>JAJOZX010000782.1:1042500-1160000 GCA_023014485.1 Bathynomus jamesi
TATGATGTAATATAGACAGACTTTGCCAAAGCATTCGACAAGTGTGGTCATGGAATCATAATACATAAACTGAAGCATATGGGAATAACAGGAAAAGTAGGGAAATGGATATATAATTCCCTTAGTGAGTGGCGGCAAGTCGTTACAGTACAAGGGGCATCTTCATCAGAATCAGAGGTCCTCAGTTCAATACCACAAGGAACAGTATTAGCTCCACTACTCTTCATAAACATGCTAACTTACATAGATGAGGACGTTACCAGAGACAGCACAGTAACATCCTTTGCCAATGACACAAAGATTAGTAGGAAAATAAGAAACCCAGAAGATATAGGATCTCTACAAACAGACATGAACAGAATCTACAAGTGGACGGAAGACAACAATATGAAGTTCAACATTGAGAAATTTCAGCTGTTACAGTATGGAAAAAGAGAGGACCTAAAATCCATGGAATATTATACCCCAGATGGACAGGAAATTCAAAAAAATTCTAAAGGAAAAGACTTAGGGGTTGTAATGACAGATGATGCGAAATTTGAAACACAACATAAGATAGCAGTAAACAGAGCAAAGATAGTAACTGGGCAGATACTGATAACCTTTAAACGAAGGGATAGGAATATAATGATTCCTCTACTGCAACCACTGATCATACCCAAATTGAAATACTGCTTGGTCCTAACATGCCCATATAAGAAACAAGACATTAAACAACTAGAAGGGATTCAGAGAAGCTTCACAGCCAAGATCAATGGGTGCAAAGAACTAAACTACTGGGAAAGGTTACGCGAATTAAACCTATATTCACTGGAAAGGAGGAAAGAGAGATACACCATTATTTACACTTGGAAAATATTGGAGAAACTAGTCCCTAATCTTACTCTGAACCCTGTAACTCCCCAAATAACAGTGGAAAGTAGAAAAGGAAGACTGTGTCGTGTTCCCAAATTAAATGCTAGACAGGGAACATCCTTAACCCTGAAAGAAAATAGTTTTGTTTTGGGAGGACCAAAACTGTTTAATCAGCTGCCCAAAGACCTAAGAAACACGAGTGGTGTTGCAGTGGACATCTTCAAAAGAAGATTAGACGTCTGGCTCAGACAATCCCCGATGAGCCTGGCGCAGCTGGCTGTGTGAGGTGGAGAGTACAAGAAACCAACTCACTACTTCACCATGCCAACTCGAGAGAAGGGGCGACAAGCTTGACCTTCGTGAGGTGAGGAGTCATCGCACGGAACATTTGAAAGGTTGAAAGGTGTATATATATATATATATATATATATATATAAAAACAGATAAGTAGGGTTGTGCCAAAAAACAACTTTCTTAATATATCCAATTAATTGAAAACGACTAGTGAGTTTTACAGGGCATACTCTGGTATTTAACCTCGTATTATTATACATTTAATCAACTTTTGTCTCGAAACAGTTATTCCATCAAAATTGCTGCGAACAAATAGACGTTAATTTTTCCATTCCAGCATTGTGGCCTAAATTGTATTCGCAGATTCTGATGAAACGAGTTGTTTTATATACTTTCACCTTCTATCCCTCACGCATATTGTATAGTTCAATTAGTACATGTTTTGGAGAAAAAGGATTATCGTGATTTGCTTGCATCTACATATTAGGATTGTTGAGCAAAGATTGTTGCCTAAAAATATAGCCCAGTCTTTCATGCAGGAATACCACGGAAGTAATTGAATACGTATCTTCAATAATAATTGCAACAAAGATCTTTCACTACACGGTCGCTTCCCAGAGATGATTATTTAATCAAACTTGAAAGTTGCATTCCCTGCAAATTCTGGTCGTTTTGTGCAACAAACCGGGGTGATCCCATGCCTGTTTATTACAACTTCTTTCAAAGCAGTCCTAAATCCACTAATCTTTCCTCTGAAGCAGGAGTCACGCCAAACTATTTTACGATTTATAATACCTGCAGTATGCAGATATATAAATGTAGTACAATATACGAATTTTATCAGCTTGGCTAATTACTCATTGCCTTTGTATCACACATTCCATCGGTACTACCTAAAATTAGTTAGCTAGTTACCAGCTAGTGATTAAAAGAGTATCATGGTTCAGCAAATATAACGCATAAATTTTGGTCGATGTTCCAGACCCAAGACAATAGTAGTAGTAGTAGTGTAGTGGTAACAGCAGTAACAGTAGTTTAAAACTTATTTTCATTTCTACATAGCTGTCTAGGTAAGCATTCACTCCACCGATGTTAGTATGTAGTATATCTGAAACACCCAAATGTATCCAACGGTTGTCTGATGTATGAGCGTAGAAACATCATTACTCATTAATAAACACCAAAGGTAGTTCGTACAACGTGTGCTAACTTACAAATATTAACCAACAACGATATCACCATCATTACGATTAAATTACCATAAAACAATCAAAGTATCAAATGAAAATTTTCACTTAAAACATATTATTAACTATCATCCAAATCACCTCATTTTATCTGTCTCCCTGACCATCGATAAATAGTTAGTTGGGTAAACAGCCAGACGTTATAGCTATAGATACAATCAAATTGGCATCCTGATTCGCGAAAAATTCAGATTTCAGAAATCAAAAATCTGAACATCATGTTAGGTGTCTGCGAGTTCAGAATTCTGTGAGCCTACATTATTTGTATATATATATATATATATATATATATATATATATATATATATATATATATATATGAAATTAGGCCTGAAGGCGCTTAACTTTAAATAGCAGCTCTCTATATTTCACATAAGTTTTATTTGATGTTAAATTTCTGGTTATGGAGGAACGAACACATTAAAAATTTATCTTTCCTCGTCTCTGTCTCTCATCTGGTACTTTTCTTTCCTGCTGGAAATTCGCTTTCATTCAGCCTGCCCCAAAGAAAGCGACCGCTCCCAACCCTCCAACGAATGTCCAAGTGCTTTGATTTCTTGCCCTTCCAAATTTGTTAATCTATCTTTAATAGGAAGATCCTTAAACACCTTTCTTCTCACAATCTTATTTCAGATCGTCAGTATGGATTTCACAAGGAACGTACTACTGGTCATCTTCTTGCATATCTCTCTGACTGTTGGTCATCCTCCTTTCGGGATTTCGGTGAAACTTTCGCTATTGCGTTAGACATATCAAAAGCTATTGATAGAGTCCAGTACAAATCTTTAATTGTCAAACTGTCCCTCCCACGGTTCGTACCCTTCCATCTGTGCTTTCATTTCTAACTTTCTTTCTGGCCGAATTATAGCTGCAGTTGTAGATGGCTACTGTTCTTCTCCTGAAGCTATTAACAGAGGTGTTTCTCAGAGTTCTGCCCGCTCACCCACTCTCTTCCTTTTATTTATTATTGATCTTTTAATTCATACTTCCTGTCCTATTCGCTTCTACACTTCAAAAGCTAGTTTACAAAAAAGTATTTATATATTTTTACCAAAGTGGAGGGCTTGCTAGTTTAAAGTGATTCACATCCTTCAACAAAACGTATTACAGCCTTTTACCAAACCTGTTAACATATATATATCGCAATCATAAAATTTTCAAGTCTGAGCTGAAAGAAACAAATCTAACCTTAATGTGCACAAAGTTAATTTTTTTTTTTCTCCTAAATTAACGGCTTTTCGCAATTCACATAATAAATTATGTCTTTACATTTTCTCAGTCGCTCCGTCGGTTTAACATTATCAACTGTTTTAGTATTCTATCATTACAGGCTTTTACAATTAAGAGTGCAAAACAACTCTTTAATAGACACAAATGCAGGCTAATGAGTACTTTAATTGTGCAAAGCCCCATCTACTTACAAGGTTTCTTCTCAAAATGAAAATGAAAATGAAAAGGTTTATTAGCAAACTATAGTCCATATGACAAATATTATTAATATAATGACAGTTCACATACTAAGGATAGAAATATATACAGTTGATTAGAAATAATACAGTAATGCCGGAGTTAAGTGGAGCTACAGACAGACGTTTTCGTACCAAGAATTCCATAGCTTAGAGGATAAACGGCAGAACTCATGGATAGCTTAGATAATCGGGTTGGTTGATTTTTTAATTCTTTGCATCAGACTGTACTGAGCACGTCTTGTTATCTCCGGGAAGCTCGGGACATTGCGGGTAGCAAACATTTGCGAAGCTGAGCATCTTGGGGGTAATTTATGTAAGTCTGAAAGATCTGTTGTACAGCAAATTTAGGGTTCTGCCAGAACCTTTTTATAATTCATCCAGAGTTGCTGTCCGTATATATTACTGCAGAAAGTATGAGAGAGTGTTTTTAGCTTCACTTGTACAGAACCGAAAGTTCCTTATAGTCATATTCGCTTTAGCACAAAGGCTTTGAGATTGTTTTCTTATATCCGAGTTATCACTCAAGGAGCTGGTGATAGTTTGACTCAAATACTTAAACTCTTGTACTTTCTCAATTACTTCACCTTTCATTTTAAACCTATCAGCTGGCTGATTACAGCTTTTAGGATGAAATTGCATAACCTTAGTTTTTGTAACATTAAAAAGAATATCATGTTTCTGCGAATACACTTCGCAGACTTTTAGTAGCCGATCCAGACCTTTAACAGAGGGATTTATTAACACCATATTATCAGCATAAACTAAGTTATTTATCCTTGTGTTATCTATACAACGATTTACAACATCCCACTGTTGCCTCATTAAGTGAAGCAATTAATCCGTCAATATACACATTAAACGGCATAAGGGAGATCAAGGAGCCTTGTCTCACCACGCAAGAGGAACCAAAACATTCGGGTAGTATGATACATTGCCCCACCTAACGGTAAAAGATTAGTGGGAATACCAAAATTTCAATAAATTTAATATGTACATGGGAACCTTCCTGTCTTCTAGTTTTTCAAATAAAATATTGTGGTTCACTCTATCATATGCTTTACTTATATCTAGGAAACAGCTGTAATTAGTTGAATTACTGTCAATGTATTTAGATATTGTTTCTTTAAGTACATAGATACACAGGTCAGTTGAGTGGGACCTATTAAAACCAAACTGATTAGATGTCCATAGGTAATCATTTAATTGGAGTAACAAGAGTTTTTCTAGTAGTTTCGAGAAGAAGGAAGTGACAGCAGTAGGCCTGTAATTATTGCTGGACAGAATGTCTCCATACTTATTTTTGACCAGGAGCAAGATATATACCATCATGAACTCTGCAGGGATATAGCTATGAGCAAGCATGGCTGATAAGAGCAATGATATATGCAGACATACTACAGTATGTCATTGGCATAGTTTAAGTGCTCATTCGATAGGTCATCTACCCCTGACGCAGAACCAGTCTTTAACTCTTTAATTAACCTCTTTACTTCAGGAACTGATATCAAAGTATTTTACGACGCACACACTGTCAGATGCCATTTTCGAAACTGCGTTAACCATCAGTTTTATATAAGGCGTTTAAAAGCGGTTTTATACAAGGAGGGGAGGTTCAAACTGGAAAATCCGGTTATGTGAAGCGCAGAAAGTTCAAACTTACGACCCAAAAAACATTTCAGCCCCATGGCCTATCATTTAGATAAGAAAAAATTGTGGGACAAAATATATTGAGTGCCACTAGTATATATATATATAAATTATAAACTAGCTTTGCAGACATTAAATGGTTCATAGATGAATTAATGAAATAAACAGTTTATAAAATATGAACAATAGATCAATTGAAAACCTAATGATAATGCAGTCTGACACTAATTTATAAAACGTATTTAAAGCTTTGAGGTGTGCTTCGGTCAGGACAACTAATCTTTTACACATGTTGCTCTTCATCGTTCTCTATGTTTTCCCCTTCTCTGGTATTTTTCTGCAATACATGAGCTATACAGGGTGTTTCATAACATGTGGGACGCACTTTCAGGATGGATTCAGGACCTGAAAACAATGAAAAATGTTTATATAAACATATGCCCGAAATCGCTTTGTTTCCGAGTTCCAACCCGTTTTGTGTTCCAGCAAATCTTTCCGAAAACTCTTTACAAACACTGCTTGCAGATAATGTTTGTGTGTACAAGACTTATTTCATGTATGGCTTTGCCGATTGTAATGTTTCGTACACTCTATGACATGTTTCAATATCGTTGAGTGTAGAGCCATCAGTCAGTCAGAGGTGCATCGCGGTGTTTCACTGTTCGTATTCGTAACTTCTTACCGTGAATAAGTGCAGTCCAGTGAAAAAAAACTTAAAAGTTTTTGTGCTATTCAGTGATAGTGTGCATTTGAAGTGAGGATGGAGGCTTATTCAAACAGAAATGGCAGACATGCATTTCGTGTATGGACTTGCCGAGTGTAATGCGGCCGCAGCAAGACGTCTGTATGCGGAAAGGTTTCCGAATCGCCGTCTGCCAAATAAGACCTTTCAGAGAATAGACGAGCGTCTTGGTGATACCGGCTCATTCAACAAGCGAGTTTCAGATGGTGTTAGACTAAGCAACCCCAGAACTGTTGAGGAGTTGGAGGAGCGGGTCCTGAATCGCGTGGAGGAACATCCTGGTGTCAGCACTCGAAGGATAGCAGCAGCAGAGGGTGTAAGATACACAAATGCGTGGAGAATTTTACGGGAACAACAGTTTTACCCATATCACATTCAGCCAGTACAAGGCGTTACTGAAGCTGATTTCCCACCACGAGAGGTTTTTTGTACCTGGTTCCTTCAACAGTGTGCTCGCGATCCTCCTTTTCTATCCTCCTTGTTGTTTTCTGATGAGGCTGCCTTTACAAGAAATGGCGTGATCAATTTTCATAACACTCATCTATGGAAAAACTATACATGTTTACAATATGGTATCGTATGTGATACCTTTATTCCTTAATTAAATACAAATTATTAATTTATTGAATTAAATAACTTCAAAATCGCCTCGGGATTGGCGACATAGCCTAGTGGGAATGAAATTAATTACCATACATAGAACCCCATATGTAGGCCTTGGGCCGTGCATGACAACAAGAAAACCAAATTTATTATTTCGTATTCAACATTTTCCATTGCTGACTCATGAAAATTACATCAAGAGAAGAGTCAACGAACTTTGAAGAATCAGCAGATTCCTAACGATTTATACTGGCGGCACTCTGAGCTGCTTATATGACACCTTTAAGCAAGGAAGATGTACTTTATCTTCCTATAATTTCTGAGTGAAATCCTCATAATATAAAACCTAATAACTATAAAAAGGATAGGCCTATTCCTTCAGGTATTTAAGTGTAGTGAATGTCTATAGCAAATAAACCTAAAGAGATCGTCTGGCTCTATGAACAAAAGTGAGGCCCAACGAAATAATAAGGTGAGGTAATTTCTTTGTTTACCATTAGGCAGCGCAAATACGAAGGCAAATAAACATAAAGAGGTCCTTTGAAGACCTACATATATATAACTCTCTAACGAAATAACATACGGTTTTGTCGTTAACTCTCCACTGTAATCTGCTGGAAATTTACAACGGATGAGAGGTAACAGGCAATCAACCCATAGCCTTATATAATTTTTTCAAACATCACTGGGCCCGAAGAGAATCCGCCTGCCATCATCCAGTCAAGGCACCAACAACAATTTAGTATCAATGTATGGGCAGGACTTATTGCCGACAACTTAATCGGTCCTTTTGTTTTGACTGGAAGATTAACAGGAGAATCCTATTCCAATTTTTTAAGGAATGATTTAAGCGATTTAACAGATGAAGTTCCTCTTGGTGTACGACGTCGTATGTGGTTTATGCATGACCGCGCTCTGCCTCATTTTAGTCGAGTAGCCAGAGACTATTTCGATGACCATTTCCCTGATAAATGGATATGCCGTGGAGGACCCATTGCGTGGCCTGCTCGCTCCCCGGACCTGAATCCACTCGATTTTTAACTGTGGGGTCATCTGAAATCCCTCATTTACGTGACACCCATTGACAACGTTGAAATGCTTCGCCAACATATAGAACAAGGATGCCAGAAAATCCGAGCAATACCCGGAATGTCCCGTTTTTGGATGTGCGTATACAAAGAGAAAGCCCAGGTTTTAAGTTTAGTATTTATCGGAAAAAAAAAAATTTGTCCTACGTACACTTTTACTCCGGACATGACACCCCCATCAAGAAAGCCATATTTTCTTCAATGTTTCTCCGCGCTCTAAGGATCGCCATTCCGGAATACACGGATGCCGAATTAGAAAAATTAACAGTACTAGAAGTGATTTGTGTTACCCACCTGCGGCTTTGGAATCTTGTCTGAACAAGGCAAAACGAACTTTCTATTGTGTGAATAATAACCCTCGCACTTTGTTGAAGAATATTTTAGTACTTCCATTTTTCCCAGATTTTTTAGGCATTGCTAATGTACTTAAACTTTTGAATATTAATATAGTATTTTCATATGATAATACTGTGAAAAATATCATAGTAAAAATTAGCCCTACCAATAATTCAGGCATTATCTATAAAATTGGTTGTAAACAATGTGATTCCTTTTTACACTGGACAGACAGGAAAGGATTTGCACACACGTGTAAAACAGCATCAATATTTCGTTAGAACGGGACAGTCGTCCAGTGCCCTTTTCGTCCATTTGCCAGAGTTATCCCATTGTATTGAGTGTAATAATGCTTCAATTTTATTTCACTCAAGCAACATTGTTTACACTCTCTTTCCAAAACAGCTTCTGAGAGGTAAGGTGTGCTGTACCGTCTCCGCAGTTTCTTCGCCCCCGCTCAGTTGCTGTCTGTACAGGGGTCTTGTACTAGAAGTGATTTGTGTTACCCACCTGCGGCTTTGGAATCTTGTCTGAACAAGGCAAAACGAACTTTCTATTGTGTGAATAATAACCCTCGCACTTTGTTGAAGAATATTTTAGTACTTCCATTTTTCCCAGATTTTTTAGGCATTGCTAATGTACTTAAACTTTTGAATATTAATATAGTATTTTCATATGATAATACTGTGAAAAATATCATAGTAAAAATTGGCCCTACCAATAATTCAGGCATTATCTATAAAATTGGTTGTAAACAATGTGATTCCTTTTTACACTGGACAACAGGAAAGGATTTGCACACACGTGTAAAATAGCATCAATATTTCGTTAGAACGGGACAGTCGTCCAGTGCCCTTTTCGTCCATTTGCCAGAGTTATCCCAGTGTATTGATTGGAATAATGCTTCAATTTTATTTCACTCAAGCAACATTGTTTACACTCTCTTTCCAAAACAGCTTCTGAGAGGTAAGGTGTGGTGTGCTGTACCGTCTCCGCAGTTTCTTCGCCCCCGCTCAGTTGCTGTCTGTACAGGGGTCTTGTTGGCCCCTGTATGGAGTATGCTTCGCATGTAGGGGTGGCTGAACCCACAGCCGTACTTGACCGGATGGAATCAAAGGCTTTTCATTTTATCAATTCCCTGCCTCTTACTGACTGTCTTCAATCCCTCTCTCTTCGCCGCAGTATTGTCTCACTCTCTCTTTACTATCGCTTTTATCGGACACAGCTCTTCTGAACTCTCTAACTGCATGCCTCCTCCTTTAAGGAGAGCAAGCCGCTAGACTTTCGACACTCATTCTTTTTCTGTCCAACTCTTTAACTCAAGATTTAATCGGTATTGTCAATCTTTCATCTACTCAACCGGTGAACTCTGGAACAATCTTCCTCAATCCACCTTTCTCCCTATCTTTCACCGCCAATCTTTCAAATGCAATGTCTAGGTATCTCCAAACTCCTGGACTGGCTCTCTCCTTGGCCCCTCCTTCCTGCCTAAATATATATATATATATATATAATTAATATAACCACGAAGGAAAAAGGAAACACAGAATGCTGCTCAAGCGCTTTCGTCTAATGACATCCTCATGAACACTGAAATAAATAACAAGTTCGAGACTATATATAGGTCACAAAAAAATAAAAAATAAAAATAAAATAGAAAAATAAAAATTATCGGAGGAGCATATAAATTTTTAAAAAAAATACCAGAGTTTTAGCACTTTGCCCCTCTTGTCTAAATCCGTTCTGAACGAATTCAAAACAACAGGATCAAGCGAAAAAGGCCCTGGCTAATATTGAAATTATTTGTAAGTTGAATAATGGCAGACTCAAGAATATTTCTATTTATAATCTTTCCAGGAAAGATCACGAGAAAAGAAAACCCCACGAATTATAAGAGAAGAGGGAGGATTGAGTTGTATGTTGTTGAAGCTTGAAGGTAAAATGTTAGTCGTGTGGAAGATTGTGACGAGTAAACAGATGGAGAAACTGAGTTTTTGAGGCATTAAAAGCCACAAAGTTTTCTCTGCCCCAATCAGAGATAGCAGAAAGGTCAGAGGTCAGGTGCTCCATAGCCGTCCTACGCGAATCGCGGAGTGACTGTTGAGAGGGATGCTTTAGGAAGTGGGTGGAGAAGTGAAGAGTGGAATCATCGGCATAGAAGTGAACAGGAAAGGAAGTGCGAATTAAAAGATCATTAATAACTAAAAGGAAAAGAATGGGTGACAGGACAGAACCCTGTGGAATACCACTGTCGATAGTTTTAGGAGAAGAACAGTTGCCATCTTGAACCGCAGCTATAGATCGGCCAGAAAGGAAATTAGAAATGACATACAGTATTTACACACACACACACATATATATACAGGGCGTCCCAAAAAAATGTATACACACTTTAAATAATTATAAAGGCAGTGTTTATTAAAATACATTTCATTTTCAAAATGTAATAGAATCTACAGACATTATTTAATTGTTTTGTCAACGCCTGTTTTCAAACTGACGGCTGTTCTGGTCCAGGCACTGCTGATAACGCGAAGCAATGGAATCGCAAACATCACGAAACATTTCGTTTGGTATTTGTGTGCATTCTCGTTCAATGGCTGCTCTCAATTCAGCGACTGTTGCAGGTTTTATAGCGTAGACTTTGTCTTTTAAGTATCCCCATAAAAAAAGTCTAGTGGTGTGAGGTCTGGTGAACGCGGAGGGTATTCTACGAAACCCCTTCGTCCAATCCACATCCACATCGTGCCAAGTACCACTCGCAATACTCCACTCTTCGGTCCGGATCATCTTCATTAATAGCATGGACTAATCTTGGAATGTAACTTTTCCATTGACAGCGCTTCAAAATGCGTTGGACAGACGATTCTGAAATTCCTACCTCACGACTCGCTTGCCGCACAGATTTTCTTGGACTTTGGTGATACGTTTCCAGTACTCTTTCTTGCTTTGTGGGGCTTGTCGATGTCCGTGGTCTTCCGGAACGCTTCTTGTGGACATTCTGAACAGTTCCATCGGCTTCAAACGTATCTCTAATTCGAGTGATGGTAAGTCGCGTTGGTGGATCTGTTTGAAACTCCCTCCTAAACTGTCTTTGCACTTCAACTGCGTTTTCACACTTCCAGTAGCATTTTAGAATGAATTTCCTTTGTTCAAAGCTTAGTCTGACTGCCTTTATTAATTCTAATGGGTTTAACTTGGAAAGAAAGAAACATCAATTGAGCTATCAGCTGTTAAAGTGTGTATACATTTTTTCGGGACGCCCTGTATATACAGTATATAGGTTTGCCCAAAAAAACCCGCCTTGAGGTTTGAACATTATTAACTTCAAAAATATGTAGTTCACACTTCCAAAATTTACAAACCTTTTACCTCAATCTATTGAGAAGCCATCATAAAAATTTCAGACCTCTACATAAAATACTTTTTCCACAGCTGAGGGAACAATGAGGTGTGGTGAAAAAAATGAATATCATAAACTGAAAACTTTTATTCGTCACATCTTATCAACAAATATGATCAATATGTCCACTGTCCTGCTTACAAACTAATCTTAACCTTTTCTTCAACGACATGATACATTTTATGATTTCTGCTAATATTATTTTGTCCCAACATTCGAGTATTTTTTTCTTTAATTGCATTTCTGTAAACTTTTCTGTTTGGCCTTCATAAATCTTCTCTGCTAGAGTGTTCCATATGCAATAATCCATGGAATTGCAATCAGGTGATTGCGGGGGGCCAGTCGTTTTTTCCAATGAAGTTGACTACATTCTGTTGTAGATAATCCTGTGTGAACTTGCTAGTATGAGCTGTAGCACCATCTTGTTGGAGTATGAAATCGTTTCCATAATACAGACGCCGACAATCAGGCAAAAGATTCTCCTCTAAGAGATTTACATAGGTTTCTGAATTAATTTTTTTATTTTCTGAAATGAAATGAATTTTCTTCTTTCCATTCCACGATACACCTGCTAATACCATGATATTTGTGGAAAACCGACTTGTCTGGTGGTAAAGTCTCGATGGAGGAATGTCTTTCTTACGCCGACCATAAACAACATTGTTCCGGGAGTTTCGAACAGTCTCGATGGTGAAATCTTTTTCATCTGTAATTTTTTTTTTTTTAAATCATTGGACGAAAATCTATCAAGCAATTTTCTACAACGAATTTTTCTTTTAGATCTTACATTGCTGTCAAGTCTTGAAACACGGATCCTTTTAAATGCTTTAAGTCCTACCGTTCTCTGCATTCTTTGTATGAAACGTCGACTGATACTTAAATTTCTTGCAATTTTCCTCTGAGAGCAGTGTGACCCAGGTCGATCCTCTTGAGATAAGCTCATCATTTCGATCATTGCTATATTGTCTTGAGTGTAAACTGTTTTAGGCCGACCACTTCCACGCTTCCGTGCCGTCGAACCGGTTGCTTTAAGTTTTTTAATTATTCTATTCATAGACGTAACATTACAAGTCATTCCTGGAAATTCCCTCAAACTTCTTGCCCCACTCTATCTTTTTTCCAAGAAATACTATTCAATCACCGCTTTTTCACCGTTAGTTAGAACCATAATTTGAAGGGTAAGTTTAAAAAACAGTATTTAAGATGGGCGTAGCCTATATCATCTAACGTTTTTCAGAGACTAACAGATTATCCATAGGCTAAGGAAACTACTGCAAGTCTTAGAATAATTGCCAGGTACAGCTATTCACAGTTAGGATTTAGGATATTCGTTTTTTTTCACCATATCTCATTCTTCCCTCAGCTGTGGAAAAAGTATTTTATGTAGAGGTCTGAAATTTTTATGATGGCTTATCAATAGATTGAGGTAATAGTTACGTAAATTTTGGAAGTGTAAACTGCATATTTTTTAAGTTATTGATGTTCAAATCTCAAGGCGTTTTTTTTTAGATTTTTAACGTAAACCCTAAGACTATAAATTCGGAAGGAATCAGAACCCATATGGCGCAAATAGAGTGGAAAACGGTTTTAGACGATAAAACAACCGAAGAAATGCAAAGACCACTCAGAGAAGAAAGGGGAAGATGCGGTAGAAGTAATAAATGAAAACCCAAAATACTTCAATACTTATGCGAAAATGAAAAGAAGAACGCGCGCCACTATCGGTCCCTGAAGGAAAGAAAATAATGAACTAATCGACGATTTAAAGGAAATAGCTAAAGTATCTGAAATCTTACCAAAATATTTGAAAGAATAGTCAGAGAGAAAATATGACTTTTTCGAGACAGGAAATATTTAATGAGAACCAGCATGGATTCCGATCAGGAAGATTGTGCCTATCACAACTAATAGACCACTATAACAATATCATAGACGCACTTGAAGGCAATGAAAACTACAATGTCATATACACGGATGTTGCTAAAGCGTTCGGCAAGTGGGATCATGGTATAATAGCACATAAAATGAAATATAATGGGGATAACAGGCAAAGTGGGAAAATGGATTTACAAATTGCTGAGAAAACGTCTGCAAGTCGTCAAAATAAAAAGTATATCATAATCAGCACTATCATGCTAACAGGCATAGACAATGACCTAAGCAACAACAGTATGGTAACATCCCTCAGCTGTGGAAAAAGTATTTTATGTAGAGGTCTGAAATTTTTATGATGGCTTATCAATAGATTGAGGTAATAGTTACGTAAATTTTGGAAGTATAAACTGCATATTTTTTAAGTTATTGATGTTCAAATCTCAAGGCGTTTTTTTTTAGATTTTTAACGTAAACCCTAAGACTATAAATTCGGAAGGAATCAGAACCAATATGGCGCAAATAGAGTGGAAAACGGTTTTAGAGGATAAAACAACCGAAGAAATGCAAAGACCACTCAGAGAAGAAAGGGGAAGATGCGGTAGAAGTAATAAATGAAAACCAAAAATACTTCAATACTTATGCGAAAATGAAAAGAAGAACGCGCGCCACTATCGGTCCCTGAAGGAAAGAAAATAATGAACTAATCGACGATTTAAAGGAAATAGCTGAAGTATCTGAAATCTTACCAAAATATTTGAAAGAATAGTCAGAGAGAAAATATGACTTTTTCGAGACAGGAAATATTTAATGAGAACCAGCATGGATTCCGATCAGGAAGATTGTGCCTATCACAACTAATAGACCACTATAACAATATCATAGACGCACTTGAAGGCAATGAAAACTACAATGTCATATACACGGATGTTGCTAAAGCGTTCGGCAAGTGGGATCATGGTATAATAGCACATAAAATGAAATATATGGGGATAACAGGCAAAGTGGGAAAATGGATTTACAAATTGCTGAGAAAACGTCTGCAAGTCGTCAAAATAAAAAGTATATCATAATCAGCACTATCATGCTAACAGGCATAGACAATGACCTAAGCAACAACAGTATGGTAACATCCTTTGCTGAAGATACAAAAATCAACAGAAAATTCAGAGATGTAGAAGCGATGGAGACCCTACAGAGGGACACAAACAGAATATACAGATGTTCAGAAAACAAAAATCTAAAATTTAGCACAGAAAAACTTGAGCTCTTGAAATATGGAAGAAATGAGGAACTTATAAAGATAGCATATTATGCCCCAGATAGATAGGAAATTCAGAGAAGCACGAAATCAATAGATAGCGATAAAAAAATTAAAAAAAAGAGTTACGGGACAGCTACTGCGAACCTTTAAAAGAAGAGAGAAGAAAGTAATGATTTCCTTGCTGAAAACACTAAACGTATCAAAACTTGAATACTACTCAGATTTGACGTCTTCATATAGAAGAAAAGAAATTAATGAACTAGAAGAAATTGAGATTTCACAGCCAAGATTGATGGTTGGAAAGAACTCAACTACTGGGAAAGACTTCGCAAATTAAATCTATATTTACGGGAAAGAAAAAGAGAGAGATACACCATAATTTACACGCGGAAAACAATAAAAAACTGGTACCGAACCAAAACTGGACCCAGTAACCACCCAGAAAACAGTGGAAAATAGGAAAGGTAGAATATGTAGTGTTTCTAAACTAAAAGCCAGACAATGGAGACCCTCAACACTGAAGGAAAATAGCTTGGTTGTCAGGGGGCTAAGACTATTCAACCAACTTCCGAAGTAGGTCAGGAACAACACTGGTGTCAAAGTTGAATTCTTCAAAAGAAGACTAACCTGGCACAAGTCAGTGCCGAATGAGCCTGCTATAGACGATGGAGATCGCAAGAGAGCAACTCGCTCTTCCACCAGGCCAAGCTTAGAGGTGGGACTACCAGTTTAACCTTCGTATAAAGAAAGACCGACGCACGGAACTATTGTGTGTATATATATATATATATATATATATATATATATATTAGGGTGATTCAAAAAAATCAAAGTTTTTTTTTTTAATTGTTCAACCTGTATTTTTGTTCCCTATGACAAAAAAGTAGTGTATGCCAAATTTGGTGAATTTTAAATAAAATTTACTATGTGCTACCAGGCGTCAAAGTTTCCCTCTTTTTCAATTTGTTTGTTTTTACAACTTTTGATTTTATGTTTGTTTATATTCAGGATTTTTAATTAATTTTATATATAGCTTGCTTTTAATTGTTGCTTGGAACTCGTAATTTTGATACCAATTAATCGATTATGGAAGCTAGGCCTAACTCACCATCACCCAGTTGCTCATTTGGGAGAAGTTCTACAAGAAAAGAAACTGAAGTATGGCTAATTGGGCAGCCCTCTGCAGTACTAAAAACATCCGTATTACCATCAGAGAAGGAAATGATGGCCCTCTTCATGCACTACAGAAATATTAAAAAGCAAGGCATTAGAGAATCATGCTGCTCTACTGCAGATGATGTGCTAGCAGTTTGGAAAAAGCAGGAATACCAGCAAAACAAAGAATACATGTAGTAGATAAAATTCAAGGAATACTGAAGGAATGACAGCTGCTTAAGAAAAACAAAGCAAACAAATTGAAAAGATCACAAAATTTAAATATAAAGAAGAAAAATGGAAAGATAAACTGGAAAACTTATTTGACATTGCTCATGAGAATGCTATGCAGCTTATAAAAATAGAAGATGATAAGAAATTCTTGAAAATGCAACGTGAGAAAGGACGTCATGGAAAAATGGGTACCATTGATAAGGCTGTTGCTAAAAAAGAGCAAAGAGCAGCAGAAAAGCAACAACGTTATGAAAAGAGGAAAGCAGAAGAAGAGATCAAAAGAAAGAAGAGTGAAGAGGCTGTCATACTCACCAGTACATCATCAGAATCAGAATCAGAGGAGAGTAAAAGTGATGAATCTGGTTTCTGTGCTGCACAACCTTCAACATGGAAAAGTAAGGTTGGCAAACGTAGAAAATTGTTTGATGATAAATATTAGGAAGTCTTGATGTTGCAAAATTGAGTGACAGAAATGCGTCTCTTTTTAATGCAAACAATCAGACATCGCTTGAATGGGACATCTGCGAACAAATAAAATGCATGTGTTTCAATACAACGGCAGCCAATACTGGTCCTAGAAATGGTGCAGCTATTCTTCTAGAACAAAAATTCGACAACGATTTATTGTGGCTGGCATGTCGGCACCATATATTTGAAATTATGCTGGAAGTTGTTGTTTCAAAGTCTTTATCACCATCTTCTGGCCCAGATATAGTCCTTTTTAAGAAGTTCAGAGAAAAATGGTCAAGCATTAATAAGGAGGACTACGAGACAGCATTATCAGATCCAGATATCTATGAAAATATTCATGACATCAAAGATGACATAATTATATTTGCAACAATCAACTAGATACATTCCAACCAAGAGACGATTACCTAGAACTATTGCAGTTAACAATTATTTTTTTGGGAGGTGAACCAAAAGGTGGAATCAAATTTAAACATCCAGCGGGACTTCATCGGGCTAGGTGGATGGCCAAAATTACATATTCATTAAAAATTTTTATGTTCAAATCTCAGTTCAAAATTTCAGTAAAAGACAAAAAAGGACTAAAAGACATCTGTCTATTGCTACTCGGTTATATGTAAAGGCATGTTTACAGCTCCTGTGCCATCTTGCGCTCCTCGTCTTGCTCTGGAATTATTACAGAATCTTGTAGTCTACAACAAATAATGACACAATTGCATTTGTTGCTATTAAAAAACTGTTAGGTCACCTCTGGTACCTATCAGAAGAACTGGTAGCCTTGGCCTTTTATGATGATGAAGTGCCTACTGAAACGAAAAACAAAATTGTAAAGGCCTTGCAAAATACAACAGAAACTCTTCCTGCAAAACGGGCTTTTCTAGATCCTGCACTTATTCCAACGAAGAAATTAGAAGATTTTGTCATCAAATACTCAAAGATTCTTTACAATAACAGAATTTAGTTCAAAATTTTTACTCAAAGATGCTAAAGAATGGCATAATGATGAAGAGTATAACCCCGCTAAGAAATCTATCAAACAGTGGAAAGTCGTGAATGATATAGCGGAAAGAGGAGTAAAATTAATGGATGAATATAATAAAATACTAACACATGACGAAGATCAAAAACAATTCTTGCTACAAGTAGTGAAAAACTACAGGGCTGTTTACCCTGATAGAAAGAAAGAAACATTGATGAAGTAAGGACAGCTAATGTCTCAAATATCATGCTAGTTTAATTATGCATGCTTGTGGTTATGGTAGGACCTACGGGGAAGCTTTCCACATTAAAAAAAAGCAATGCGCCTTGTACTGTACCCCCTGGGTTGTGTGGAAAAATTTGACAATTTGAGTCGTTCTGTCAATTTTTAATTGCTGGTAGCAACCCCTAAAAATTAAAAATTTGCTAAAATATTTTAGGATAGTTGTTTTTATGCTGAAATGAACCATTTAAAGGGTTGAACACATTAAAATATTAAAAAAAAAATTTTACCCCCATATTTGAATCACCCTAATATATATATGTGTGTGTATAAATTGTATATATTGGTGAAGGTGTATTTTATAATTGTCATTCATTGTCATTCATTGTTCTTTTTAGTGTGACTTTCATTTTTAGTGTTTTAAAAAGCTTGTGAATTTTTAGTTTGGGTTTTTCCTTACATTATTTTGTATTTTATATTTGTCATTATGGTTTTTAATATTCTGTTTTTAACTTTTTAGAATTTTTTTGCCTGAAGATGAGCATAGTTTGTGCTTGAAACGTTGCATTGTACAAAATATAGTCCCTCTCCAACATGATGGATGTTTCTTTCCTTCTTGTCTGTGGCTTTCTGCTTATATGTATATATATATATATACACCTTACCTTACAACCTTACAAAGGTTTCGCGTGATGATCTCTCATTTCGCAAAGGTCAAGCTTGTCGCCCCTCCTCTCGAATTGGCCTGGTGAAATAGTGAGTTTGATTCTTGCGCTCTCCACCTCACATAGCCAGGTACGCCCGGCTCATCGGGGATTGTCCTGATCCAGGCGTCTAGTCTTCTTTTGAAGATTTCCACTGCAACTCCCTTTGTGTTTCTTAGGTCTTTGAGCAACTGATTAAACAGTTTTGGTCCTCTCACTACAAAACTATTTTCTTTCAGCGTTAAGGATGTGCCCTGTCTCGCCTTCAATTTGGGAATACGGCACAGTCTGCCGTTTCTACTGTCCACCGTTGTTTGGGGAGTTCTAGGGTTCGGAGTAAGATTAGGGACTAGTTTCTCCATTATTTTCCAAGTGTAAATAATGGTGTATCTCTCTTTTCTCCTTTCCAGTGAGTATAGGTCTAGTTCGCGTAAACTTTCCCAGTAATTTAGCTCTTTGCACCCATTGATCTTGGCTATGAAGCTTCTCTGGATCCATTCAGCTGTCTAATGTCTTCTTTTTTATATGGGGATGTTAGGACCGAGCAGTATTCCAATTTGGTATTATCAAGGTTTTCAGTAGAGGAATCATTACATTCTTATCCCTTCTTTTAAAGGTTCTCAGTATCTGTCCCGTTATTCTCTTTGCTCTGTTTACTGCTATCTTATTTTGTGTCTCAAATTTCGCATCATCCGCCATTACAACTCCTAAATCTTTTGCTCTGTGATTTCTCTGAATTTCATGTCCATTTCGGTATAATATTCCATGGATTTTAGGTCTTCTCTTTTTCCGTACCGTAATAGCTGAAGTTTCTCGGTGTTAAACTTCATATTGTTGTCTTCCGTCCACTTGTAGAGTCTGTTTATGTCGATTTGTAGGGATCTTGTCTTCTGGGTTTCTTATTTTCTACTGATCTTTGTGTCATCCGCAAAGGCTGTTACTGTGGTGTCTCTGGTAACTTCCTCATCTATGTCAGTTAGCATGATTATGAAGAGTAGTGGAGCTAATACTGTTCCTTGTGGTACTGAGCTGAGGACCTCTGATTCTGATGAATATACTCCTTGTACTGTAACGACTTGCCGCCGCTCAGTAAGGAAATTATATATCCATTTCCCTACTTTTCCTGTTATTCCCATATATTTCAGTTTATGTATTATGATTCCGTGGTCACACTTGTCAAACGCTTTAACAAAGTCTGTGTATAGTACATCATAGTTTTCATTACTTTCCAGTGAATCAATAATGTTGTTGTAGTGTTCCATTAGTTGTGATAGGCATGATCTGCCTGACCGAAACCCGTGTTGGTTATCATTGAATTTTTTCTGCGTTTCTAAAAAGTCATAGATTTTCTGTCTAACTATTCTTTCAAATATTTTAGTGAGATGGAATGTAAGCGATACTGGCCTATAGTTTTTGGCATCGGATCGATCTCCTTTATATATTGGAACTATATTCGCGCTCTTCAGGATGCCCGGTATTTCTCCCGTGTCTAGTGATCGTCTCCATATCCAGTATAGGGGCTCAGCAATTGCATTCTTGCAGTTTTTGATCAGTGTGGCATTCCATTTATCCGGTCCTGCCGCTGAGTGTGTTTTTAGTTTCCCTATGGCTTGTGTCATATCGTCCGTCGTAAAGTCGAAATCCGTTATATTTTCCCCTTGTGGTTCTTCTTCAAAGAACGCGTTTCTATCGCATATCAATTTGTCAGTTTTTGGGATACTGAAAGATGATTCGTACTGAGCTCTTAGTATTTCAAATACTTTTGTTAGATCATCCGATAAAGCACTGTTCTTATTTTTTAAAGGTCCGATAGTCGCATGGTTTTTCGACTTTCTTTTTGCAAAATTATAGAAGTACTTTGAGTTAGCCTTTATCGCTTCTATAGCGTCGTCTTCTTCTTTTTCTGTATGCTTCTCGATTAGTTCCTGTATGACGACATCGATACTTTGCAGTTTATCATTTAATATTTTTCTGATGTTGTTATCTTTACAATTACTTAGTTTTGCAGTCACTCTTTTTCTCTTTCGAAACAGTGCTCTCTTTTATCTTTCGAACCTGCTTCTCTTTCCTCTTTGTTGTATCTTTGGGACATGTTTTTCCACAATTTCTAACGTCTTCTCCTCTAACGTCATTAGCATCTCCTCCGTTGTCTTGGCCTCGAAAATGGTTTTCCAATCTATTACTTCCATGCTGGCTGTCACGTCTTCCCAGTTTATAGTTTTGGAGTGAAAATTAAAAATTTCGAATTTGCTTTTTTCTGTTGTGCGTGTCCTTTCCTTTCCTGTTATCTTTATATTAGTTGTTATTTCAATGATGTGGTCCGATATCATAGTTGGGGATATTTCTACCTTCTCAATTAGATTACTGTTGTTTTTTCTTGTGTTTTCTGTTATTTCTTGCGTTAACATAAATTCATCAGCTAGAGCTAGTAGCATTTTCACCTGCTCCTGGTCTTCTCGTGTGCCCCCCTTGTCCTGGTGTATATATATTTTTTCCTATCCTTTTATATTTCATGAATGAGAAATTAAAATCTCCACAGAGAAAAATATTTGGGGTTGGAGAGTGTAGATCTTTTAGCAGGTTTCTTACCTCTGTAATGGAATCTGAAAATTTTGAGGTTGGGGTGTTTGGGGGTCTGTACATTACAATTACTACCAAATTTAATTTTTCCATTTTTGCTGCTACACATTCTACGTAGTTGTTTGAGGTACTTATAGCCATTTCTGCTATGTGCCTTTCGCGTGTGTAAATAGCACATCCTCCTTTACGTCTCACTGTTCTGTCGGCTCGGAGGATGTTATAGTTGTCAATTTGTATTTCTTTTTTGTCGGTATATAGGCAGGCGGTTAGTGCGTTTGGAGTTTTGCCTGCGTGCACGCGCGCGCGCACACGCACACACACACACACTGTTTAACAGTTATCTTGGCTGGTAAATATCCGTTCAATTTTGTGTTGTTTTCATGTCGATGTATTCCCCAACAGGCTGTTTAACCAGCCAAATCGATTCTTATACCGGCTTCTTCAGCCATATTAGGGTAATTAAATGGGATTTTTCAGCCGAGTCATCCAGTTAAAACGGCTTTATATGACTTTACTGGCTTTCATTCTCTCTCAGTCTGTTTTTCTGGCTGTAGAATCGGACGAGGAAGGTTATACTCTTCTGCCAATTTTTTTCTACATAATATATTACTTTTATCTTAAATTCTAAGTTTTTCTTAAGTAATACAAGCAGAGCCTTCGGCTCCCTGCCCTATGGGTGGGGCTTTTGCTTCGCAAACTCGCTTACGGCGAGGGCACGTTAGGATTACCCCTTTGGGGGAGGTCATTCTCCCTCTCCCCCAAACCCCGTTCACCCCTTTTATGCCACTCCCCCGTTACCTCCACCCCTCCCCCATTACCCCACCTCTCTCCCTCATTACCCCCACCCTCTCTCCCCCAGTACCCCACCCCTCTCCCCATTACCCCCCGCAACCCTTTGTTTTGTTGGTTGAAATAGTGTGGTTCATTTTTTTTTAGGAAATGGATGGAAACAGGAAATGGAAGGAATTGTAGGTATTTTTCTAATAGTTTAAGTATACATCTTTTGGCATTTTTTCCATCTTTCATTTTAAACTCAAGTTCTATTTTAAAATGTACATTGTAAATACTTTATTTTAAACTATTAGCTTTTCTATAGAGTTAATTTATATCTCGATTCTTTTATTTTAACAAAATAATACATATCTTCTATTTTCCTGAAGACCTCTACTTTGTAAGTTATATATTTCTTTTTCTGTAATTTATTTTTTAAATAATTTATTATAAATGTATAGTTACAGTGGGTTGTGAAGTTGTGAATTGTTGGGGTTTTAAGACAGGACATGGGTGTGGGCAGATAAGGTACGTTGGTAAATACAGTGTGATGAGGAGTGTTGGGTAGCCTCTAAATTTCATAATTTATTTATTACTTTATAAAATGATTTATACAATGTGAGCAGTCCAGCATGCTCTCAAACACACACTTCTCCCTCTATTTCTAATTAAATATACATGCATATTGCATAACACAATCTTTTCAAAATAAAAAATTACATCTTTTTAAGAGCCTTCGAGTCTTCTGGGAAGGGGAGCATAAATATCCCCGCTTCTGGCTTTCCCACTGCCTGTACCGGGAATGCAGACCCGGGCAAAAGGGCTAATTTTGCTACCACCCATTCGGGATGCCTTGGGCCCTTGTCTGAAACACTTTTCACAAACTTCTGAAACATTTGTGTCTTTCCTCAAATTTCCAATCTCTTGAAAACCACCTCTCCTCCTTTAAACCTCCATCTCCTCACTGAAACTCAGGTATCTCAGACGAATGACAGCCAGAGATGGGCAGTAATGTATTTGATATTATTCAAATATGTATTTAAATACTGTATTTATAAATACATTTATTTTCGAGTATTAAATAAATATTTAAATACATTTCAAAACTAACTGGTATTTATAAATACGAGGACCACTCAATATATTTTGCCCCCACCTTTTATTTTTCTTTCCAAGTTTCCTTGTAAGTTCCACAAATTTTGTACACAAGTAGTTACATACCTTTTCTACAAGTTTTTATTTTTCCACAAAGTCTCCATCCTTTTCTCCGGCTTTCCTCCACCTCGAAACAAGGGACTTTATCAGGAGCGCCCGCAGCCCTTAAAAAATTGGACGCACGATTTTTTTTAGGATGAGATTCTGCGGAACGCAGGCAAATAAATAAGTAAAATAACTAGGCCATCCGTGCTCCTATCCCACAGGTTTACTAAGAAAATAAAATTTGGTGGAAGCACGTGCATCTGTGCGTCCGCCTGTGGGCGCCCCTGACCTAGCTAGATAGATAGATAGATGGAATAACCTTTATTAATAATAATAAAATAAATACATTTTTTCAATTTACAATGACATGAATAACTGTGAAGCTCGACTATTTATTTAATTTAATTTGGCCCTTAAGCTTTAGGCTTTACTGGGCTCTTATTAAAAATAAGCAGCTAGTTGTTATAAATTAATAATAATAAATAAATAAATAAGTAAATAAGTATTATTAATAGTTAAAACATGTACAGGGTGGGGCACGGGAATCAAGTGTTTTTTGAATAGCTAGCAATCGGCCATTAGGAATGGGAGGGGCGTGCGGTAGGTAGCATTCCATTCCTGGGTTCATAGCATTTAACTTTAACTAACACTCACCTTTATCTTTCAGGTGCCATCATGGAGCAGTGGACGTTAGAACACCGCATGTTCGCGTATGATCATTTTGTTAGGAGTGGCGAGTCAGTGACAGCAGTTCAGCGTGCGTTTCGCCGCAGATTCAACATTCATCGAAATGACTCTGTTCCCGCTCGTGACACAATCTTACGTTGGGTTAACAATCTTCGAACAGGAGGCTCAATAATGAAAACAAAACCGAAGGGGCCGCAACGCACTGTGCGTACTCCAGAGAACGTTGAAAGGGTCAGACAAGCGATGTTGCAAAGCCCAGGCCGCTCTGCTCGGAGACATTCAGCTGCACTCGGAATCAGCAATCGTACTGTTAGACGGATTTTGCATGAAGAATTACATTTTCACCCATACAAGTTAGCGATGGTGCAGGAATTGAATGTAAACGATTGCCCCCAACGACTGAATTTTGCACAGGAAATGCTTGCACTTTATGAGCAGAATGAAAACATGATGGTGGTAATGAGTGATGAAGCCCATTTCCACCTTAATGGGGCCGTCAACAATCAAAACTGTCGGTATTGGGCTGCTGAAAATCCGCGACAACTCCATGAAAAACCGCTGCATAGCCCTAAGGTTACAGTTTGGTGCGCGGTGGGAAAGTTTGGCGTCATCGGTCCCTATTTCTTCGAACAAAATGGGGTTACCGTTACCATAACATCTGGGCGTTACATTGAGATGGTGAACACCTTTTTCATCCCTGAGTTACGAAGAAGGCGTATTGCTCGTCGACATTTGTGGTTTCAGCAAGATGGGGCCACGCCACACACCGCCAGAGCGTCAATGGCTGTTCTTCGCCCCCTGTTTCCCAACCATCTCATTTCGAGATTTGGTGACATTGCATGGCCCCCTCGGTCCCCTGACTTGTCCACATGTGACTTCTTTCTATGGGGGTACCTCAAGTCACGTGTCTACGAGGACAAGCCCCGTACATTAGATGCATTGAAGGAAGCGATCCGTCAACAAATCATCCAAATCAACAGAGACCTGCTGGGAAGAGTGGAGGCCAATTTTCGTAAACGCCTTCAACAATGCGTCGACGGCCAAGGACATCATATGCCAGATATAATTTTCGGTACATGATTATTATGACATGAAATGCTATGTTCTTACGAATGTTGTTCTACCAATATATTTTCTTTACAAAAATAAATATCATTTTCCTGATTATTCCAAAAACACTTGGTTCCCGTGCCCCACCCTGTATTACAATATTAAACAATATTAATGGACAATATTAAACAATATTAGTGGACATTAATCCTAGATTTTTGTGAGTATGCCATTATTAATCGGGATTTCAACTTCGTTTTAAACAAATTTACATTCACAATATTTTTTATATCGGCATGCAAGTCATTCCATACTTTCAATCCAATGAAAATGGGTAGTTTCTGAGATGAAGACAATCTAAATTGAGGTATAACAAGCTTTGATCTATTTCTGCTCTGATAGGAGTGGATTTCTTGATGAGTTACAAAATATCTATTTACCCATTGCAAATTAATGATTTTGTTCTTACACTTGTAAATAAAAATAAAATGTGCCAGTTTGGTTATATCGTTGAGCTTTAGTAGGTTTAGCTCTTTAAATAATGCACAAGAGTGATCAAGAAATCAGCATCAGATGATAACCTTATTGCTCGTTTTTGGATGACAAAGATACCATTTAATGCGTTGTTAGCGGAGTTTCCCCAAACAAGGTGCAGTATGTTATATAAGGAAGAACAAGAGTGTGATAAAGAGACAATAAAACCTGTTTAGGGACTACATTTCTAAGTTTAAACATTATAGCAACGCTCCTTGAAATCTTTTTCGCGATATAATTTACATGATCACTCCATTGCAAATTCTTATCTAGAATTACACCAAGAAATTTTGTTACAGTACACTCCTTTATGGCGATTTCATTAACATTAAGTTCATCAAGATATACATTTCTTTTATTAGTAAAAATCATGAAATTTGTTTTACTGGTATTTAGGAAGACTTTATTGGTTGTCAACTATTTCATTACACTGATGAATTCTGAATGGAATATATTCTTAGCTGAATTAACATCTTTGCAAGAAAAAGAGACACTTGTATCATCTGCAAACATTATGAAGTTCAGTCTATCAGATGAACGTGGAAGGTCATTTATATACCGGGTGAACCAAAAGTAGGTGGACAGTAAATGATAACGTTTATTTTGAGAATACATATAAAATTATATTTAATTTTTTTGTATACTATAATACAAAATTAAAAAAAAATTAACTTATACCAATACAATACAAAAGCACTGAAAATTTTATCAACGCAGGTGCTCAAATTGCTGTCCATCACAATTTACACAGCTTTGAAGTCTACCTTTCACACTTCGACAAACATTTTTGCACAAGTTTCTTTGTGCATTAATTTCTTGAAATGCATCTCTGATGTAATTTTTCAAATCACCAACACTTCGTGGTTTTCGACTATAAACTTTGTCCTTGAGTACTCCCAAAAGAAAAAATCCATTGGGGTAAAGTCAGGTGAACGTGCAGGCCATTCAATTGGACCTCTTCGGCCGATCCATTTCTCTGGAAATGTTTCATCAAGATACTCACGGACTGCTGTTGAATAATGTGGAGGGGCCCCATCTTGTTGGAAATAGAGGTCATGTGAATTAGGCTGTTGTTGTAAGTGTGGAACAACTTCATTCATTAGAATTTCGAGATACTTATCACCTGTGACTGTTCCATCAACAAAAATTGGTCCTAAAACACCAGAACTTGAAATACCACCCCAAACAGTGACACCAGGCTGGTTTAGTTGCTGCTCTAATGTTAAATGCATGTTCTCACTATACCAGTAAACACAATTATGTCGGTTAACATGACCTGATAATTTGAAAGAAGCCTCATCGGTCCACACAATGTTATCTAAAATTATTGGATTTCCTTCAATTTCGTTCAGCATGATCTCACTAAATTGCAGCCGCCTGTCTGGGTCATCCTCCAATAAGCCATGAATTAGCCGTGGACGATAAGCTTTCAACCCAATAGATTTCAGAATTCGTATAATAGAGGTTTGTGAAATGTCCAGTTCTGCTGAGGCTCTTCTGGTGGACGTTTTGGGACTGTGAACAAATGCTTCGGCAACAAGTTGCTTATTGTCCTCTGTGCAAACTGTTTTGGGTCGACCAGTTCTTGGGGCATTAAGAATTGAGCCAGTGGCATCAAATTTGTCACGAATGCGGTAAACGGTTTGTCTCTTTGGGGCTTGAGTACCAACTGTTTCAACCCATTTTGTTCTAACAGTTTCAGTATTTTGAGATTTCCAATACTCTTTTAACACCCATTTTCTGGCATCAGTATTTAGATTATTTGCCATTATGGGTTCTCTGAACTATCTGAAAAGAAAAAAGATTAAATTTAAATAAATTTAGTTATAATATTTAATATAATATAACACAAACACCATAGTTATAATGAACACCATAGTTATAATATAATATAACACAAACCCTATTCAACCTACTGTCCACCTACTTTTGGTTCACCCGGTACCCTATAATAAAAATAACAGTGGACCCAGAACTGAGCCCTGTGGCACACCATGTTTGACAAGCGCTTTAGTTGAGCAAACCTTATTTACTGATACAAAATGATATCTATTGGGCAAATAACTTTTAAACCAATCACTGATTGCTCCTCTAAAGCCGTAAAAATATAATTTATTAAATAGAATATTATGGTCTATTACATCAAACGCCTTACTCAAACCCATAAATATTGGTATCATTATTTCTTTGTTCTCCTTAGCTATATTTACATTTTCCATAAGATTTAAAATAGCCATTTCCGTTGTTTTATTATTACGGAAGCCATATTGATTTGGAGATAATAAATTGTAGGATTCTAAATATCGCTGCATTCTACTTTTTACAATTTTTTCAAAAACTTTGCTGAACAGATAATGAACACACCGGCCTGTAATTTGTTGCTAGTGTAGGATCACCCCCTTTAAAAAGGGGTGTTATACAACCAGTTTTTAGCATTGATGGGAATATTCCTTTGGAAATACTTTGATTGATAATTTTAGTCAAAGTTACAGATATCTTATCTTTAACAAGTTTCAATATAGGTACAGGAATGTTATGAATATTATTTTTGTATTTTTTAATTTACCAATAATATTCTGGGCCTCAGTAGAAGTAGCAGGAACAAAAGAAAATTAATTTAGTGGGCTGGGTGGCATATATTCTAGAGGTGAGTGATAATTATTTATTAATTGTGAGCGAAGCTTATCCGATATTGAAGTAAAATGTGCATTTAAAGAGTCTGCAATAGCAGTATCATCAGTAATTTCTTTATTATCAACATTTAATTTCTCTTTTGAATTTTTTGAATTTGTTTTCCGAGAAGATTGTTTATGGTTGTCCAAGTGTTTTTCATATCTCCTTTATGTTTGGAAAATTGATTGTTATAATAGTTATATTTTGCAAGTTTGATTATTTTAGTTAATTTGTTTCTGGTATTGAGTATATTGTATTTTAGGAATTTTGCTCTGCAATTGCAGTTTGAATAATTTATCTCTGTTCTTTATTGAAGTGATAATTCCTGGAGTGATCCATGGATTTGCGACACTTTTGGGCGAAACCGTTTTTCTCCTTAAAGGAAAGCAAATATTAAAAATATGGAATAAGGTGTCATAGAAGAACTGAAACATATGATCTGGGGCATTTAAAGGTTCGTCACAGTCAAGTCGAGTTTTCTCTACAGCCCCAATAAATTTTCTTTTGTTAACCTCTGAGAATATTCTGTAATCAATAGTTGATTTGTCCGCAACCTGACCAGTTATTGAATATAGCGTAAGTAAGAAAATGATCACTGATGTTAGTGGTTATAATTCCAGAATTTACAAGGGCATTGCCATTTACAAATATATTATCAATCGTAGATTCTGTTATTCGATTGCCATAGCTGCAGACTCGAGTGGGTTTGGTAATAGAATGACTAAGATAGAAAGAATTCATTAAGTTTAAAAATTTATGAGAGATTGCTTCAGATTGCAAATTGATGTTGAAGTCTCCCGCAACTATGGCATTCGATTTATGAAAGTTGCATAACGTTATCTAAGTGAATTAAAAAGCTATTGATATTAGTATTAGGTGGTCTGTATATTGCATGGACAGAATATACATTACTTTTGTCTTTTATATTCACAATCAGGTTTTCATTGTCACTATTACATAGAGAAAATACTTCGTTCGAGTCGTAAGTTTGATGCACATACATAGAGATACCCCCACCAATCTGACAATCTCTTACAGTATGATAAGCAACGTAATTATCTATATTATATAGGTTTTTAATACTGCTATTCCTTGCTGGTAAAAGTCCGCTGGGTTCCGCTGGAGCCACCTCTTAACCTCCTCAACAACCTCATCGTCACTCTAAAACTTTCTTTCACGAATAGCATCCTTCATTGGCCCAAACAAATGGAAGTCTGAAGGTGCCAGATCCGGTTTTTATGGAGGGTGGCGTAACACAGTCAAGCGCATTTTTATGATGGCCTCTCTTGTTTGCAAACTGTTGTGTGGTCTTGCGTTATTGTACAAAAGAAGGACGTTTTCCAGTTTTCCCTCCGATCGAACTCGCTTTATAAGTCTCTGGAGTCTCTGTTGGGTAACAATATATATATGCCTCTGAGTTGATTGTTTGTCCTTTCTTCATAATGTCCACCAGAATCACCCCTTTCATGCCCCAGAAGATGGTGGCCATAACCTTTCCTGCAGAGGGAGCCATTTTGAACTTTTTCTTGCGTGGGGAGTCTGCGTGAGTCTCACAACATCCTCGGCTGCGCCATAATGTCCCGGACCTAGTGTTACTACTGTAGTGCAGTACTGTGCCTCCCAACTCCGTGCGGCACGCATGATTTCTTCCCGAGTTACCCCGGCATTTCCACACTCATCACGGCTTCTAAGAACCGTAAAAACGGACTCTTTATTATCAATACTTAAAAACTTGGTAGCCAATTCAATTTCACATGTTCGTACCTCATATGATTCACGTCCCAATTCATTGGGCCGTTGGAGTCCTGTTACAAAGTTGGCAGGGTGTTGTTAGGATGTACAGAGAGAAAAGAAGAGGACGGGAATGTGACGTAGAAGTGGTTAGACGCCATGTTACATAATATTTAAGCTTCATTATTGCATCAGTTTTTACGTAGGTGTTGAAGCTTTCTGGGTACCCTAGCCATTTCACCAAATACATTTTTCTCTTTCCTGAACCTTTGCTGCCTAAATTTTTTTCAATTTTAAACACATTTTTTCCTAAATTAAATGTCACTTTCTCCAACTCCTCGCCATAAAAGACCCCTGCAATTTCTTCGCCATTCAAATCTTCAACGTAATACAACATTATCTCGTCTTTAGGTCTCATAGCCCTAACTTTAAAAATCTCACGTGTCCAACCTTGCTCAATTCCATTCGCGAGTTTATTACTTGAACGCGACAGCCTTACATAATCAGTGATTTTGAAACGCGCAGAGTGTGGTGGCACTCTACGAATGTCTTTTCTCACCTCACGTTCTGTATGCGTACCTGTTTCTAAAATTTCGTTAGGTGTTGTACCAATCACACAGTGGTGTGACAGTTGTAGGACCAGGCCAGCGAATCCAGGATGTCTATATACCTGTGTGTTTTTATGTTTGAAATAGCGATGCATGCGTTCCTTTATGGTACGTTGAACTCTTTCAGCTAAAGATGCCTTATGTATAGATTTGCTTATGTAATAACTGATGTTAAACTCTGTCAGCATGTTCTGAAAAGCTCGGCCTATAAATTCTTCCCCCTTGTCCATACAAAAATAACAAGGAATCCTGTTTTCTTTCAGCATCAGCGTTTTGGTGGCTTTAGCAACTGTTTCAGGCGATTTATTTTTCAGGGGAATTAACCACAAATATCTGGAGAATACATCTATTATGAATACGATGTAGCGGTAGCTGCCATTATACAGCGAATATTTCTGCATGTCTGTTAAATCCGCCTGCCAAATAGAATCATTCGAGGCTGCTGCTGTCTTGGCTGTTTTAAACCTTTTTCTCACAGGCTTATGAAGTGTATAAGCATCCTGCTCCCGCAAAAACCTCTCAACATCTTTCTTCCCTACATCATCTTTGTAAACGCCTCAGTACAGTCTATTAACGCTGCCATAGGAGGTTGGGCTAGAAATGTCATAATAACGTTTTCTTAATATGTTAGCCATTTGTATATTTTAGAGGCGCGCGGTGAGGGTTCGCCGTTGTTGTTTGGTCTCTTCTTTCTCCTCTTCAGAGATGCAACCGCTGGGGGCGAAGGCGTGCTCAGCTATGGTACATGCGAGGCTTGCCCCAAGTCTTTTAACCTGTTCAGATTACCTATCAATGTTTTGGGGACATTTATTTGTTGTAGTCTTGCTTTAATATGTTTCCATCCTGCTGGTGAGGGCCTATTCCACTTTCTCACCAAGTCATGAACGATGTCAACGATGTTCAAACCCTGTATCTTTGTTCCTTCTACAACAATCTCACCTGTATCAGTCCACTGTATAATTGGACCCTCACTCAATAGATTATAAAGACTTAAACCTTTATTTCTGAATGTATATGGGAGACTCCTTTTTAGTACATTCTCGATACGTTGTGGGGTCGCCCCCTTGTTCTTTGACTGTTCGGGTCTATGCCTACATGCTCAACGTCGTCTGCGCTGTGCATACTATCTACGAGGACCTCTGTCGGTTTCTTATAATTTTTGTATTCATGAAGAAATTTCTGCAGAACTTCTTGGTATAAGATTCTTTTCTCATCAGGTAACTTTTCACTGTACTTAATAAAGGTCTAACAATTCGCTTTCTATTCTTTTAAGCCTGCTTTTACGGGGTTCTAGAACCGTATCTGGACTCTTTGAGCTTTGCATTGATGCATACACCTCGTTTGGAATAACGACTATTTTCTTCATTATATTAAACATGTCAGTAAAGGCTCCAAAACTGAAAATAAGATGGGGAAGAATGAACCCCCTCTTTGTACAATAATTCGTTTTCGCTTCTCCACAATTTGACTTTTACGAGCTAGGGTGCGTATTATGTTCTTGTAACGGCGTAGGCGAGCCTTCTGAGGGGGTTTCATTGGTACATTACATTTTATAACGTTAAGACAGCTTTCACAGATGCATTTTAAAAAGTAGGAGTCAATATTTTTAACAAACACCTGCTGCAGTGCCCGTGGCAGTCGATGATAGATTTTTATTAATTTCACGGTATTTCTTTAGCCTCTTTGTCATTCTGGGATATACACCGTTTCAGGCTCGTTTGGGAATATATTCGTTATTAGAAGTACTCTAAACGTGTTTCGCGGATGAAGGTCACAAAGCAAATATCCGTAACGTTGACTTGTAGCTTGTCTATAAACTTCCAAAAAACTCCTTACGCTGATTCGGGAGCATTTGATTGGCTAATACCCCAATTTGTGACACATTTCTACGTTGTGCGAATAAGACTAGATATTGTGTATTTCGCGACACATCGCGCATGTATCTATTTTTGAAAAATAGATTCTGATTGATGAAGAATACGCTTATGTTAAGATAGTGGGAGAACACTGTAAATGTCTCGGTAAACGTTTCATCCAATTCTAACATGAGATCGTCAATTACAATGACCGTATGCTTATTTCCCTTTAACGATTTAACGTCATACACTTTGTGGAACAAAATATCATCCTGTTACTCGTTGAATACTGACTGGTATGTCGAATATCACCATATGACTTTATGCACAAATTTTGAGAACATATCCCCCTTATCTTAAATGATTTTAAGCATAAACACAGTTTCACCACATCCTGTGAGGCCAGAAATAATACATGTGGATGGACTCGTGAATCTGCATTTTTCTACAGAATCCATCTCTAACACGTCACACTCCTAAGTGGAACATCTGCAAAATATAATAAAATTTTAAGTGATGCGCCTTATATTCTACACTCTTGTTTTTCCTCTTCTTCCTCAGAACCGTGAATGACGATGAGGAAGAGGTGCTGTGTCAGCAACATGTCCCCATTATCGATATTGCAGACGATACCGATGACAGTGTAGTTGGGGCTACAGACTCCACCCCGCTAACGAACCCCCAGCAACGCCAACTGTAGCAATCCACGCGAAAATTCGAGGAGAAAGCGGGGACATGATGAAATTGATGATTCGCTTTCCACGTCAGGTATGAAGCGTGCCAGGAGTGCGCCGGTTGTTAGACCCCCAGTAATGGAGCCTCAACCCTCTACGTCCTACGACACAGTCCCCACATTAGTTCTTTCTACAAATAAAACTGTGCCCCCTTATTCCTGTTCAATTCCGGTCGTACCCTCCACAGCAGCAGCATCTTGTTCTATGGAGAGTAACATAACATTCGAGCTGGTGCGCACCGCCATCCCTACCCAGCCCTGACTAGAAATCGGTACGTAGTCAGGGTCGATCCGCGAACCATGTATAGCTTATTGTTGAGCTTATTGTTGAGTTTGTCCTTCAGAACAGTAACGGACGTGAAGTCAGGACGCGGCTGTCCTTCGGGTTCGGGTCAGATGACGGAGATGTAGATGATTTTTGGAGTAATACTCTACTGGTGCTTGGCTGCTGTAGATATAGAATATATTTTGGGACGTATAATGCAGGCCTCTCAAAGTAGCACCGCCTTCAACATGGACAACTTCACGATAGATATTGACCGTGTATTCCGTGTTGCGGGACATACGGCCACATCTTATACTCTTAACTTCAATTCTCAGGCTATTTACAGACGGCATATGAACACCGAGCGTGGTTGCGGCTTTATAGCAGTAGTCTTAGTTCATATGTTTACCAAACTAAATGTAAGGGTAAAAAAAATTTGGTTGCCTACGGTTGTGCAACGTGCCCGTAAACTGGCTGCAGATTGCGAGATCCAGTTTGACTGTAATATGGGTCCTGAAGAGCTGAGGAGGGTAGAGTAGGAAATGAATGTTCGTGTAGTTGGATTTGGAATGGATGATCGTCGTAGGACTGTGTGTGTTTTTAAAAGCAGTGTGAGAGATCGTACAAGACCCCTACTTATTTTAGGGCTGTCAGGGACAACGTAGTTCCCCATCTGCAATATAAGGGACCTTTACGCCAGTTATGATAAAAGTCGAAAATATGGAAGGCATCATGATTTGTGTAAGGGTTATCTCGAGTTTGCGGATGATATAGCGAAACATTGTAAGGATTGCCACATGGTATGTGAGCAGTGTAAAAGCTCCAACTGTGAACGTCGTGTAGTCGAAGCTGAGAGGAGGGACTGTAATGTGTGTAGACGTACATTTTTCAATAATAAATGGTTTGAGCTCCATAAGTCAATTGGTACTTGCAGGAAAATGAGAATCTGTGAATGTGGTATGTTTCATATATTGGATAATTGGGGGAAATTCACGCATAAATGTGATGAAATTCACTGTTCTACATGCCACGAGAAATATAATAAGGCAGATGGCATAAAGCATGTATGTTATGTGAGAAATGCTAAGCTTTAAAAATAAACCTTGTATAACTGTGTAGGATATTGAAACATATACGGTTGCCGAATCCAAAGAGGTTATTCCACATCTACTTGTAAGCCAGACTATCTGCGACAAGTGCATGGAAGTCGAGTGTGATGAGTATCGCAAATGTGGTAAACGAACAAACGTTTTTAAAACGATCGCACACGACAACCCCGTGAAACTTTCTGCCCTATATTGTCAAGTTTGCGGACAAGTTCAAAAAAATGGCTGTATATTCTTGCCTATAACGGGACAAAATTTGACACAATTTCTTTATAAGGAACTGCTGAACACGAGTCATCGGAGATATTTACAGACGATCCCTTGAAAAGAGGAAACAAAATTGGATGCAAATTGGAGGTAATGTTCAGTTTAAAGACACTATTATTCACACCTTGTAAATTAGCTAAGCTGCCCAAGGTGACGGGCGTAGCCGTCAAATTTTCTAAAGGGTATTTCCCCTACACTTTCCTCACTAGCGACACTTTAAATTACGTGGGCCTACCTCCCCCCAAACATTACTTTAACTATGCCAACATCAGTGATAGTGAGCGTGAAGATTCTGACCGCTACAACAACAGTTTTAATGAAGATATTCCTTAAATATAGCGGATGAATGTGAGCGTTATTGTGTGAATGGTGTGCACGTGCTTAGAGTGTGTTTCCAGGCCTTTAGAAGGATGTACATAGACCGGTTCAACTGCAATCCGCTACAAGTCGCAACTACGATCGCCTCATTGTCCTTTACGGTGTTCAAGAACAATTTCATGCCTAAAGACACCCTAGCCGTCATTCACAAAAACACCCCATGCAGTTATGGACATAAGGCTAATTACTGGCTCATACACCTAAAACAACAGACCGGTGTATACATAAAACATGCCCGCAACACGGGGGAAGTACCCATTAAGGTCAATTGTCGTGTGTTTTGGGTGGATGGTCTAAGCGAAGACCGTGCCACTGGTGAGAATACTAGGTACTCCTTTAACGGTTGCTGGTGGCATGGATGCCCACGTCCTGAGTGTGGAATCGTAGGAGATATCCATGGTAGATCTCCTGCCGACAGTTTTGCATGGACCTGCACCCGCTTATAGGGTTCCAGTTCACTCACAAGTTCTTGTGGGAGCATGAATATGATGCACGGATGGAAACAGATGGACAGTACCGCGAAGATATAAACACCATCAAACGTTTAATGGTGTTGGATCCTCTCAAATGCGGTGATAGCTTGTTCGATGGGCGTACAAACTCCTTCATACTATACTTTCCACCTACGGAGGACGTGAAACTCCACTACTACGACTTCTGCTCTTTATACCCCTACGTGATGAAGACCAATCCGTACCCGGTAGGAGCACCTGAAAAACTGGTGAGACCCGCCCTGCCAACCATCGAAGAGTTCAGAAATTTGAACGAGAACTATTTCGATCTTTTTTTCATGGATATGCTCTCCCCTCGCGACTTATGGATGTCGATCTTCCCCGTCGTTATAGACCACAATTTCATGTTTCCCCTGTGCGTGCAGTGAACAGAGGAGAACAATGGGGCATGTAATCACACAACCAACTAGCGGAAGAACAGCGGCGTATATATAAGCCCTGAGCTGTCCCTTGCCCACGGTTACAGAATATTGAAGATATATGAGGTGTGGAAGTTTCAGAAGCTCCCCAACCTTTTTATGCAATACATAAACACTTTTTTAAATAAAAAGGTAGAAGCATCAGAGTACCCGCGAGGAATTAAGACCGAAAATGAAAAATCGGCGTATATTCAGCGCTACCGTGATCGTGAAGGGATACAACTTGACCGGTCCCAAACTGTAAAAAACCCTGGCAAGCGCTTTAGTGCAAAATTGTGCGTAAATTGTCTTTGGGGAAAATTTGTTCAGAATATAGGCAAGGGGAACGACCATCTAGCCCAAAGTTATAAAGAGGTGTGGGATTATGCCAACGCTCCCAATAAGGTCATGGAGATCGTGAATGTGGGCAATACGTACATAATAAAGTACAACAGAACCGAATTGTTCCAGATACATCACGTGTTAGAAACATACCTGTAGCCAGTTTCACCACAGCGTACGATCGCATCAAACTTTGGGGTCTACTGTATTCTCTGGGCCGCGGGTTCTGTACGCAGACACACATAGTGTGATATTCACGGAGAAAGAAGGTGAATACATGCCACCTATTGGCGAATTCCTCGGAGAATTGACTGATGAGATCAAGGATGAGTATGGAGATAATGCCTACGCTGATTCTTTTTTCTCAACAGGTCCAAAAACTCATGGGGTACGGGTGAGAGTGGGGGAGGATGTGAGATATACCGTGAAAACGAAAGGCATCATGATTAACCAGGCGAACCGGCAGATCGTTAACTTTGATTCGCTAAAGGAACTAGTGAGCTTAGAAGATGAGGGTGACCAGGCACCCCAACTGACTGTAGGGACTCACAATTTTCGAGCACAGAAACTGGGGGTCGTGAAGGAACTTAAGGGGACGAAAATGTGCCGTACCACGTATAGGAAACGCTACCATTTGCCTGGCACATACAATACCGTACCCCTTTGGGTACCATGGCCCTTGAATATTTTGCTGTATATATATATGTGTGTGTGTGTGTGTGTGTGTGTGTGTGTGTGTGTCTACTTGTTAACGATATGTTTATTTATTACGTGTATTTGAATATATGCCATGAGTTAGAGACTATTTACTTGTTGACGATGTGTTCATTTATTTAAAATAAATCATGTTTTATTTAGCGTTTCAGTTTCTTCTTTGTGTGTGTGTGTGTGTAAAACACAAACACTCAGTAAAAAAAGCTAAGCACCGCCCACTCTATAACCAATCAAAGGGGTCACGTGACTTCTGTTACTAGCTGGTCATATCTCAGCCCTGTTTCCTCAGTTGACTTCAACAAGCCGTGGAGCTCAGACGTGTATTTTGAAGAATTCTCACGTAGACGGAAAATAGCGATGGCTACGTTTGATATTGCGTGCTTGACATTCATGAAGTGGTATTCGATAAAGTCTACAAATGTGGTGAACACTCAAAGAATCCCTAGTCCTCCCTCCTTTGAGGCTTTTAAGGCCCTATTGAACTGAGCGAAGCGTGAGGAGCAGGACGTTCAAATACTCTACGGATATTCTGGCGAGAGCAATGCGGGCTTTCGTGGCTCAAACGATGTAATGGACTGTGTCATAGGACTAAACTGTGTAAAGGCTAAAATATACCGCGAAGTGGAAGAAGCATCACGTGGAGAAGAGAAGCAACGGGTGTGGGTTGTGAACCTTCTTGCGAATGGTATGACAAGCGATATTATGTCATGTTACATCACACCGAGTACGCATACCCTGCGTCTGAGAATATAAATCTTGTACTTATGGATAGCTTAAAATATTTTATCATTACGTTCATATATATCATGTTGAGGTTTGTAGTGAGGTTGTGGCAAAGGCTTGTGCGAGTATTTAATAGAGTTTAGGGATGAGTATCGCTTGTTAAGGAAAAAGGACAGATATAGACACATGTTTTTCTCAAACAGAGCACCGGAGTGTTCATAAATGTGCGTAGGTCGAGAAAATACAATGTTGAATACCCCTGAACGAAGATGTATGGTGCGCATTCCGGGGAGTGGGAGTGAAAAAACATTAAAGGCGATATTACTTCATGTATCGCAGATGGAAAAATTCTCTAAACGATTGCCCGGTATAATGGGATACAAGTATTCATATGATTATTTCATGTTGGAACAACCCCGTGGACGAATCACTAACGCTTGGTATGACGCGTCCGTGTGACTCATCCCCCGACACCTCCCGCCGAGCCAAACCGCGCACCGGCTGCTCACTGTCGCCTCAGAGCTTGACCCGACTGGACGTGCACTCCTCACAATAGAAAACAAATATACGATAGAGCTTCTGTTGAGCAGTATCATCAATGCCGTATACGACGTGTCCGTGACGAAGTCACTGCATGTGTTCAGGAGAAAAACCGGCGCTGTTAATTATGTACTTGAAACGACTTATAGACAAACACACTCTGGGAAACGGAACGTAATTTATTTAAGTGTTGAGGAGATGAACAGAATGTTCGTGGCGGTTGAGAAGTGGGGCGAGGACCGTTACAAATTACCTGCAGGTGTAGGCACAAAAAGAGAGCAGATTAGTGATGCACCCTCATACGCTGTTATTTGTACGTTGTGTATAAAACGAGATCAGCCATGCATTGATATACGGTTGATGTGGAAGAATGCAGCTGACAATAACGCCCTTTTCCCCACGCGAAACCGTTTCATTCTCGACAGAATGTTTGAAGTCGTCGTTTTCCGTAAGCTAAAGCCTATATCAGACGCGCGTGTTGCCGATATGCTTTATTTTGACACAAGCTGTTCGACGGCTTTATAGAGTGTAGGACTGAACAAGGCGAGAATGGATTGGAACTGGATGCGTATTTAAAAGGTAAGACGCTTCGAAATATCTTGAACTTTGGTACAAAGGACTTGAGCGGTACAGGGCTGAGCTTACCTACACTGTTCATCCTGAAGACCTATTTCTTTAAATAGTGAACAGCTGTCGGCACGATTTAGAAGATTACTTCAATTGTCGATATGCGTTGTGAAGAAGAGTTCACGGTTGAAAAGCTCGGATTGGAAAGAATTAACCCTCGTTTGGAAAGGCGTGTTTATAAACGAATTTAATAATGATGTGGCAAACGATGCCCTCTTTTTGCGTGCTTTTGAATGTATTCTGTCCGTGTTTAAAGAGAGTGATAACTTGCCAACCAATTGTAAATTGGGTACAAAAATAGTGTGAAACGATTTGAAAGCTTTTTACATAGTGCATAGATATCCACATACTTTTTGAGTGATGAAATAATGTTAAATCGTATTTATTGCATAGGACAAAGCAACGAGGATGTAACGGTAGACTCGATCACATGCGAGTTTAGTATTTTCGTTAAGCGCAGTAGAACATAAAGCGCTTATATTTTGATGTGCATATATATATATATATATATTATCCATGTATTGGAATTCTCCTGCACTATTATTTTGAAGTTTATATATAAGTGTGTAGATGCGCGTACATATATTAAACGTGTTATAGATTTCTACTTTACTATTATTATTAATATTTAAGAATGTATATGTAAGGGGTGGCAAGCAATGATTGCCTCCCCCTGCATAGATGAAACTAATAGAGATACAAAAAACTGATCGTTGCCTCTTTTAGACAATTTAATTCTACGTCTAAACAAAACCACTCAATAGTTGGTATTGCCTCCTTGTGCTTGGCGAACGGCTTCAAGTCGGCAAACGTAGGAGGTGAGGAGAGACTCGAAAAGGTCAGTGTCGTACTCAAGATTTCGGAGGATTGATTCGATGTGCTACTCCATGGTCCGGCGGCAGAATCGGGTGGCTGGTGGTTCAGCAAGCATCAGGGATTCCACTCGGTCTTTCAGGATGGATCTTGAACAATTCTGCCGTCGGACCATCAGCAGCACATCGAAACAATCCTCCGAAATCTTGAGTATGACACTGACCTTTTCGAGTCTTTCCTTACCTCCTACGCTTGCCGACTTGAAGCCCTCCGCCAAGCACAGAGAGGCAACACCAACTATTGAGTGGTTTTGTTTAAACGTAGAATTAAATTGTCTAAAAGATGCAATAATTAGTTTTTTTCTACCTCTATTAGTTTCATCTGTGCATGGGGGGCAATCATTGTTTGCCACCGTGTATATATTCCTCGTTTAAAGTGTGTATTTTGGGTGTATATAGATTTCTTCTACTATTATTACTTTCATTGTATATTTATCTCCTATATATTTAAAAAAGTGTATGCTAAATAATAATTGATTCCATTTTAAATAACTCGACTAAATAAACAGAATGACGTAGTTGTGTTTTATTATTCAAAGTATATGATATTTGATCATTCTACGCTAAAATTAACGGCACAACAAAAGTTATATATATTTGCATTGACTTCTAAGCCGACTGGAACTGTCAAGAACTTCATTATACAGCGAACATTTCCTCTCCATTAAATATATACAAATTAAATAAATAGTGTAATCTGGCAACTATTCTTATGGACTGCATCGGATATATATATATATATATATATATATATATATATATATATATGTACAGTATATATATGTGTGTGTGTGTGTGTATATATATATATATATATATATATATATATATATATATTGCCTTCTAAACAAGTCAACCATTTTTTCTTTTTTCTTGTGGCTGAACATCTATTCCATTAATATATACAGTATATATATACAGTATATATATATATATATATATATATATATATATATATATATACTCCTGATTATGCCTTCTAAGACAGATTAAGCAAACTGGCTGATTAAGACTTCTAAGCCAAATGAGGCTGACAAGAGCTTTAGTATGCAACGAGATATGTCAACAGAAAGGTCTGCTCTCCTCCTCTCTCTTCTCTCTCTCTATTAGATTACCTTCCTAGGTCAGGTTAGGGTGCCCCTTTTGGGGGAAGGTCATTCTCCCGGGCCTCCTTCAACCCCCTCTCCCCCTTCATGAGGCTTGGGGCTAAACACCCTCCCCTTGCTTGCATACCCCTTCCCCCCATGAGTGCCAACCCTCCTCCCCTTTTGCAACATTTAATCAACATTGCAATTGATTTGCACTCGTCCATTTTGCGGTCATACTACTTGGGTTGAGCCAACTCACACGTGAGAAGCGTACTACATACAGGGGTGGACAAGACCCCTGTAAAGAAATAGCAACTGAGTGGGGATGAAGAAACCGCGGAGGCCGTACAGCACATCTAACCTCTTAGAAGCTGTTTTGGAAAGAAAGTATATGTGATCTGTTTAGGAAAGCTCACGAGAAAAGGAAACGCTTAGAATGTTAAGAGAAGAGGAAGTATTGAGTTGTGTGTTGCTGAAGGTAAAGGGATAGTCATGTGGAAACTTATGATGAGTTGACAGATGGAGGAACTGAGTGTGTGTGTGTGTGTGTGTATATATATATATATATGATGCGCCTCGGTGGTGTAGTGGTTAGCGTCGCTGACTACGAATCCATCGGCCCCGGGTTCGAGACCCAACGGCAGCCGGGGCGCAGCAAAACCCAGCTGTTCATCCTTCCACACAATAAAAGAAAGTGGTTGCTAGATAAATGGGTACCCTAGGTGGCCTAGTGGTTAAGACGCTGGGCTGCTGATGGGGCGTGGTTCGGATTCCACGTTAAACTGTAGGTCTAAGGTGGAGTGAAAAGCTTGACCTTCGTCAGAATGAGCAATTCGGGCGGAAGCTAACCAAAGGTTATATATACCGGGTGGACGAAAAAACTGGACACTTTTGTTTTTCCTGCAAATTTCAAACTAGTCAAGCTAATACACCCAAATTAGTACAAGATGTAGCCAATAGTATAGTTATCATGTGCAAAAAATTTCAATGGAACTCATATAAAACTTACCCTATTGAAATCGATGTTGTATTGGCCTCCTATTTTCTTGAATTACTGCCAGCACTCTCCTTTTCCACTGATCTTTGGATGACTTGATTTTGTCTTGGGACACCATAGGCCAAACAACCTCAGTTCTTTGTCTAAGAGCTTCCAGGTTTGAAAATAGCTCTCTGCAACGATGGTACACAAATGACTTCAGCTCATTACACACGAAGTAATCCAGAGGATTTAAGTCAGGAGAATTTGGTGGCCATTCTTCACTTTTTATGAATTTAGGAATGTTCGCCATCAAAAAAATCTTGGGTTGCCTTGATTGAATGAGATGGTGCATTGTTTTGAACAAAAATAAAATCTTCGTTCGGGTACAAGTCTTGGCATTCCGGTAAAAGTTATCCGAGGTGTTGAATGTAATTTTGCCAGTTCATTTTTGTTTTCTGTGGATCAGTAAAGAATAATTTGGTTTTTCATTGTAAGAAACACTACAAGATATCATTAATTTCTTGGAAAATCGTGAAACTGGATGATAAAGACGGTCTGGCGGGATTTCTGATTTTGAAGTTAATGCATTGACTCGGTTGTTTTGTCGATTTGTTGATACAGTTACTATAAAGTCGGACTCATCTTGAAAAAACATGCATTTAATGTCTGCTAAATTAAATTTCCTGTACAAAGAATTACACCTTTCTAACCGTTTTCCCATGGCTTCTTTTGTTATTCTGGGGGCATGCAATCTTTTAAAAGATCTGATTCCTTTACTTTTCATTATGTTTTGGACAGTGTTGCGCGAAATATTTAAATAATTCGCCATTTTTCTCTGCGAAAGATGAGTACCAGGATTATTTTCCTGCGACAACGCATGCTCTTCAACGTACCTTTCGTTTTCTCAAGTCTGAGCAGTACGCGGATGACCGCTGCTACGTTTTCTGTCTGTTGACCCTGATTGTCTAATTTTATTTATTATGTATTGTATTGTACTTCTTTTCCAAGATTTTCCCGGAAATTCCCTAATTATTTTTCTAGCACTCCATCCCTTCTCGGCAAAACACGCCATTATAACAGCTAAGTCTTCATTACTTAAAACCATTACGATAGAATTTTAATTACCACAAGAAAAAAATAAGAAAAAACATTCAATCAGCCAACACTTCTTAAAGAAATCTGACACTGCTAGCCTACCAATTCGCCATCTTATCATTGTTTTAGGTGCGCATGCTCAAACTGCTTGTTTTGTAGTGAACAGCTGACACATCCAAGGGTGTAGTCAGCTTCACAAAATCTCGCTGTTTGTTTCGTCAAGTTAAATTTTTTATAATTAAGAAACGGCTTAAGATAATTAACTTTGGTTTTCAGCACATGATAATCATACTATTGGCTACATCTTGTACTAATTTTGGTGTATTAGCTTGACTAGTTTGAAATTTGTAGGAAAAACAAAAGTGTCCAGGTTTTTTTCGTTCAACCGTTTATATATATATATATATATATATAAATAAGAGTTTTTGGCAGCTGCTCTCTCGAACTTTCAACGTGTCAGCTTACACCCGTTATTTCTTCTAGTTCTACTATACTGTGCTATTTCGAAAAAGCGATCTCTATTTACGTTATCGAACCCATTCAGAATTTTAAAAACTTGGATTAGATCACCCCTTAGCCTTTTAGTCTCGAGTGTAGTCAGTTTTAACTCCTTAGAGTTAGGCCTATCCTCGTAAGACTTTGACCTAAGCGACGGAATCATCTTAGTTGCTCGTCTTTGAACTCTTTCGATTTTGTCTATATCCTTGCACATATACGGATTCCAAAATTGGATCGCGTTCTCGAAATGGGGTCTAACTAATGTCGCGCGATTTGTACTCAAAATTCCTAGCTATAAAATCTAGCACTTTGTTCGCTTTATTGACCGCAGCTGAACTGTGTTTCGCTACTTTTAAATCACCAGTGACTATAACTCCTAAATCTTTTTCCTGATCTACGCTTGTCAACGCCTTCCCTGACATACTATACTGCAAAATTACCGTTACGCGAACCTATATGTAAAGTTTCGCACTTATCGACGTTAAATCTCATTTGCCATATGACCGACCAATCTACGATTTTATTCAGATCTTCCTGGATTTTACCTCTAATGTTTGTGATTTATCGCCCTACCACCCAACTTCGTGTCATCCGCAAACTTTGAAACTGTACTGACTAGGCCGACATCTAAATCGTTAATATATATAAGAAAAAGCAAGGGGCCCAATACAGAACCCTGAGGAACACCGCTCGCTACATTAGCTCACGAAGACTCCGCTCCATCAACGACCACCCTCTGTTTCCTACCTCGCAACTACTCTTCTATCTAATTCATTACTACACCTCTGATTCCATGAGCCATTGTTTTTTCGAGAATGCATCAATTTAGCGAATACACATTGAGCGAGTGCACTTTGAGCGAAGGAAATTGAGCGAGTACAAATTGAGCGACTTGAAGCATTGAGCGATTAGGCTAACTGAGCGAGTACAAATTGAGCGATTGCAAACTGAGCGCAAACTGACGCAAAAATAATAAACATTCACCTTGTAAAAAATATATATTTAAAACAGATATATTTAATTAAAATGGATATTTATTCAAAACAGATTTAAAAATATAATAAGTTTAGCAGTGAATTACACTGGTCTACAGCCAAAATGCCTCGGAAATAAAAGTAGTCAATCTTTACTAGTTTTGGGTCACTGAATAAATATGAGAATGATGCCTAAAATTGCCAATTGGCTCTATTTATAAAGATATCGGCAACCCTGCACCCTACTAACTGGACTGCATCTGTCGCGTAATATGTAGACGCCTGTGACACATCGACGCATTGACTCTACTGCGCATGCGCGTAGTTGTATTTCTTTTATTTTAATAAATTAATGTAAATATATACATATGAAAATTATTTCACGAAAGTAACACGTGAAAAATATTTATGATGAATAAAACCACGAAGGAAAGGAAACACAAAAAGGTGCTCAAGCGCTTTCGTTTAATGACATCCTCAGGAACACTGAGTGTTCCTGAGGATGTCATTAGACGAAAGCGCTTGAGCACCTTTTTGTGTTTCCTTTCCTTCGTGGTTTTATTCATCATATATATATATATATATATATATATATATATACAATAAAATGTAATTTTAAATTTATCTATTACATTATGTATGTGTAAATTATTTATTAAAAAATAGATTGGATCATTTTAACATATTGCTTCCCATAATGTTTTTGATATTAATATAAATGGAATACTAGCCTAACTTAACCTTACCTAATTTAAAATTATTAAAATGCAATGTAATTACATTAATTTATTAAAATAAATAAAAAAATATAACTACGCGGATGCGCAGTACTGTAGAATCAAGGCGTCGATGTGTCACAGGCATCTACATATTACGCCACCGCATCAGTTCATTCGCGGAAGTCATACAGTGCACCCTTGTCAAACTCTTTAGTGTTTGCTTTTGAAACTGAATTTTTTTCAGCCTAATTTGAACAAAGATGCCTCGTAATTGCGTGAACAGTGTAGATAACTTCTATGTTTGTGGAGAATTGACTTTTGCATCACAAAAGCGTGCTATAACCGCCGTAATTAGGAAAGCCTATCACCTTTATTTTGGCTGTAAGATTGGAGATCAGGACAAGAGCTGGGCCCTACACATATGCCGCAATACTTGTGCAACAAACCTTCGCCAGTGGTTGAATCGGAAAAGGAAATCTATGCCTTTTGCAGTGTCAATAGTGTGGAGGGAACCAACAGACCATGTCAGCAATTGTTACTTCTGCATGGTGCCTCCAGTCAAGAAAGTTACTGTATTTGCAAGAAGAAAAAGTGGATTTTACAATATCCGAATATACCCTCTGCTATACGCCCGGTACCTCACGGCGAAGGACTACCCGTTCCTGAGCCCCCACACTCATTCTCCCTGGAGTCAGAGGACGAGGAGAATGAAGGAACCTGCGAAACTTGTGAGCCTTCAACTTTACAAAACCCTGAATTTGTTTATAATTTGACATCTTCTAAACCGCACATGATAACTCAGAATCAATTAAAACGACCTTATCAGAGATTTAGAACTGCCAAAGAGTATGGCAGAGCTGTTGGGCTCCAGATTGCAGCAGTGGAATCTCCTCGCTGAAAATGTTAGAGTGTGTAAGTTTCGTGACCGTCAAAAAGATTTTGTCCCATTCTTCATCATGGAAGGTGACCTTGTAGCTTGCAACGACATCGATGATCTGATGGCAGCTCTCACATTACTCACAATCCTGATGAGTGGAGACTGTTCATTGATTCATCGAAGTTGAGTCTAAAAGCTGTTTTGTTGCATGTTGGCAACGTATTGCCATCAATTCCAGTTGGTCATGCAGTCCACATGAAGGAAACATATGACAAGATGATGAAGCAACTTAAGAACTGCATAAACTATGACAAACATCAGTGGCAGGTTTGTGGTGACTGACGAGTTGTAGACAGATCTTGGACTATAGTGGGGATACACAGAATATAGAAAATTTTCTAACACTTTAAAAGATGGACTATGATTTCAACTCACATGTAAATAGATACTGTACAGATGGATTGGCCAATCAGATTAAATATATCTTCGTAACTAATACAGTTAGGCCGTCATTAAATCTAACTCTGGCGAGGCTCTAACTACTTGAGAATGTCATAATACATAGTAAATAAATATAAAAAAAACAAATTTGTTCAGTAGAATTTTAAAAGATTAAAGGACATAAATAAGTATGACGTAATAAGTATGACGTAATCGAGACTGATGCACAAAAGCACTTTAGTCATTGATTTTCTTGACGGAAATGACGGATAAAAATATTAAAGATCTATTTCCGGAGGTATGAATAACTTTCTGTTACTATAAATAGACCGGATAATGACTCATAGTAAAGGGACGAAAGTAAAGGATTAAATGCTCAAGACACTGGATGGGCTTAAAAAATTATCGGCGGATATGGTTATTTAAAATTACCTTGAGCCTCGTACGGTGTAAAATGTTGCTGTGGCGGAGCGCGACAGGGTAATACTATGCCTCTCGCGCACAGTGAAGTTTAGCGGCCACCAAACCTAAAATTTATCATAGAGACGCGAGATTTCGAAGACGGGGGGACTGGGGGACGGGGGGACGGGAGAAGATAGAAAATACGAAAAATTAGTAAATAAAAAATAATAAATAAATATTATAAATAAATTAAATAATAATAATAAAAATAAACAATAATAATAACAATAAATAATAATAAAATAAATAATAATAAAATAAAGAAAATCTACTGTAGACAATCCTGATTTCGCTTAGCTGTTCATTGATTCATCGAAGTTGAGTCTAAAAGCTGTTTTGTTGCATGTTGGCAACGTATTGCCATCAATTCCAGTTGGTCATGCAGTCCACATGAAGGAAACATCATATGACAAGATGATGAAGCAACTTAAGAACTGCATAAACTATGACAAACATCAGTGGCAGGTTTGTGGTGACTTGAAAGTTGTTGCTATCGTGCTTGGACTGCAGCCGGGATACACAAAGTATAGGACTTTATTCTATGTCAAAGGGATAGTAGGGCAAGAAGTTGAAGATCACCGTAACTTGATACAGTTTTGCCGGCATTTTACCTAACTCTGTGAGGCTCAGGCTAAATCTGGCGAGGCTCTAACTCTGCGAGGCCGCCATGAGATGAATTTTTGCCGAATTTTCTATACAGGGTGTCCCAGAATTAACTATCTATTTCAATGAAATCGGACAATTTTTTTAAAAATACACTTTTATTTATGTTTATCATGTTTAATGTGTTAAAAATGTATAAATTTCTAAATTTTTTTCATAATTTTATTTTCATAATTTTTTCATTATCTGGTCCAATGAAAGACCGTCTGAAGTCATAGAATGGCAAAGAGACTCTCCAAAAGTTAACGTGTGGCTTGGAATGACCAAATCCAAAATTTATGGCCCATTCTTCTTTGCGGGAGCAACTGTAACAGGTACCGTCTACCTTGATATGCTTCAGCAGTTTCTCGAACCACAGCTTCTTGATGATGGCATTCTTGATAATGTTGTGTTTCAACAAGATGGAGCACCATGTCATTATGCTCTAATTGTTCGAGAATACCTCAACAGACGCCTTCCGAATCGGTGGATTGGACGTGGAGGACCTCGACCTTGGCCTCCGCGTTCTCCAGATTTGACACCCCTGGATTTCTTTGCATGGGGTTTCATAAAAACAAAGGTTTATCGCCAAAAGATCAATGCTTCTTGTTGAAACACAACATTATCAAGAATGCCATCATCAAGAAGCTGTGGTTCGAGAAACTGCTGAAGCATATCAAGGTAGACGGTACCTGTTACAGTTGCTTCCGCAAAGAATGGGCCATAAATTTTGGATTTGGTCATTCCAAGCCACACGTTAACTTTTGGAGAGTCTCTTTGCCATTTTATGACTTCAGACGGTCTTTCATTGGACCAGATAATGAAAAAATTATGAAAATAAAATTATGAAAAAAATTTAGAAATTTATACATTTTTAACACATATTAAACATGATAAACATAAATAAAAGTGTATTTTTAAAAAATTTGTCCGATTTCATTGAAATAGATAGTTAATTCTGGGACACCCTGCATAAACTCTTTAGATGGACGAATTCGACTAGACTGAAGTATTGCTGTTTTCTGTGTGAATGGGATAGTCGGGCTAGGAATTGAATCATTCATGAAGGATTGGCCAATCAGATTAAATATAATTTCAGGGTAAGTTGATAATATTCGGCCGAATAAGGTTCAAATGTACTCGCTAACTATATATCACGTGACAGGATGTGACGTCAGCCGCTGCGCTATACGGTTTTATCTCGACCGGAAGTGAGCGGGGCTAAAATGACTCGGCCAAAAGTGGGCGGGGCTAAAAAGACTCGAGCGGATGTGACGTGAGCCGCTAGGCTATACGGTCGTTTTTCGCGTGAAAGTTGATGAGTCAGAAGTTGCTGCGATGAATTGCTCCGGGTAATACTAAGCCGGAGCAATAGCAAACTATGAGTCATCGGCATACGAACCCTCAGACGGACAGAGTATAGAAATCGACGCACAATAAAACTTCAAAGAGAGAAGAATTTAAAGATACAAAATGATATGCCCTATATAGAATGGATATATAATATCATGAAAAATAAAAAAAAAATTAATAAAACATACCGATATAGTGGGCTGATTCGCTTTAGCTGTTCATTGATTCATCGAAGTTGAGTCTAAAAGCTGTTTTGTTGCATGTTGGCAACGTATTGTCATCAATTCCAGTTGGTCATGCAGTCCACATGAAGGAAACATATGACAAGATGAATCTGCAACTTTAGAACTGCATAAACTATGACAAACATCAGTGGCAGGTTTGTGGTGACTTGAAAGTTGTTGCTATCGTGATTGGACTGCAGCCGGGATACACAAAGTATAGGACTTTATTCTATGTCAAAGGGATAGTTGGGCTAGAAGTTGAAGATCACCGTAACTTGATACAGTTTTGCAGGCATTTTACCTAACTCTGCGAGGCTCAGGCTAACTCTGGCGAGGCTCTAACTCTGCGAGGCAGCCATGAGATGAATTTTTGCCGGCATTTTCTATATAAACTCTTTAGATGGACGAATTCGACTAGACTGAAGTATTGCTGTTTTCGGTGTGAATGGGATAGTCGGGCTAGGACTTCTCATTACATCAAAAAGGATTGGCCACTCCGACACTCATTGGAACCTGGAACAAAAAATTTTAGGTATCCTCCACTTGTAGAATCGAGCAAGATTTTGTTACCACCCTTACACATCAAACTGGGCGTCATGAAAAATTTTGTTAAGGCTATGGATAAAATGGGGGCAGCTTTTAAGTACCTCGGTGGTAAATTCCCAAAGCTCAGTGAAGCAAAAATCAGGGAGGGTGTATTTGTTGGTCCACAGATCCGCGAGCTTCTTAGAGGTGAGTAGTTCGACCGTATCGTAGGTGGTGAGGAGAAGACAGCGTGGAATGTTTTCCGGTTAGTAGCAACCAATTTTCTCGGAAATACCGAAGCTGACAATTACAGGGAGCTGGTGGAAAACCTGCTTTTGTCCTATCAAAAAATGGGCTGCAATATGTCTTTAAAGATACATTTCCTCCATTCGCACCTGGAATTTTTTCCCGCCAACTGCGGAGCAGTCAGCGATGAACATGGTGAACGTTTCCACCAGGATATCTCAGCGATGGAGAAACGCTACCAGGGGAAATGGAGTTCATCATTGTTAGCAGACTACTGCTGGACAACAACAAGAGATGCATCAGAAGTTGAATACAAGAGACAAGCAAAGAAGCGACGGGTTGAATCAATATAAGTGACTGCTTTATACAGGTATGTTACTAATATATGGTATACATATACGCAAAATGTGTAACTTAAATTTTCTTGGAAACTGTAGCCAATCGACTGTTTTTATGGTCATATTCGTTTTCAGCACCCCAAAATCCATAATAGGAAACACATTTTATCTCAGAAGCACAAACTTTTTCAAAATTTGTAGACCAGTGAATTATGTATGTAATTCCAAATTGTAGGAAACATTACGCAGAAAGTCGAGAATATTTTCATCATTAACAACTTCGATCAGACGTTGCAAGCGAACGTTTACTTGTTCGTATTTCTTATAAGGTTAATTCCTATTTAACCGTCGGAAATTAAAATCGGAAACTCAGTCCGAGTTGGACGTCATCTAGGCCTAGGTTAGGTTAGGGGTACTACTTACCTTTCTGGGTCCCGAATTCCTTACGGGGTAGCCATGCCCTGTTAGGTTAATTGAATGCCCGGTTAGGTCAACTCTATACCCTTGACAATTGAGTAGGCTAAGTTGTGAAGTTTGCCCTCAGTTTGCACTCGCTCAATTTTACTCGCTCAGTTAGCCTAATCGCTCAATGCGTCAAGTCGCTCAGTTGTTTCTCGCTCAATTTCCCTCGCTCAAAGTGCACTGGCTTAATATTTACTTGCTCAATTGTCGCACAATCAGTTTTTTTCAACGAGTTTTTGTGAGCTATGGGGTCAAAGGCCTTTTGAAAATCTAAATACACTACATCTACCGCCCGATGCCTATCATGAACTTCAACCACGCTTTGGAAAAATTCTAAAAGATTAGTTAAGCAAGATTGTTTCGCCTAAAACCGTGCTGCGTATTTCAATCAAGTTCGTAGCATGGCCGCAAAAGGTTAGAGTGCAATTGCAATGCAATGTTGATCAATTGAGTTCCAGTGCCAACCCCCACCTTCCCTCTACTTGTTGAAAGGTGCCACCTCCAACCCCCAGGGTGCAAAAAAAAGGGGAATACCCCCAGCTGCCACAAGCTGAAGGAATCCACCTAACCTATGAGAGAGAGAGAAGAGACTTTGGGGAGAAGGTGGGATGTCCTCACCCCCCCAAAGGGGTATACTAAACCTAAGAGAGAGAGGAGAGAAGAGAGAGAAGAGAGCATCCTTCGCCTGGGAAACCCAGACGCATAATAAAGCTCTCGGCTTCAGCACCTGGCTTAGAAGGGTAATTCAGCCAGTTGGCTTAATCTGCCTTGAAAGGCGTAAATGGCGTGTTTAGATGTAAGTGTATATATATTAATAACTTTTGAGTTGCCAGACTACACTATTTATTTAATTAATGGAGATATTCTTGACAGATGGCTTAGAAATCCGCCAGTTGCCATAAACGTCCAGTTGGCTTAGAAGGCAAAACCAGCCATTTGGTATAGTATATATATACCGTAACATTCGGTGTACAAGTCGACGTGGTGTATAAGTCGACCCAAGATTTTGCTTAAGAAATTCGTGTTTCAAGATATATCCTTTGTATAAGTCGATCCCCCACTCCTCCACTAACCAACCAACCATTCATTCAAAAAATGTGGGATTAGTAATCAAATGGATGGGATGGAAGATGATTTGTTGTGGAGAGATAGTGATAACGAAGAAGATGCAGCAAACAATTTAAGCGATTCCAATTCAGATTCAGATACATATGGCGACCTTGATCCTAATCCTAACTAAATTTTTAAAGTTTTTTATTGTCTTTTAACCGTGTTTTTAATAAATAAAGTGTAATTCAATATCTGTATTTGAGCTCATCCTTGATCATGTGCACCAGTTTACCTCTCTTGGATTAAGGTTCTGATTTCATACTTGTTGTATAAGTCGACACTAAAATTTAGATATTTTTTAAGGCTTTAAACATCGACTTGTACACCGAATTTTACGGTATATATATATATATACGCAGGAAAACATTTAATGATAATAAAACACAACTACATCATTCTGTTTATTTAGAGGAGTTAAGGGAAATAATTCATGAAATATATAGGAAATAAATAGACATTCAAAATAATGTACAGCAAAAATACACATATGTTATAATGTTATAATGTTATAATGTTATAGACCAACAAAGACACTAGGATCCACTCATGGTTGGTCTACCTAACTGTGTTCGTAATTGTGTATGTCCTCCGTGGTGGCGGAGGGGACCTACAATTTTACGTGGGTTCCGAACCACAAGAACATAAGAAATTTATGCAAAAACTGCCTGTACATTGGCAACGACCAATTTTTGCATAACTAATCAATTATCAATTTAAAACTAATTAATTATCGATTTAAAACTAATTAATTATCGATTTAAAACTAATTAATTATCGATTTAAAACTAAAGATAGAAACTCTGGATCCAGAGGATCAAGTCATAATAGACTACTATCCACAAATATGTTACACTCTATATTTATTTATAACCAACATGCAAATATATCAGATCCAAAGAATCCAGTCAATTTCATTACGGTATCCATCAATACTAGTACCTTGCCAACGAAAAATAAGTCACGGTCCATGTCGATTGCAGACCAAGTCAAAATTTACATATACATTACAATATATATACTTAGGAGGAAAAGTGTAGGTGTGGCTGTAAAGACTGTACAGTAATGTAGAATGTGTGTGCACCCATTTTGGGTCTCCCATTTCAAGGTGTTTGTGGGGCAAGTAAAGATCATGAGTTTTTCAATACTTCACAGTACTATGGGGGGCACCGCTAGGCAGAGGAATCTCTTTAAATGGGGTGGGTAAGGACAGAGAGTATCCCCTAACCCAAGATGCTGCCTCCCTATATCCCACAACACTTGTGTTAAGTGGGATCGATCACCACAAAGCCTTACTTTTACTACCTTAAACTATACCCAATCTATCAACATATTTGTCTAATCGATTTTTAAACATGTTTATAGAAGTGCTACTAATTACTGATCCCGGCAAACTATTCCAGCTATTTACTATTCTGTGCGTAAAATAGTTTTTGGCAACTGCTGTCTCGAACCTTCTACTTGTCAACTTACACCAGTTATTTCTAGTGCTATTATATTGAGATATTTCGAAAAAGCTATCTCTATCTACGTTATCGAACCCATTCATAATTTTGAAAATCTGGATTAGATCACCGCTTAGCCTCCTAGTCTCGAGTGTTGTCAATTTTAACTCCTTAAGCCTATCCTCTTACGACTTTGACCTAAGCGACGGAATCATCTTAGTTGCTCGTCTTTGAACTCTTTCGATTTTGTCTATATCTTTGAGCATATACGGATTCCAAAATTGGATCGCGTACTCCAAATGGGGTCTAACTAATGATTTATAAAGAGGAACTATAATATCGCGCGATTTGTACTCAAAATTTCGAGCTATAAAACCTAACACTTTGTTCGCCTTATTGACCGCTGCTGTACTTTGTTTCGCTACTTTTAAATCACCGGTGACTATAACTCCTAAATCTTTTTCCTGCTCTGCGCTTGTTAAATCTTTCCCTGACATACTATACGCAAAATTACCGTTACGCGAACCTATATGCAAAATTTTGCACTTATCAACGTTAAATCTCATTTGCCATGTGACTGACCAATCAACGATTTTATTCAGATCTTCCTGGATTTTACCTCTATCTTCGTCATTAATCGCCCTACCACCCAGCTTCGTGTCATCCGCAAATTTTGAAACTGTGCTGACTAGGCCGACATCTAAATCGTTAATATAATATGAAAAAGCAAGGGGCCCAATACAGAACCCTGAGGAACGCCACTCGCTACATTAGCCCAACACGACTCCGCTCCATCAACGACCACCTCTGTTTCCTACCTCGCAACCACTCTTCTAGCCAATTTATTACTACACCCTGATTCCATGAGCCTTAGTTTTTTCAATGAGTCTTTTGTGCGGCACGGTGTCAAACGCTTTTTGAAAATCTAAATACACTACATCAACCGCCCTATGTCTATCGTAAACGTCAACCACGCTTTGGAAAAATTCTAAAAGATTAGTTAAGCAAGATTTGTTTCGCCTAAAACCGTGCTGCGTATTTCTAACTAGTTTATGCACTTCTAAGTGTTCGACTATACGATCCCTAATTATTGATTCCAGTAGCTTACCTACAACAGACGTTAAACTGATTGGCCTATAATTTCCCGCCGCACCTTTATCGCCTTTCTTAAAGATAGGTGTTACGTTTGCTAACTTGAAATTATCTGGTACGCACCCCTCAGAAATAGACGCATTAAAAATCTTTGTTAGCGGCACAACAATGCTATCTTTTAATTCTTTTAGTTGTATGGGATATATGGAATCCGGCCCGGTGATTTACGCGTTTTCATTTTATCAATATAGCGCATTACCTCCCCTTCACTAACCACGATATTATCCAAAATATTACCATTATCAAAAGGTATTATGTCTATGACCGTAGGGATATTCGTTAGATCTTCTATAGTAAAAACTGACGTAAAAAATTCGTTTAGCAAGGTAGCCATTTCCTTGTTTTCAGAAACTAGATCTCCGTTTACATTTTTCAAAGGCCCCAAGACACTTTTTACTGGATTTCTATTATTGACGTATTGAAAGAATCGCTTGGGGTTTTCTTTACCGTCACGAGCTATGGAGATTTCAAATTCGCGCTTGGACTTTTTTATTACACTTTTCGCTTCACGCCTTAGAGATATGTAGTTGTTTCGTAACAGATTATCTTTATCGCACTTATATAGCCTATAAGCCCTATCTCTACTCTTTATAATGTCTCCTACTCTAGAAGTAAACCACAAGGGCTTGTTGTTTACTTTCGCACGCTTAATTTTGTACGGTACACATTCCTCATTTATAGTCCTAAATACCGTTTCGAACGATTCCCACATTAGTTTTGCGTTGGAGTTCCCCATTACGTTTTCCCAATTGACGTGTGAAATTTATTTCGAAATTTACTAAAGTCTGCGTGCTGGAAGTTAGGAATTTTAGTCGAGTTAGTTGGTTTCGAGTGACTTACTGAGAGGACAAACTCTACCATATTGTGATCGCTATTGCTTAACGGTTCTATTACTTGAAGATCAGTAATTAGCCTATCATCCGTAGTTATTACTAAATCTAAAATACTGTCCAACCTCGTAGGTTCCCCAACCTTTTGAATAAGAAAGCTATCCTCGAGAAAATTAACTAAACGATTACCTTCCGCGTCTCCCTGCATTGTATCGTAATTCACGTTGGCGCAATTAAAGTCACCCATAACTAAAGCCTGCTCACTACCGATTATTCTCTTTAGTTCACGATATAACGCTTCGTCCGTATCAGCTGTTTGATTAGGGGGCCTATATATAACCGCAACAACAAGTTTGAAATCGTTCAATTTAAGTTCTGCTATAGTCGAATCTATCGGTTCTGGAATTGAGTGCTTTACTTCTATAACGTTCGCAATATTATCTTTGATATACAACATAACACCGCCTCCTCGCCTACCTATTCTGTTTTTAACAAAAAGTCTATAACCTTTAATTTGATACTCCCCTACAAAGTCACGTGTTTCAGTGCTAAGCCACGATTCATTTATCGCAATTAAATCATAGTCTTTACAAGCAATTAAAGAAAAAAATTCGTTTATTTTATTTCGTAGGCTACGAGCATTTAAGGATAGAACCTTCAAATTGTTTGTAATTGCGACACCTTCGCGAGCGCAGGGGAAATTTGTGGAATTTACGCTGGGACCGTTCGGGTTGCGGCAGCCTGAAAAGAGAGACAGTATTATGAAATAGTCTTCCTAAACGCGCAGCTCCAACGTCATTAAAATGAAGTCCATCTTCGAGGAACAAGTCCCTCCTGCCGTAGAAACTGTTCCAAAAATTTGCAAAATGCACTCCTTCCTGTTGGCAAAGAGACTTTAGGTTATTGTTAATATAGGTCGCCTTGCTGTAGAAATCGCTTCGTTGGATAATTCGAGGAAGTATACCTGTTAAAACAATCTTATTAGTTTTCTCCTTTAGTCGCTCTAATAAGTCCCTATACCTAGCCAGCAGTTCTTCCGATCTAGAATTTAAAACGTTATTAGTACCGACATGAATAACATACGTTGTGTCCTCGGTGGTACCGTCTGTAAAATGGTCAACACTATTAGTTATATCCTCCACCCTTGCACCAGGGTAGCAGTAACGGCGCCTACGACGAGGGTTTCTCCCACAGAATTCCTCGAGCTGCCCTCGAACAATGGAATCGCCAACGAGTCGTATTTCCGGTTCATCAGCATCTTCGAAACCTAAAACAGAAAACTTATTGCTTGTTATTACTGGTAGACAGGTCTTTGCTTTTCTCAATGGGGCTCCATTTCGCACTCGAACGAAGGGTTGGGAACTAGGGGAAGAGAGAGGGCTATTAGTACTATTTATATTATTAGTAGAAACTGAGGCAGGAGGGGTCGTAACTGGAGTCTCAAGGGATTCTAATTTTGCCGTCAGGAGCATCACGCTTTCTTCAAGTCTCACCCTGGCCTCCCTCTCACGTTCTAACTCGTTCCTCAGCACTTCCATGCTTGAGCACCACCTGCAAACTAACTGTTCATTATTATTAGCCATTGTAAACGCGTAAGCAGCAAATTTCCCTTCACAGCGACTGCAAGTACTTGACGGGGGTGCCATGCTTTTAATTAGTTGAACAAAAAAACAAAAACAAAAAACGAGCGTTTGGAAATTAATAAATTACAACGTAGGTCTACCGCGTTCTTGAAACGCAGAAACAGGTTCTTGTAACACAAATTTATACTAAATTAATATAGAATTAAGCTACCGACAAAAGATCTGTAAAAGAAGAGTATTTATAACACTTATCTGTCCGCGATTCGACCCGATTTTTTCCTTTTTTTCACACGGTTTCTGACGACACACTACCTGACCTCTCGAAGCACGGAAAAATGAACCTTATGACTGCACGTTTTCTGATTGATTTGAAAAACAAAAGCCAAGCCACGTGCAGTAGCCGTTGTTTGATCAAATAATATAGTACTGAATAACATCAATAAATGAAATATATTCGTTAATGAATGATTAGTAGCACGAAGTAATTTAGTTAAGAATGCACGGAACACTTTTTTTTTAAAACACTTCAACGAAAACCACTTATTCAATTGATAACACTTGACACTCGATAAAACACGTCTGTTCACAAGGAAAGACTGATCACATCACATATTAAACGAAGGATATATATATATATATATATACAGGGCGTCCCAAAAAAATGTATACACACTTTAACAGGTGATAGCTCAATTGATGTTTCTTTCTTTCCAAGTTAAACCCATTAGAATTAATAATGGTAGTCAGACTAAGCTTTGAACAAAGGAAATTCATTCTAAAATGCTACTGGAAGTGTGAAAACGCAGTTGAAGTGCAAAGACAGTTTAGGAGGGAGTTTCAAACAGATCCACCAACGCGACTTACCATCACTCGAATTAGAGATAAGTTTGAAGCCGATGGAACTGTTCAGAATGTCCACAAGAAGCGTTCCCGGAAGACCACGGACATCGACAAGCCCCACAAAGCAAGAAAGAGTACTGGAAACGTATCACCAAAGTCCAAGAAAATCTGTGCGGCAAGCGAGTCGTGAGGTAGGAATTTCAGAATCGTCTGTCCAACGCATTTTGAAGCGCTGTCAATGGAAAAGTTACATTCCAAGATTAGTCCATGCTATTAATGAAGATGATCCGGACCGAAGAGTGGAGTATTGCGAGTGGTACTTGGCACGATGTGGATGTGGACTGGACGAAGGGGTTTCGTAGAATACCCTCCGCGTTCACCAGACCTCACACCACTAGACTTTTTTTTATGGGGATACTTAAAAGACAAAGTCTACGCTATAAAACCTGCAACAGTCGCTGAATTGAGAGCAGCCATTGAACGAGAATGCACACAAATACCAAACGAAATGTTTCGTGATGTTTGCGATTCCATTGCTTCGCGTTATCAGCAGTGCCTGGACCAGAACGGACGTCAGTTTGAAAACAGGCTTTGACAAAACAATTAAATAATGTCTGTAGATTCTATTACATTTTGAAAATGAAATGTATTTTAATAAACACTGCCTTTATAAGTATTTAAAGTGTGTATACATTTTTTTGGGACGCCCTGTATATATATATTTCATGCGGGTTGCTTCTAAAAAGCTTCAATTTAATATTCAAGAGAAATCCAATGACAAGGAGGAATGTAAATGCCATGAAAAGTCTTCTTTAATGCAACGTTTCGAGCAATATGCTCATCTTCAGGCTAAATAATATGAAATTAAAATCAATAAACAATTAAAACAAGACAAAACAGTTTCTATAAGACCAATTCTTAAAAACAAAATTTAAAAGGACTAAAAGAAGGTTAAATTCAAAGTTATTAAAATTTACATATAAAATTCCAAGAAATTTAAAAAGCTATTTTTAAATTACACAGTAAATTTGAAATTAATACAGTGGAATAACATTACTAACCCTTCATTGCTGGTTCCGAGGCACAAGTAATTTTAAAACAAAACACATGGAACATACTATGGGTTGGGTGGTTGGAGAGTTATAAATTGGGAAGGGGGAATTATAAAAAATTTAAAGGGACAGCCTGAGGAATCAACATTTAGAGAAGGGGTCAATGTTTTTATATAAAGAGATTCCAAAATTCTAAGTGAGTTGGAACAAGAGTTATACCCGAGAATTTTAAAATTATCTAAAGTGACATCAGTTTTACATTTAATACTATGTTCCCGGATACTAGAGGCTTCTTTTTTATTTAAAATTTTACCTGTTCGGCAACTTATTCCCATATGCGAATAAAATCTAGCCCTGAGAGAGCGCACGGTGCTGCCAATATAAGTACCAAGGAGACACCTTGGGCAAGTAAATAAATATACAACACCGCTACGCAACGAATCAGGAGTTCGATCCTTCGCTGAGAAAAAAGCTACCTAAAGACGTTTTATTAAAATATAATGTGAAAATCAGTATGATAAAAATTTTTTTTTAACAACTTCGTAAATTTAAGTTTAAATTCTTTATTCATGGAACCCATTTCAGGTACCAAGAAATATTTTACATCTTTAGGCACTGAAATACAGGGAAGTTGAGGGCTATAAACATTATTTAAGAAGGATCTTATTAGTTTATCTACATATTGAACAGGAAAACTATTATTGGTAAAATATAATCTTAAATTATTAAATTCATCGTTAAGTAAGGTAAAACTAGAAGTCAAATTATATCCTCTGAACAAGAGTGTTTTAATGCACGACATCTTATAGTTAAAATCAGTAAAACTAAAAAAATTCATGCCCAAACCGGTAAAAGTGGGTTTCCTGTAAACTGATGTAGTAATAGAATCCCCTTTTTCGAAATTAAAAGATCTAAAAAGGGAAGGGAGCCATTTTCCTCAGTTTCCATTGTGTAAGTTATATTGGGGTGCAGAGAATTTAAGAAATTAAAAAATTGTTGCGCTTGTACAGCATTATCAAAGACAGCTATCGAGTCATCAACGAAGCGTCGGTAAAAAATTGGTTTACAATGGGTGGGAGATTGTCTAAAAATTATACTTTCTAAATGAGTCATAAAAAATCAGCTGATAAAGGTCCGACGGGTGATCCCATCCCAACACCATCAATTTGTTGGTAAACCTTATTATTGAAAGTAAATACATTGCTTAAAAACCAGTTCTAAAAGTTCCTTAAAATAAGACCATGAAAAACCATGAAAACTATCAACAGAGCTAAAAACCCTATCTAAAATAATGGCAATAGTTTCTGATACAGGTACGTTCGTGAAAAGCGACTTTACATCAAAACTGACAAAAAACTTTTTTGAACCGAAATTCTCACTAAGAAGATCTTTTTGAAATTCATAAGAGTTATTTATGGTATACGCATTTTTCGCAAAAGGTGACAAAAGACCAACAACAAATTTTGCCAATTGAAAGGTAGTGTTGGTTTTCGTCGTCGTCGTCGTTGGGCCTAGGCAAGCTACGGCTTGGGACCGTAGCGCATCTATCCGGTATAGGTTAACCTGGATGATGTAGCCATAAGCACTGCCGCTGGTTAAGTGCCAACCAGTGATTATCTCACTAGCCGTATTGAGTCCGTTAGGCGAAACTGCGACAGTACCAAGGATGGAAAATATAACCCTTGGATTTCTATTATTTATTTGCAAAATGGACATGGTATTAGATTAAAATAATTATTTGAATATAAATAATTAACTGACAATTGTGATATATAATTAATTATGTTTACATACAATAAAATAATACAGTATACATAAAATTAGTATTAATGTGGTTTACAATTGAATTATGATGGGTAACTAATTTAAAATGAATTTATAGCTATTCCGAAATTCAAGACGGTAAAATTAACATTTATCTTGAAACTAAAATAAGAGTATTCACTACACACTCCTCCACCAGAGAGGAAGTTCAAAGAGTTCCGAACGACACAGATTTCCCCTGGACCTTTTTGGTAGCTACATGTACCTCGCTTAAGGTTGATTCCAAAAACGCAGGCTTAAGACGATCGATAGAAACCTTGTCGACCTTGGAACCGCGCTGGATGAGAAATGATTTGCGCGTACGTCGGAGAACTTCATAGGGCCCGTCATATGGACATTGGAGAGGCCGTTTTGGGACAGGTACACGAACGAAAACGTGGGTGCAAGACTGGAGGGCTGGGAAACAAAGATGTTCTGTTGGCTAGTCAATCGAGGGGGAACAGGCTGAAGGGACTGCATGTGAGAGGAAAGTGTTTGAGCGAATTCCGTAGGATCACATGACTTATCCCCTGCAGTGAAGTAGCCACCTGGTAGCCGCAGTGTTGTTCCATAGACTAGTTCAGCCGCTGTAGTCTTCAGATCACTCTTAAATGCAGAGCGAATACCAAGCAACACGAGTGGAAGCTTATCCATCCAATGGGAGTCTTCGTGACACATAAGGGATGACTTCAGCTGGCGATGGAAGCGTTCGACGAGGCCGTTAGCTTGCGGATGATACGCACAGGTATGCGCATGTACTGTACCCAACAAGCTGGTAAACTTCTTCCAAAGCGAAGACTCAAATTGGCGACCTTGGTCAGTGATGACTTTTGTCGGCAATCCAAATCTTGATACCCATCCATGAAGAAAGGCTCTTGCAACAGTGTCCGCTTGGATATCAGGAAGTGGGATGGCTTCAGGCCATCTGGAAAAGCGGTCGAGACAGGTGAGCAGATAACGTTGGCCTTGAATCACTGGAAGAGGGCCAACAATGTCTACATGAATTACCTCAAATCGCTGGGATGGGGGCGGAAATGCGTCAAAGGGGGACCTGGTGTGCCTTTGGACTTTGGCACGCTGGCAGGCAAGGCACGTTTTGGTCCAATGTTTGACATCCTTCCGCATCGAGGGCCAAACAAAGCGAGAGGTAACCAGGTGTTGCGAAGCACGGATACCAGGATGGGAGGGCTTATGAAGATCCGTGAAGACTGCTTGTCTGTGACATGGAGGGACATAAGGGCGAATAGCAGCTGTTGATACGTCGCAATAGAGGGGCACAGACAATCCTGGCATACTCATTTTCTTGAGGGAAAGTGAGTGAGTGGAGTCTTCTCTGAGCAGGTCTTGTAGTTCCGTATCCTTATCTTGATCCTGTGCAATAGCATTCCACAGTGTAGAGCTGAGGGTAACAGAAGTAATCTCTATTCTTGAAAGTGCATCCGCTGGAGTGTTCAAGACACCTTTGATGTGGCGGATATCTGTGGTAAATTGCGAGATATAATCGAGTTGCCTGATGACTCTGGGAGAGTGGTTACAGCTGTTTTTATTGAAGACAGTGACCAAAGGTTTGTGGTCGGTAAAAACACAAAACTCTCGGCCTTCAAGGAAATGTTGAAAATGCTTCACGTTTAAGTAAATAGCAAGAAGTTCACGTCCGAAAGCACTATAACGCGTTTGGGCTGGCTGCAGCTTTTTCGAGTAAAACGCGATGGGTGCTTGTTGACCGTTAATGGTTTGTTCCAACACCCCACCGATCGGAACATCTGATGCATCGACCGTCAGAGTTAGGGGGCATCACTGATAGGAAATGACAGAGACAATGCACTATTGATAGCATTTTTGGCATTGTCGAACGCCTGTAAACTATCGCTACACCATACCAATTTCGTTACCTTGCGTTTGTGTGTGATCATAGCGTGTAGAGGAGCAAGAACACTGGCACAGTTTTTAATGAACTTGTGGTAATAATTTACCAAACCTAGAAACCGACGTAACTCACGCTGATTATTTGGCATAGGGTAATTTTTTATCACTTCACACTTGTCCTGAAGGGGGGTAATTCCGTGCTGCGAAATCGTGTGACCAAGAAATTCCAAGGTTGGCTGTGCAAACACACACTTAGATGCATTAATAGTAACACCGTATTGTTCTAAGCGTTGAAAGAGGAGTGAAAGATGTTCCTTATGTTCCTCTTCCGTTGAGCTGGCCACAAGCAAATCATCGATGTAGGCATAAACAAAGTCTAAGCCTCTGGTGACCTCATCTATAAACCTCTGAAAGGTTTGCGCAGCATTCCGTAGCCCGAACGGCATCTTCACAAATTCGAATAACCCAAATGGTGTACAAACTGCAGTCTTGGGAATATCCGAAGGCTCTACGGGAATGTGGTGGAAAGCCTTAACGAGTCTATTTTACTGAAGATAGATTTGCCGTGGAGAAGAGAAGTAAAGTCTTGGACATTTGGTACCGGATATCGGTCCGGATTGTTGTCGAATTCAAAAACCGGTAATCCCCACATGGTCTCCAGTCTCCTGACTTCTTCTGGACCAGGTGTAGGGGAGAGGACCAACTGCTTTTGGAAGGTCTTATTATCCCAAGATCTATCATAAGCTGGAATTCCGATTTGGCAGCTTTCAGTTTGTCCGGGGCAAGACGTCTGGGTTTTGCAAACACAGGGGGACCTTTTGTTGTAATGTGATGGGTAATGGTGTGCTTAATGGTATCACCCATCTGCATCGGTTGAAGAATTCCTGGATATCGCTGGAAAAGGCACTGGTACATGGAATTAAGGGGAACGAGGGAAAGTGCAGAGTTCGAGGCGTCCGGAAGGGCAACCTGTTTGGCAAGAACAGAAAGCAGTGTGGCCTGGTCACATAAGCGTCGCTTGTCAAGATCCACCAGGAGTTTGAAATGCTGGATGAAGTCAGCGCCGATTATGGGATGCTGCACTTGAGCACAGATGAAAATCCACTTGAAGGATCGGTGAAGGCCCAAGTTTAGTTCACGCGACTGAGTACCGTACGTGGGTATGCGTGAACCGTTAGCAGCGTATAGAGGCGGAGATTCCGAGTGCGTATGACCAGATTTTTGAGGGAATACACTGACTGACGCTCCGGTATCGACCAAGAAATTGACACCAGAGTTCCTGTCCTTTATGAATAACAGGTTGGCAGTGCGAGTACTAGACGCCATTAGGACTCGCTGCTGGGGTTTTCCGACGAAAAATTGCAAGGGGAGATGCACTTCCTAGGCTTCTTTCCAAATTTAGAGTGGTAGAAGCAGATCTTCCCGGAACTCGAACGATGCCTCTTCGTAAATCTTGACCGAGAATGGCTTCTTTGCCGTTGATTTTGTAGCAGAGAACAAACGTGTTTGAGTTGTTGACATAACTCTTCCACTTTCAACTCCAGTTCCGATTGTGTGTTCACGTTGTTGACCGGAGCTGTGTCAATCTCCACTACTTTGTCGGCAGTTTCTGCTAGTTTATCAACTGGAGTAGCAGGATCCATAGTGGCCAAGACACGCTGAGCTGATGGAGGAAGTTTCTGCAAGAACAACTGTCTAAAGATGTCCTTATCGAAGGTTTGTGCGCGTTCGCCTAGAGCGCACTGCATAGCCCTCAGCATTTGAGTGGGCTTACGGTCTCCAAGTTCTTCTTTTGAGATTAACTGATGTAGTTTCTCACGCTCGGAGACAGTGGTGCGGCACAGGATGGCAGACTTCAGATCGTTGTATGGGTCCTCACTCGTGGAAGTAGACACGATGACGTCACGGACTTCAGAGATGATGCTCGCTGGTAGAGAGGACAAAACGTGATCGTATTTTGTTCTGCTAGCGGTGATCCTTCCCAAGTTGAATTGTGATTCCACTTGGTGGAACCAAATAAATGGATCACCCGGCCAGAAGACGGGGAGCTTTACGCTCAAGTGGGAGATGGCACCAGCGTCGTCAGGCATCTTCTCCTATGCTTGCTGACGTACAAGCAAGACGACAAGTTACCAACGAAGGAGTGGAGGTTGAGACGAGCGCAGGCACAGAGCGCACGGGCAGGGGTGAGGGGCAGAAAGCACGAGCGACGTTACAGTCTGGTCCTAGTCGCTCGGGTGAAGGGGGTGATGGGCACGAACGACGTTACAGTCTAGTCCTAGTCGTTCGGGTAAAAGGGGGGAATCCAACTCCGGGGTCACCAATTGTTGGTTTTCGTCGTCGTCGTCGTTGGGCCTAGGCAAGCTACGGCTTGGGACCGTAGCGTATCTATCCGGTATAGGTTAACCTGGATGATGTAGCCATAAGCACTGCCGCTGGTTAAGTGCCAACCAGTGATTATCTCACTAGCCGTATTGAGTCCGTTAGGCGAAACTGCGACAGTACCAAGGATGGAAAATATAACCCTTGGATTTCTATTATTTATTTGCAAAATGGACATGGTATTAGATTAAAATAATTATTTGAATATAAATAATTAACTGACAATTGTGATATATAATTAATTATGTTTACATACAATAAAATAATACAGTATACATAAAATTAGTATTAATGTGGTTTACAATTGAATTATGATGGGTAACTAATTTAAAATGAATTTATAGCTATTCCGAAATTCAAGACGGTAAAATTAACATTTATCTTGAAACTAAAATAAGAGTATTCACTACAGTAGGTAAGTTATACGAAGCTAGAATAGGACGGAGAGGTGTTCCAACTTTATGGATTTTAGGCAAACAGTATAATTGAGCAAGATCAGAACCAGATACGAACAACTGAGAGTAAGTATCGTTTTTTATTATCTTTAAAGACTTTAATCGTGACAAAAATCTATTAACTTTGTCTTCCAACCTTAAAATGACTTTATTGACGGGTTCAAGAATTTGTTTGAATTTGCTATCATCACTTAAGATTTCATTAGTTTTATTTATGTAATCAGATTTATTCAAAATAACAACTCCGTTACCCTTGTCCGGTCTAGTCACGACAATCTCCTGGTTCTTTGCCAAATTCTTAATAACCTGCAAGTCACTCTTCTTAAATATAAAAGATTTAAATTTAAGGTTTCTAAGTTATGAAAAAATTCATGAGTTAAATTAGCAAAACTGACACTTAAAATTATTAAAATCACCAACATGGGGAACATTTTTCAAGCCATTAAAATTTTTTCAAAGTAAAGAAAAAACGAAGGCTTATATATTTGAAATAACGGAAGCTTAAATTGCAAGCCAAGTGAGATTAAAAACTTTTCCGAGGGGAGAGGGTGTAACTAGAAAAATTCGAAATTACTTTATCAGAATTGAAAAAATTAGGTGAATTCAGGCCCAGGGCCTTTAACTTACGTTCATGAGTTTCAGAAATGGTAGAATGAAACTTTTCAAGATCACGTTGTACAAGAGAAATTATTAATAAATAATCCAACAACGAAAGGGTATTTTTAAGAGTAATTATATGATGCTCAAGCGACTTATTATGCGAGTCTGAAATTTTGAAGGGTTAGTAATGTTATTCCACTGTATTAATTTCAAATTTACTATGTGTAATTTAAAACTAGCTTTTTAAATTTCTTGTAATTTTATATGTAAATTTTAATAACTTTGAATTTAACCTTCTTTTAGTCTTTTTAAATTTTGTTTTTAAGAATTGGTCTTATAGAAACTGTTTTGTCTTGTTTTAATTGTTTATTGATTTTAATTTCATATTATTATTATTTAGCCTGAAGATGAGCATATTGCTCGAAACGTTGCATTAAAGAAGACTTTTCATGGCATTTACATTCCTCCTTATCATTGGATTTCTCTTGAATATTAAATTGAAGCTTTTTAGAAGCAACCCGCATGAATATATATACTCAATGTATGGACAAGATGGACTTAGGGTTTATCGCCATGTTTGGAAGACTTCACGAAAGCTTCTCAAGTCTAAACTCGACTGTTATTTTCTTGAAATGTGTCGTACATGTAGGGTTTTCCCGAAATTCGTTTATTTCAAACTTTATCGAGAAAATCTGTATGACTCTGAATTTTATCAATCTTCTCTGGAATATTTGTTAAATAATGAAATTAATTATAAAATCAAAATTTCAGACTCGCATAATAAGTCGCTTGAGCATCATATAATTACTCTTAAAAATACCCTTTCGTTGTTGGATTACACTGGGCAACACGTATTTTATTGAATGATATCTGACACTTGATTCTAGGTACTTTGGGTGCGCTGAATACGAATTTCAACTCAGTTTGGCTCTATCAGGTCCTGATTCTTGTCGACAGCCTATGTGCCATTTTCCAGATTTTTCAAATTAGGACTAAAAAATTAAGTCATGTGTTAATTTTTTTTTTCAAGTTTCATGAATACAAGCAGTTCAAACTACAGTAAAATTACATCATAACGATAGAAATGACTTAAAATAAAAAAACAAACAGATATGAAGCTTTCACTGTGGCAAAAATTTTCTTTTGTAAGACTTTCTAGCGTATTTGCTTGTTGATGGCAGGTCTCTTTTCAAGCACCAGCAGTAATCAGCCATCATGTGGGAATCCCAGCGGCCTTGGTACCGTTCCTCCATAATTTTGATATCTTGGTGGAATCTCTCCCCTTGTTCGTCACTTACATCACCTAAATTACTTGGAAATTGGTCAAGATGGCTATTCAAAAAATGCATTTTTATGCTCATATTGCAACCTAACTCTTTGTAGTCCCTTAAAAGTTTTTTTTACGATTTCTTCGTAGTTATCTGCCCTATAATTGCCTAAAAGTTTTCTATCAAGTCCACGAATGAGAACCAGCCATTTTTTTCGCGTTCATTCATGACATTAGGAAAATGCTGTCTCTTAATCATTGTTCTTATTTGTGGACCGTCGACGAAAATTCCCGCCTTGATTTTTTCATAACTTAAAACTTGGAAATTTTGAAGTTATGTATTTGAAACACTCGCCGTTCGTATCTAAAGCTTTTACATATTGTTTAATGAGGCCTAGTTTTATATGCAGAGGAGGAAATATGATTTTATCTCTGCTCACTAAAGGTGGATTAATTACGTTTTTTTCTCCGACAGTAAGTGATGTTCGTGCTGGCCAGATTTGTTTGAAATAATGTTCTTCCTTGGCTCTGCTGTCCCATAAGCAAAGGAAGCAGGGATATTTAGTATACCCTCCTTGTTGTCCTAGCAGAAAATTAACCATTTTTAAGTCAACACATATGATCCACTCGTGCTCCCTATATTTGATAAGATTTAAAACCTTTTCTATATGTTCATACTTTTCTTTTAATTTTGTTGAGTGCCCAGTCGGTATCGAGCCGTATAGATTGCCATTATGCAACAACACACACTTAAGACTTCTTTTCGAACTGTCTAAAAACAAGCGCCAATCATTTGCATCGTAAGACTCAACCCCCATCTTCTTTAACAAACCAACTATGTCGCAGCAATATACTAAACTATCCTCTGTTCTAAAATATTTAACAAGTTCTTCTTCTCTTTTTCTGTAAAATGAAATGTATGTGTTTGAAGTAAGCAAGTTTTTCTCTTTAAGTCTTGAAGCTAAAATTTCCGCAGCCTTTTTTGGCAAATTTAGATCCCTTACAAGATCATTCAACTCGGCCTGGTTAAACTTTTGCGGATCGTTTTGACTTTCAAATACGCTGGGGTCAAAATCGGTGTCTGACTCCTCAAAGTGCATAACAATATTTTCAGGAACATCTTCAACTAATTCTTGAGTTGGCAGACCCTTAAATTTTGGAATGGGGATCTCATTTGAATGTAGCACAGGTCGTATCGCGGTGTCGAAATTTGGGTACTCGATACAATGTTTATTTTTCTTAGTGAAGCCCGAAGTCTTGACAAAGCAAAGGTAGCAATCGGTCTCGTGGTTAGTAGGCTCTCGCCACACCTGATATGGAAAAAAAATTGTAAAGCGTTAACAAAAGCGACGAGAGACTTGTTTTTATGAATTTTATCAAAAGTTATCACCCAAACATTTAACATTTCTATGTGTTTCAACCTTATGCAATATTTGAGATTCTTATAAACATTTTCTGTAAATTTTTGTTTATGTACCTAAGTTACAATTACATTTAGGTAAGTTACAGTATACTAGTGATTAAATTACGTAGTTTTATGAAATCATAAACTTACCATCGGAACTCCAAAAGGTATTTTTGAATCCGAACCCTTCGTCCAATGTCGCAGTCTTTCAATGCATATAGTGCAGGCTTTATGTGGAGCCCACGATTTATCTTGGTCCCCCAGTTTTATGCCAAAATAAGCTAAGTAAGCTCTTTTTACGAAGTCAGTTATATTTGCTCGTTGATGTGGAAGTGTAAAATTTCCACATATATAACAGAAGGAATCAAGGTTGTTTTTGCATTTGAACTTTCTAGTGCTTGATGACATATTGCTTGATTGTTCTGCCAATTTGTAAAGGTATTTAAAGCCCTTAATTCATATAAATTTAAGAAAATCTGAAATATAAACACACAAATTAGTTTAAATAGGTACTTATTATGAAATAGGTACTTACAATCTATGAAATTAAACTAGAAACATGGATGAGTAGGTACAATATAAATTACGTCTAATTAAATCAACTATATTAAATCACGTTGACAAAATTACTCACTAAATCATATGCCAATTCAAAATTATGTTAATGCCCAAACTTAATTAACTAACTCAACTGACTGACTGACTGATTGAATTGACTGATAAACTCTGGAAACGAGTCGCTTTTATATATTTTAGTTGTCCCTCTAGAATACTCTACAGAGAACAGGAACGCTCGAGAAAATTTTAGAATTCTATGATATTTTTAGCTTAATTTACTAATATTAAAATGGGTTAAAAATGACAAAATTAAAAATATTTTTAGGGTGTTACATATAAAAATATACATAATACAACAATACCATAACAATAGGTACAAATACCTAGATAAAAACCTAGTTGCATAATGTGTAACTGCAAAAAGACAGCGAGTATTGAAAAAAAAAACTTTTTATGAATACGACGAAAGAGGAGGGGTGTTGAGCAAAATCAGGACCTGATAGAGGAAAACCGTGTAAAAATTCGTGCTCAGCGCACCCAAATTACCTAGAAGTAACTGTCAAATCTAATTCAATAGACAAAAATTTGAAATTTGTTCCCCAGTGTTATTTATTAATAATTTCTCTTGTACAACGTGATCTTGAAAAGTTTCATTCTACCATTTCTGAAACTCATGAACGTAAGTTAAAGGCCCTGGGCCTGAATTCACCTAATTTTTTCAATTCTGATAAAGTAATTTCGAATTTTTCTAGTTACACCCTCTCCCCTCGGGAAAAGTTTTTACTCTCACTTGGCTTGCAATTTAAGCTTCCGTTATTTCAAATATATAAGCCTTCGTTTTTTCTTTACTTTGAAAAATTTTTTAATGGCTTGAAAAATGTTCCCCATGTTGGTGATTTTAATAATTTTAAGTGTCAGTTTGTTAATTTAACTCATGAATTTTTTCATAAACTTAGAAACCTTAAATTTAAATCTTTTATATTTAAGAAGAGTGACTTGCAGGTTATTAAGAATTTGGCAAAGAACCAGGAGATTGTCTTGACTAGACCGGACAAGGGTAACGGAGTTGTTATTTTGAATAAATCTGATTACATAAATAAAACTAATGAAATCTTAAGTGATGATAGCAAATTCAAACAAATTCTTGAACCCGTCAATAAAGTCATTTTAAGGTTGGAAGACAAAGTTAATAGATTTTTGTCACGATTAAAGTCTTTAAAGATAATAAAAAACGATACTTACTCTCAGTTGTTCGTATCTGGTTCTGATCTTGCTCAATTATACTGTTTGCCTAAAATCCATAAAGTTGGAACACCTCTCCGTCCTATTCTAGCTTCGTATAACTTACCTACCTTTCAATTGGCAAAATTTGTTGTTGGTCTTTTGTCACCTTTTGCGAAAAATGCGTATACCATAAATAACTCTTATGAATTTCAAAAAGATCTTCTTAGTGAGAATTTCGGTTCAAAAAAGTTTTTTGTCAGTTTTGTTGTAAAGTCGCTTTTCACGAACGTACCTGTATCAGAAACTATTGCCATTATTTTAGATAGGGTTTTTAGCTCTGTTGATAGTTTTCATAGTTTTTCATGGTCTTATTTTAAGGAACTTTTAGAACTGGTTTTTAAGCAATGTTATTTTACTTTCAATAATAAGGTTTACCAACAAATTGATGGTGTTGGGATGGGATCACCCGTCGGACCTTTTTTATGACTCATTTAGAAAGTATACAATCTCCCACCCATTGTAAACCAATTTTTTACCGACGCTTCGTTGATGACTCGATAGCTGTCTTTGATAATGCTGTACAAGCGCAACAATTTTTTAATTTCTTAAATTCTCTGCACCCCAATATAACTTACACAATGGAAACTGAGGAAAATGGCTCCCTTCCCTTTTTAGATCTTTTAATTTCGAAAAAAGGGGATTCTATTACTATATCAGTTTACAGGAAACCCACTTTTACCGGTTTGGGCATGAATTTTTTTAGTTTTACTGATTTTAACTATAAGATGTCGTGCATTAAAACACTCTTGTTCAGAGGATATAATTTGACTTCTAGTTTTACCTTACTTAACGATGAATTTAATAATTTAAGATTATATTTTACCAATAATAGTTTTCCTGTTCAATATGTAGATAAACTAATAAGATCCTTCTTAAATAATGTTTATAGCCCTCAACTTCCCTGTATTTCAGTGCCTAAAGATGTAAAATATTTCTTGGTACCTGAAATGGGTCCCATGAATAAAGAATTTAAACTTAAATTTACGAAGTTGTTAAAAAAAAAATTTTTATCATACTGATTTTCACATTATATCTTATCTTCTCTATATATCTTCTCTATATATATAAAAGAGGAAGTTTGTTTATTGGTTTAGTTGTTCGCTATAGAAAACCAAACGGTTGAACTTACAAATTTTAAAATAACTTCATAATAACCAGTTTTTTACAAGGAATCTAATGGTGCTATTTATTTATTTATTTATTTAAAATTTATTTATTTATTTAAAATTTAACGAAAATAGCACGACTTAACCTAACCAATCGTCGATGCCGTACAATTAACCTAAAATAAATAAATAAAAAAAAATTTATTGTTTTCCATTCAATTTAGGTTAGGTTGGTTAGGTTGGTTAGGTTGGTTAGGTTAGTTAGGTTAGGTTGGTTAGGTTAGGTTGGTTAGGTTAGGTTGGTTAGGTTGGTTAGGTTAGGTTGGTTAGGTTAGGTTAGTTAGGTTAGGTTGGTTAGGTTAGGTTGGTTAGGTTAGGTTGGTTAGGTTAGGTTGGTTAGGTTAGGTTGGTTAGTTGGTTAGGTTGGTTAGGTTAGGTTGGTTAGGTTAGGTTGGTTAGGTTAGGTTGGTTAGGTTGGTTAGGTTAGGTTGGTTAGGTTGGTTAGGTTAGGTTGGTTAGGTTAGGTTGGTTAGGTTGGTTAGGTTAGGTTGGTTAGGTTGGTTAGGTTGGTTAGGTTAGGGGTTAGGTTGGTTAGGTTAGGTTGGTTAGGTTAGGTTGGTTAGGTTAGGTTGGGTTGAGTCGTGATATTTTCGTTAAAGCTTAACCTAACCTAACTTAACCTAACCTAACTTAACCTGCTAGCTATTTATTTATTTATTTTATAAATAAAATTTAATGAAAATAGCACGACTTAACCTAACCAATCGTCAATGCCGTACAGTATAAAGAATCCTCTTCTCTTAATAAAAATAAATAAATAAATTTTATTTTTTTATTTATTTTTTTAGGTTAATTGTACGCCCTTGACGATTGGTTAGGTTAAGTCGTAATAGTTTGGTTAAAGAGAAAATATTTGAGCTTCAGCTGGGATATTTTGGAAATATTTTAGGTTACCCGGGCAACGCCGGGTAACCTGCTAGTATATATAAATAAAAGAGGAAGTTTGTTTATTGGTTTAGTTGTTCGCTATAGAAAACCAAACGGTTGAACTTACAAATTTTAAAATAACTTCATAATAACCAGTTTTTTACAAGGAATCTAATGGTGCTATTTATTTATTTATTTATTTAAAATTTATTTATTTATTTAAAATTTAACGAAAATAGCACGACTTAACCTAACCAATCGTCGAGTCCGTACAATTAACCTAAAATAAATAAATAAAAAAAAATTTATTGTTTTCCATTCAATTTAGGTTAGGTTGGTTAGGTTAGTTAGGTTAGGTTGGTTAGGTTAGGTTGGTTAGGTTAGGTTGGTTAGGTTGGTTAGGTTAGTTAGTTAGGTTGGTTAGGTTAGGTGGTTAGGTTGGTTAGGTTAGGTTGGTTAGGTTAGGTGGTAGGTTAGGGTTAGGTTAGGTTGGTTAGGTTGGTTAGGTTAGGTTGGTTAGGTTAGGTTGGTTAGGTTGGTTAGGTTAGGTTGGTTAGGTTGGTTAGGTTAGGTTGGTTAGGTTAGGTTGGTTAGGTTGGTTAGGTTAGGTTGGTTAGGTTAGGTTGGTTAGGTTGGTTAGGTTAGGTTGGTTAGGTTAGGTTGGTTAGGTTAGGTTGGTTAGGTTGGTTAGGTTAGGTTGGTTAGGTTAGGTTGGGTTGAGTCGTGATATTTTCGTTAAAGCTTAACCTAACCTAACTTAACCTAACCTAACTTAACCTGCTAGCTATTTATTTATTTATTTTATAAATAAAATTTAATGAAAATAGCACGACTTAACCTAACCAATCGTCAATGCCGTACAGTATAAAGAATCCTCTTCTCTTAATAAAAATAAATAAATAAAATTTTTTTATTTTTTTATTTATTTTTTTAGGTTAATTGTACGCCCTTGACGATTGGTTAGGTTAAGTCGTAATAGTTTGGTTAAAGAGAAAATATTCGACCTTCAGCTGGGATATTTTTGCAACCCGCACGAAGGGCGGGTTGCAAAAACCCGGGCAACGCCGGGTAACCCGCTAGTTTATTAATAAAACGTCTTTAGGTAGCTTTTTCTCAGCGAAGGATCGAACTCCTGATTCGTTGCGTAGCGGTGTTGTATATTTATTTACTTGCCCAAGGTGTCTCCTTGGTACTTATATTGGCAGCACCGTGCGCTCTCTCAGGGCTAGATTTTATTCGCATATGGGAATAAGTTGCCGAACAGGTAAAATTTTAAATAAAAAAGAAGCCTCTAGTATCCGGGAACATAGTATTAAATGTAAAACTGATGTCACTTTAGATAATTTTAAAATTCTCGGGTATAACTCTTGTTCCAACTCACTTAGAATTTTGGAATCTCTTTATATAAAAACATTGACCCCTTCTCTAAATGTTGGTTCCTCAGCTGTCCCTTTAAATTTTTTATAATTCCCCCTTCCCAATTTATAACTCTCCAACCACCCAACCCATAGTATGTTCCATGTGTTTTGTTTTAAAATTACTTGTGCCTCGGAACCAGCAATGAAGGGTTAGTAATGTTATTCCACTGTATTAATTTCAAATTTACTGTGTGTAATTTAAAAATAGCTTTTTAAATTTCTTGTAATTTTATATGTAAATTTTAATAACTTTGAATTTAACCTTCTTTTAGTCTTTTTAAATTTTGTTTTTAAGAATTGGTCTTATAGAAATTGTTTTGTCTTGTTTTAATTGTTTATTGATTTTAATTTCATATTATTATTTAGCCTGAAGATGAGCATTTTGCTCGAAACGTTGCATTAAAGAAGACTTTTCATGGCATTTACATTCCTCCTTGTCATTGGATTTCTCTTGAATATTATTATTATATATATATATATATATATATATATATAATATATACACACAACACACACACATTCTTAAATAATAATATTAGTACAGGAGAAGTCTACATACATATTTAATATATGTATGAGCAAATACACACGTGTATGTATATATATATATATATATATATATTTGGGTGGCCCTTATTTTGTCTTTTTATTTTTATTTCTCACCCCTTTATTAGAGGCTTCCTATTGAGACAGTTTTCCATTCAAAATTTTATAGCGTTTGGACAATATTTAGTGTGTGCTCAAGCTGTCCGAAATTTTAAGCATCCTAACTCTGTAGTTGCCTTTTATAATACATTACGGATTCATTCACACTCAAATGCAGTATTCATTTAATATAAAAAAGTTGTACAATCAGTATTTATTAATATATTTCTAACAAGAAGCTTGGTTGCTATTAAAATTTTACTTAATTTTGTGAACTAGATGTATAAAATTAATAATCTTTACATATATAGTTCCGCGGCGATGGGACTCAAAATAATGTGATTTGAGCTGGGCACGACTTTGCAGATAATGAAACTTAGTTTATTAGATCCCCATATCGTTTGCAAAGCCCCATCATTTTTTTTATTTATTTCATTCAATTAATACAAGATTTTTAAACAACAAAAAATACTTTTATTAAAATTAAAGGTGATAAGAAATTTAACTGAAAAGTTAGCACAACACAACCCTTATTTAAAGGTTGCAAGAAGAGTTTGAATGCCTTTGAGCCATCTAAGACGTTTTGGCGTTGGACGTTTTGGTGCCGCCGTTTGGGTGCCACCATTTGGGCGCGGAGCCGGTTTGGCGCCGCCGTTAATTAGTATTAAGTAGTAATACTTGGTTATTAACCTGAAGTGCTGTCTGTCTTTTCGGATAAGTTGTGTTGTTGCTCTTAATAGCATAAATGTCTGAAAATATATCAAGTAAGAAAGGGAAACAGAAGTTTTCACATAATGGATATTTGTATGTTTGATAAATGTAGCAAGCGCGACCCTTCGTTACTTTTTTGGCGGTGCGAGCAAAAGAGTCAGTGTATTATAAGGTGTATATATAATATGGGTACTTTTCCGTTATCTGCCCCATTGACGATTGGTTAGGTTCAGTCATGATATTTTCGTTAAAACTAACAAAAATATCACAACTTAACCTAACCAATCGTCACTGCCCGGTTAGGTCAACTGTATGCCCTTGACGATTGGTTAGGTTAAGTCGTAATATTTTCGTTAGTTTTAACAAAAATATCACGACTTAACCTAACCAATCGTCAAACGGCGCCAAAACGTCGGCGCCAAAACGTCAGCGCCAAAATGTCCCATTCCGGCCTTTGAGAATGGTATCCTTCTTGGAATCGGAGTACTTCTTCCGATGCTATTGGACAATTTGAACGACAAACTGGGTCTGTTCTTCATTCTTGCTGAGGAGTCTATTATATTCCTGCATCAATACAACTCCCCTTTCAGCAGTGTCATTCACTACTCGAAGATCTATGACCACTGATCACTGACGCGATGGTAAAGACCGCATCACGGTCACTAGTTTTCGTGCGATCCAACGACGAAAGAACTTCTGGATGGAGGATATTCTTGCGGCCTCTTTTTGGATGAGGTGATGACACTACGAATCCTCCAACAGTCCCTTCATTCTCTGAATCCGTGGTGTTCTCACCTGTGGAAGATGAAGATTCCAGGACGATTTTTCTGTTCAGTACGAGATTCTCTATTTCATGTCTCTTCTTAAATTCATCATTCCGAATTCGCTTCTTCGTAGCTGCTTCCTCCTTTTTAGCCAAAGTCATATCAATTCCAGCAATGGAGCCTCTTCTGACCTTCTCTCTTTGTGCCAAAAGGAACGCTTTATCCTCCTCATTCGTCATCAACACCATAGCATTTTCGTGAGTAACGTCGAGAAGGTCATCAAAGCAGGATTTCAGCTCTTCTTCTTTCTTCCTTTGTGTATCCGTCTTGCGGGACTGATTTTTTTCAAACGATCCCACTTCTTCATCAGACTCTCCAACTGTTTCACTGCATGTTGAACTGGCCGCAGTGGAATCCTCGCCTTCTTCCAAAAAGGCTCCACTTCCGCTATCGTCAACTGAGCAGCCTTGTGCTTATTCTTAATCGACTGAAGCAAATGTAGATAGAACCTCATAACATCCCCATTACTTGGCAATTTTGCACCTGATAAACAATTTTGAGTATGTTCAAGCAAATAAAACGTATTTATATACCTAGATAAAAAGAAAGCGTAATATCGTTTAGCATATAAGAACATAATATCATCGCTACTATTTGTTTCAAATTAACCATATATAATATGGCAAGTCATATAATAAGCAAATTCTACCAATAACCCATCACACCTATTTGATAACATATGAGAGAGTCAAGAGAGAAAGTTTGAAGTCCTTGAACACACCCTATATATACTTATTTATATCTCACTAAAATTTATTTTTGTTATTTTCTAGTGACATAGAATCCAACTGAAGGGTAAGAGGAAAAAAAATCGTAACTTAAAATTTTAGCACCACTTAAGGGCCACCCTAATATATATATATATATATATGTGTGTGTGTGTGTGTGTATACATATATATATATTTATATATATATATATATATATACATATATATACACAAACAGGTAAACTTATATATAAATTAAAAAGTAATAATATTACACGATAAAACTATATACCTATTTAATATACTTACGAACAAATACATGCTTATATATATATCAACTTCAAATAATATACACCATAATACACATGCTTTATGTTGTACTGCGCTTAACTAAAATACTAAACTCGCACGTGATCGAATCTACAGTTAAATCATTGTTGCTTTGTACTATGCAATAAATACGATTTAACATCATTTCACCACTCAAGGCGGATGCCTATATTCAATGTAAAGGACTTTCAACTCGTTCAATACTATTTTTGTGCCCACTTTTCAAGTGGTTGGCAAATTATCACTCTTTAAACACGGACAGAATACATTCAAAAGCATGCACACAGAGGGGGTCGTTAGCCACAGCATCATTATTAAATTCAAGTTTATAAACACTCCTTTCCAATCGAGGGTTTATTCTTTCCAATCCGAGCTTTTCAACCGTGAACTCTTCTTCACAACGCATAGCGGCAGTTGAAATAATCTTTTAATTCGCAACGACAGTTGCTCATTATATAAAGAAACGATTCTTCAGGGTGAACAGTGTAGGTGAGCTCAACCTTGTACCGCTTAAGTCCTTTGTACCAAAGTTTATGATATTTCAAAGACCTTTTAAATACGCAACAACTTCCAGACCATTCTCGCTTTGTTCAGTCCTACACTCGGTAAACACGTCGAGCAGAGCGGTGTATGCGTATTCAAGAACCGCATCAAAATAAAGCATATCCGTAACACGTGTGTCTAATATAGATTTTAGCTTACGGAAACCGACGATTTCAAACATTCTGTCGAGGATTAAACGGTTTCGCGTGTGGACAAGAACGTTATTATCAAACGCATTCTTCCACATCAGTCGTATATCAATGCATGGCTGGTCGCGATTTATACATAACGTACAAATAATGGCATATGAGGGGGCATCACTAATCTGTTCTCTTCTTGTGCCTACACCTGCAGGTAATTTATAACGGTACTCGCCCCAATTCACAACTATCACGAAGACTCTCTTCATGTCAACACTTAAATAAATAACATTCTGTTTACCAGAGTTTGTTTGTCTACAAGTCGTTTCAAGTACATAGCTAACGGCGCCGGTTTTACGCCTGAAAACACGCAAAGACTTCGTCACGGACACATTGTATACGGCATTGAGAATGCTGCTCAAAGGAAGCTCCATCGTTTTCTATTGTGAGGAGTGCACGTCCAGTCGGATCAATCTCTGAGATGACTATGAGCAGCCGGTGCGCGGTTTGGCACGGATACAGGTGTGGGGGATCGAGTCACACGGGTGAGTCATACCATGCGCTAATGTTTCGTGTACGGGTTTGTTCCAGCATGAAAGAATCATGTGAATACTTTTGCCCCATTATACTGGACAATCAGAATTTTTCCTATACATGGAGCAATATCGGCTTTAATGTTTTTTCACCCACCAGAATGCGCACCAGTCATCTTCGTTCAGGGTTTTTTTTTCGAACTACACTCATTTTATTAACACTCCGGCGCACTATTTGAGAGAAACATGTGTCAGTATTTATCCTTTTTGCTTAGAAGTCGATAATCGTCTCTAAATTCTATTAAAAACTCACACCGGCCTTTAGACACAACCTCACTGCGAACCTCGTCATGATATACTGTATATGAATGTAGTGGTAAAAGTATTTCAGACTGTCCATGATGACAAGATTTACATTCTCAGCCGCCGCTTATTTACACCTTTCATCAACAAGACTCACTACCCATACCCGTTGCTTCTCTTCTGCACATGTTGTTTCTTTCACTTCACGATATATGTATGCTTTTATACAGTTTAGTCCCAAAATTTAGTCCATTACATCGTTTGTGCCGCGAAAACCGGCAATGCTCTCGCCAGAATATCCAAAGAATATTTGAACCTCTTACTCATCACGCTTCGCACGGTTCAATGTAGCCTTAAAAGTCTCAAAGGAGGGAGGGCTAGGGAATCTTTCAATATTCACCACATCTTCCGACTTTACCGAATACCACTTCATAAACGTTGAGCACGCAATATCAAAGTTAGCAATCACTATTTTTCGTCTACGTGAGAATTCTTCAAATACACGACTGAGACCCAGGGCTTGCAGCGGTCAACTGAGCACGCAGAGGTACAGATATGCCCAGGTAGTAGCAGGAGTCACGTGACCCTTTGATTGATATTAGTGGGCGGAGCTAAGGACTTTTTCATGTACATACGCAAACACCACCACACACACACACACACACACACACACATAAAGGAAAAAATAAAACCCTAATTGAATATGATTTATTTAATAGACATATTTAAAGGTACATAATAAATAAAATAAACATATTGTTAACAGGCAAATAGGTATATATATATATATATATATATATATATATATATATATATATATACATATACACATATAAATATATATATATACACATATATATACACATATATATACACACACACATATATATATATATATATATATATATATATGTGGCAAATCATTCAATTGCTATGGTACCCAAAGGGTACGGTATCGTAGGTGCCAGGCACCTGATAACGTTTCCTATAGGTGTTACAACACACCTTCGTGCCCGTACGTACCTTCACGACCCCCAGTTTCTGTGCCCGAAAAGTGTGGGTCCCTATAGTCAGTTGAGGTGCCTGGTCACCCTCATCTTCTAAGCACACTAGCTCCTACAGCGAGTCAAATTTAACGAACCGTCGGTTGGCCTGGTTAAGCGTGCTGACCTTCGCATTCACGATGTAATTCATCCCTTCCACCAGCCTCATCCAACCCCATACGTTTTGGACCTGTTTATACAAAGGAGTCACCGTATGCACTATCACCATACTCATCCTTGATCTCGTCAGTCAACTCTCCGAGGAATTCCCCAATAGGCGCCATATATTCACCCTCCCTCTTTGTGAATATTACGATATCTGTGTCTGCGTACAGGACCCTCCACCCAAGAGAGTGCAGTAGTCTCCAAAGCTTAATGCGTGCGTATGCCGTTATGAAGCTGGCTACAAGTATGTTTGTAACTCGTGATATATCTGCGGCCAATTCGGTGATGTTATACTTTATTATATACGTATTACCTACATTCACGATCTCCATAACCTCTTTATCGGGGGCATTGGCATAATCCCACACCTCGTTATAAGTTTGGGTCAGATGAACGTTCCACTTGCTTGTATTCTGTGCAAATTTTCCCCAAAGACTATTTCGGCACAACTTTGCACGAAAGCGCTTGCCAGAGTATTTAACAACTTGGGCCCGGTTAAGATGTATCCCTTCACGGTCACCGTAGCGCTGGATATACGCCGAATTTTCAGCCTCGTTCTCAACCCCTCAAAGATACCCTGATGCTTCTACGTTATCCTTCAAAAATGTATTTATATATGGCGTGAAAAGGTTGGGCAGCTTCTGAAACCTCCAGACCTCATACATCTTCAACATTCTGTAGGCATGGCGAACGGTTAGGCCCAGGTCAGGCTTGTATATACACCTTTCATCTTCCGCTGGTTGGGAGTGTGATTACAGGACCCATTGTTCTCCTCTGCGCACTTCACGCACAGGGTAAACATGAGCTTGTGCTATATAAGGACGGATAAGATCAGCATCCATAGAAATCGCGACGGGGGAGCACATCTACGAAAGGAAGGGCGAAATAGTTCTTGTTCAAATTTGCTGAGAACTCTTCGATGGTGGGCAGGGCTGGACCCACCAGCTTTTCAGGTGCTCCAACGGGGTACGGATTGTTCTTCATCAGCTAGGAATATAAAGAACAGAAATCGTTGAAATGGAGTTTCATGCCCTCCGTAGACGGAAAGTATAGCTTGAATGGGTTTGTACGCCCTCCGAACAAGCTATCACCGCATTTGAGAGGGTCTAACACCATTGAGCGTTTGATGGTGTTTATTTCTTCGCGGTACTGCCCATCCGTTTCCATCCATGCATCATACTCATGCTCCCACAAGATGTTGTGAGTGAACTGGGAAGCTATAATCTGATCGCGGGTGCGGTTCCATGCAAGACTGTCGGCAGGAGATCTATCGTGGATATCTCCTACGATTCCACACTCAGGACGTGGGCATCCATGCAACCAGCAACTGTTAAGGAAGTACACAGTCTTCTCACCAGTGACCCGGTCTTCACTTAGGCCATCCACCCAAAACCCACGACCATTGACCTTAATGGGTACTTCCCCCGTGTTGCGGGCATGTTTTATTTATACATCGCTCTGCTGCTGTAGGTGTATGAGTCAGTAAATAGCCTTATGCCCATAACTGCGAGGGTTATTTCAGTGAATGACGGCTAAGTTGTCTTTAGGCATGAAATTGTTCTTAAACACAGTAAAGCACAATGAGGCGATGGTGGTTGCGACTTGCAGCGGGTCGCAGTGGAATCGATCTCTGTACATCCTTCTAAAGACCTGGAAGCATACTTTAAGCACGCGCACACTATTCACGCTATAACGCCCACATTCATCTCCTATATTTAAGGAATATTTTCATTAAAACTGTTGTAGTAGAGGTCAAAATCTTCGCGCTCACTATCACACATGCTGGCAAAGTTAAAGTAATGTTTGGGGGAAGGTATGCCTACATAATTTAGTGTTGCTAGTGAGGAAAGTGTAAGGGAAATACCCTTTTGAAACTTTGGCGGCTATGCCCATCACCTTGGGTAGCTTGGCTAGTTTACAAGGTGTGAATAATAAAGTATCTTTAAACTGAACATTACCGTGTATTTACATCTGTATAAGTTTGTTTCCTCTTTTCAAGAGGTCGATGACTCGTGTTCAAGCAGTTCTTTATAAAGAAATTGCGCTTCAAATTTTGCCCCGTTAAAGGCAAGAATATACACAGTCATTTTTTTTAACTTGTCCGCAAATTTGACAATATAGGATACCAAGAGTTTTACGGGGTTATCGTGGGCGATCGTTTTAAAACGTTTGTTCGTTTACTACATTTGTGATACTCATCACACTCAGCCTCCATGCATTCATTGCAGATAGTATGGCTTACAAGTAGATGTGGGATAACCTCTTTGGATTCAGCAACCGTATATGTTTCTATATCGTAGTACACAGTTATACAAGGCCTATTTTTAGTCTTAGCATATTTCATATAACATACATACTTTACACCACCCGCCTTATATTTCTCATGGCATGTAGAACAGTGAATTTCATCACATTTATGCGTGAATTTCCCCTAATTATCTATCATATGAAACATACCACATTCACATATTCTCAATTTCCTGCAAGTGCCAATTGACTTATCGAGCTCAAACCATTTATTATTGAAAAGTGTACGTCTACATATATTACAACCCCTCTTCTCAGCTTCAACCACACGAATTTCACATTTGGGGCTTTTACACTGCTCACATACCATGTGGCATTCCTTGCAATGTTTCACTATATCTTACGCAAACTCGAGACATCCCTTACATAAATCATGATGCCGGCCATATTTTCGACTTTTATCATAACCCGCGTAAAGCGTCCTTATATTACGGATGGGAAGATACGTTGATCCTGACATCCTAAAATAAGTAGGAGTCTTGTACGATCTCTCACACAGCTTTTAAAAACATACACAGTCCTACGACGATCATCCATTCCAAATACAACTATACGAACATTCATTTCCTGCTCCACCCTTCTCAACTCTTCAGGACCCCATATTACACTAAAAGTGAAGTTTGCAATCTGAAGCCAGTTTACAGGTACGCTGTACAACCGTAGGCAGCCAGATATTATACGCAATTGTATTCAGCACAGTAAACATATGAGCTATGACTACTGCTATAAAGCCGCAACCACGCTCGGTGTCTATATGCTTTCTGTAAATAACCGGCGAATTGAAGTTAAGAGTATAAGGTGTGGCACTGTGACCCGTAACACGGAATACACGGTCAATATCTAGCGAGAAGTTGTCCATATTGAAGGCTGTACTAATTTGCGAAGCCTACATTATACGGCCCAATATATATTCTATATCTACAGCAGCCAAACGCCTGAATGGTATTAATACCCAAAACTCATCTACATATCCGTCATCTGACCCGAACCCAACGGATAGCCTCCTCCCGCCTTCACATTCGTCGCGGTTCTGAAGGGCAAACTCCACAATACGTTCAACCACCATAAAGTCATATGGTGATGTTCGACGTACCAGGCAGTGTTCAACGAGTACCAACATAATATTTTGTTCCACAAACGCGTATGTGACGTTAATTCGTTGAAGGAAAATGAACATAGTCATTGTAATTGATGCTCTCATGTTAGAAATGGATAAAACGTTTACAAAGACATTTACAGTGTTCTCCCACCATCTTAACATAAGCGTGTTCTTCATCAATCAGAATCTATATTTCTAAAATAGAGACATGCGCGATGTGTCGTTAAATACACAATATCTAGTCTTATGATGTCATAAATTGGGGTATTAGCCAATCAAATGTTCCCGAATCAGCGTAAGGAGTTTTTGGAAGTTTATAAAGAAGCTACAAGTCAACGTTACGGATATTTGATTTGTGACCTTCAACCGCGAATCACGTTTAGAGTGCTTCTAAGAGCGAATATATTCCCAAACGAGCCTGAAACGTTGTATATTCTAGAATATCAAAGAGACGAAAGAAATACCATGAATTAATAAAAATCTATCATCGACTGCCCCGGGCATCTCAACAAATGTTTGTTAAAAATAGCGACTCGGACTTTTTAAAATGCATCCGTGAAATCTGTCTTAATGTTATAAAATGTAATGTACCACTGAAACCTCCCTCAGAAGGCTTGCATACGTCGTTACAAGAACATAATACACACACCTGCTCGGGAAAGTCAAACTGTGTGGAACAAAAAACGAATTATTGTACAAAGAGGAGGATCGTGTCTCCCCATCTTATTTTCAGTTTTGGGACCTTTACTGACTAAATTAATGTAATAAAGAAAGTGGTCGTGATCCACACAAAGTTCACTGCAAAGTTCACTGCAAAATTCAGAGTTCAGACACTGGGCGTTGTCACAGACTTAAAAATGGTTGCAAATACACTTCAGAGAGCGATGAATAGTGACCGAATCACGCGCTCCAAATTTATCGGTGTGTTTGCAAAGGACGAAAGGCTGGAGATTCCAGCCACGACGCACTGCGGCGCACTTATTCTAAATACGGATGTTATTGGCGGAGAAGGGCTTCATTGGATCGCCGTTTATTTTAAAAATAAGAGCCGAATGTACTATTTTAACTCACTGGGGACTCATCCCTGGAACCACCCTGTTATTGTAAAATTTCTCGAACAGTTTCACATTTCCCAAATTTTCTGGAATCCTTACAGAATCCAGGGGCATTTTAGCAAAGTTTGTGGTATATACTGCCTTTCATTTCTCTTGCATATGGCACGTGGAAAGGAATTTATAAATTTTATAAAATTATTCGATTAGTGTCACACTGCACGAAACGATGAAATGGTATGCAGAGAGATAAAAAACCGGTTCCCGTTTCTACGCACTCGATGTTTTGTATGATGTTTTGCTCGAATATATAAAATGAATAATTGCTAAAATATTGTGAAAATTATAAATTGTCTCCAACAGTGCTAGTTTGTGTGCTCTGTAGCTTATTTAAAATGTTACGGCTGCTAATTCTGTAACTAATTTAAGTTGGATACAAAAAATTTTACTTTTTTATAAAACATTCCTTATGTTTCTACTATTTAATAAATTGATGAAAATCCATTGCGTCTTGTTCGTACCAGAAAAACAAGAAAAAGAAAAAACTCACATCACTTCGTCGATGATACGACAATCGCTGAGTTGAGTGTACAGTAAAACTTCTACCTCCGTGTTCAGGTCACTATCCATGAATTGCGTTTCTTCAAAACTATCACGATTTAGCTCCTCATCGGACCTTAAAGCAAAAAGGATACGGGTATAGGCAGAAACTTTTAAATTAATTGCTTAGTTCATACATTTTTCTGAATCTTCCAATTAAAATCCTTTTGTTTTTCATCACAAATACACACAGAGGAACATATATATATATATATATATATATATATATATATATATGCATTTAACTGCAATGACTACGCAGTATATAAATGAATAGAAACGACATAAGTATTAAGGAACGTTTCTGCACACGAGGAAGAGAAATCACGAATAAATGAAAAATGAGGCGAACCGCCCGGGAATCGAACCCAGGGCCTTCCAATTGCCGGTTGGATGCGCTACCATTACACTACGGACCTCAATCGAACCCAGGGCCTTCCAATTGCCGGTTGGATGCGCTACCATTACACTATGGACCTCCGTAGTGTAATGGTAGCGCATCCAACCGGCAATTGGAAGGCCCTGGGTTCGATTCCCGGGCGGTTCGCCTCATTTTTCATTTATTCGTGATTTCTCTTCCTCGTGTGCAGAAACGTTCCTTAATACTTATGTCGTTTCTATTCATATATTATATATATATATATATATATATCATAAATAGCAACTTTAGTAATTCTAAAAGACTAGCCTAACCGGGTCATTAACATATACTTGCATAATATATATATATATATAATATATAATATATATATATATATATAGGAAGAGGGAGTTACAAGAAGTTACAAGGAGTTACAACAAGAGAAAATGCCGAATAGGTTACTCGAATCAAATAATAAACAGCATGCAACAAGCCTAACCGGTCACAAAAGGAAGATTAGCCGGGTATGCTACGCATCGTCTGCAGACACCGGGTCTCGAACCCGAGCGATTAGTTTTACACTTCAAAATGCGTTTATTATGGCTTTTTATAAATTAATTAACACTTGCAAGGATTCTTGATTAAGCACCGAATGATGCGATATTTGTGTGTATATCCCGAGAACGGCAGTCAGTTTAAATCATATTTCACAAATAGTAAAGATTATGTAATAAATCATAACGCATACACTAAGAACTGCCTAATTTATGCCAATTGTGTGGAAGGGCGACTAGCTGGGGATGCTACACATCGCCTACATTCACCGGGTCTCGAGCCCAGGACCATTGGAAATCCCTACCTTTAAAGTTTGCAGCAATTCATTCTTACTACATGCCAAATATGGAAGAGCGATGTATTTACTAATTCTAAAAGTCTAACTATAGAACTTTCTAAATTTTTTTTTAAAATTAATACGTAATTATTTGATAAACAAAATAATTTGAAAATTCGTTCTCTGAATAATTAATAGAGCACAATAATTAACAGAGTCGGAAATACTTTTATCGTAGCTGGGGGTACTATGCATCGCCTGTCGGGTATCGAACCCGAGACATTTGAAAAAGTTTTACTACACGCTACAGAAGCTAGTTTGCAATTACATAAATTTTTCTATTTACATTTCAAATGTGCTTCGTTCACTCTCCTCAACGTCACAAAATTCTTCCACGGCTTGTGTCGAAAAAAGATTTCCTCCGTCGGCAGCTGCGAAAAGTCCGAGTGTGGCTCCGGCAGAGGGGTCACCGACTTCAAACACCTGTGGGGAACAGTAGAGTTCCGGCTGACTAGAGGCGTCCATGGCGAGAGAATATGTGGTTACTCGTTGATAAAAATAACTGCTGTGGATTCCAGCTGAAAATGTCCCCTTTTATATAAGATACGTGATCCGATTATAATCACCCCTCAGAAGACCAATATTCGATTCGCAAGCTTCTTGTTGGCTGTCAGTGAATTTGGATGTAGCTGTAACGTGTGTGCGAGGTTTTCCACCAACCAGAAACCATGGATTCGCTCTCATACCCCGCCCGTTGGGTTGTAATTGGACGAGCCGCGAATTCTGGGGGGCGTGTCTTTACCAAATTTGACTTATTCATTCCTCAGATTTTTCAATTGTTTTCAAAGGTATCATAAGCGGGTAAATTTAGCAGGATGTAATTTAAAAACATTTTAAGCGTAAATTCATTGTTTTTAAGATTTTCATTGAATAAATTTAACAGTTTTATCTAAACTGATTTGTATTAACGGGAAGACTCTCGACCTCTTTTTTAAATGTTTAAAAAGTAATTTGAAAGTCTTTTGATTATTTTTATTCGCAAGGTTTTGAAGGAATATACGCTTTTAAAGTCGAAAAAGTTTAAAATTTTTGTTTACTTTTATGGTTTTAAAAGGAAAATCTTTAATAAGTTCACGCATGATGAGAATAAAATAGTTTTCCATTCCGTACTTTTCAGAACGTATATGGAAGTGTATTTAAGGCAAGAATAACAGGTGTCAGGTGTTTGCTCAGAGAAATGAATTTAGCAAAGGGCCGAATTAGTTTCTCTCTCCGAAAAGTATTTGTGACGACCGAGTCGAAATTTTAACTGTCACCTTCCATGCAGGTGGGTTTTCTTTCATTAATTCCAGGTGCAGAGACGTTCATTTGGCGCCTCACTTATCTAAGCCTAAAAAGTTTTAGAAATATATTTGAAAAAAATGTGAATAGCGAATAAAATATAGCTGTGACCTAAAGGGATATTTATACATATATAGTCGTATGAGCGTTTAATATTTGAATTTACAGGGTGATAATTGGAGAAAATATTCTTGCTACTCCTTAGTTCGATATGTGCATGAGATGAAAAGGTTCACCACTAATCTCATCATAATGACAATTAACCTCCTCCTGTATAATCATCCATTCTAAGATTGAATAAATTCGTCTGACATGAACGAGGAAAATGCATATAAACTATATTTTTCCCTTAATAAAAAACAAACCCTTGTACATAAGGGGTTCCAAAAAACCTTAGCCCCCCCCATTTGCAGCTTACATATTTGTTTATATCGAAATAGTTTCTAGTGATTATAAAAATATATAAAATTCTTTATTTATTGCAGCTATTAAAATTACTCTAGCTGATAAAGTGATAATATAATGGCTTCTCAATTAATTGGTGATTCGGAGAGGCAACGTGTGATAGATCGCATACGAGCAATAACATTTCGGGAAGCTCGTGATGCTGGAGCCACCTTTATAACACGTTCATGGGTTGCCAAAAAGTTGCGAAGAAGTGAGGACTTCGTCAAAAGAAATTGGAATAAAACCTTGGATGAATGTGAAATGGATACAACCAAATCTGGGCGCCCAAATTTTCCACTCTCTCAGGAAACAGAGGACATCATTGAAAGCGGTACGCGTAAACGGAAAACCAGCTGTGCTAAACTTTCTAGAGAGATCGAAGTGTTGAGAGGAAGGATCGTTAGTGGTGAGATCATTCGACTATACCGTCATAGGCAAGGTTTAAAGCCTTGGTATGAACTTCCAAAGCCAAGAAAAACTCAACTTAACATCGATGACAGAATGTGGTTTGCCCATTATCTTGAAGATTGGGATGTGGATGATTTCATGCATTTAGCTGTCTCCGATGAATTTTTTGTTTACGTAACACGTCGGCCTAACTACCAAAATGATGGAGTGTGGGCCACAACACTAGATGAAATCGATGACAATGAACATTATCGCGAATTATTAAAAAGTCCAGACTGTGTTGTAGGGTGACAATAAAAATCGAAAGTTGGAGTTTTTTATTGGCCATTTGTTCAATGCTGCTACTACATGAGAAAACAATGTACTGTAAATATTAGGTCATTCAGATAATATTTAAGGGTGTCTCAAGTGAGGTAAATAATTCTCCTTATTCATTAATATTTTTGTTAATTACTTATTACGATTGGAGTACGCCTGCACTTAAACTTTATGAACTAAAACTAACGTTTATTTACATTAATTAAAAAAAATATTAATTTATTTTTACTAGGTAATGAACAATTAATTTGTGTTATAAGGAAAATTATTTACCTCACTTGAGACACCCTTAAATATTATCTGAATGACCTAATATTTACAGTACATTGTTTTCTCATATAGTAGCAGCATTGAACAAATGGCCAATAAAAAACTCCAACTTTCGATTTTTATTGTCACCCTACAACACAGTCTGGACTTTTTAATAATTCGCGATAATGTTCATTGTCATCGATTTTCGTGATATTATTCTATCCCAGCATGTCATTCCTTTTCTAAGAAACCCAAACAATGTTATGGATATCGATCAGGTCACACTTCTGCACGATAAGGCCCCCTGCTTTAAGGCATTAGCCACTCAACAGTTGTTGCGGAGCCATGAGATCGATTTCTTTGGAAATGAAGAATGGCCAGGAAATTCTCCTGACCTGAACGTCTGTGAACACATTGGATCAGTTATAAAAGACAAGGTTGAATGTCTCTTGTTTCAAGAACTTGCAGCAAATCGATTTTCGAAGGATACAATGACGCAGCACATTGAAACTGTTTTAGCAAATTTGCGTAACGATCAAGATCTATTCACGTCATTTTTGGCAAGCTACCCAAAGCGAATTCAGGATGTCTTGGAAGCCAATGGCGGGAACACCAAGTTTTAATTGTTTCTCATTAAATGCAGGATTAAATTCTCTTTTGTAAGGTATGTTTAGTTTTACTGTACCTCTAATGGTTTAGGCCATGGGCGGGGGGGGCTAAGGTTTATTGAAGCCTCGTATAATAAAACAGTAAAAAGAGAGAGAGAAAGAGCGAGAGAGGAAGAGAGAGAAGTTTTGGTTTATATACGTAAAATTCACTGTTATATGAAAAAATCTGGTTTAACATTTAAATTATATTATAAAAATATTAATGTAGGCGCCCAGGTATCATGTGTTTTCGGATTAGCCTCCCCAGAAAGGTATTAATGCTTAAAACTGAATATTAATTACAATGTGTTTAACAAAATTGAAAACGGAAATTTAAAGTTTTTAAAATCTTTATTTTATAAGTTATCAGATTTTCAGAAATGGAGAGAGAACGACGGATTAGCAGTTAAACATTTAAAATGTATTATAAAAATATTAATGTACACGCAAGTGTTCCGGATTAACTCGCCCGAAAGGTGTTAGCTGTCAAAAAATGAAAATTATTTTTAAAAAATTTAAAACGTAAGTTATCAGATTTTCAGAAATGGTGGAGAGATCGAAGGGTGTATTGTAAAATATTAATGTACACGCAGGTGTTCCGGATTAACTCATCGGAAAGGTGTTACTGCCTGAAAATGAAAATTACTTTAAAAAATGTAAAACGTAAATTCAAAGTTTTTAAAATCTTTATTGTATAAGTTATCAGATATTCAGAAATGGTGGAGAGAGAATGACGGATTAGCAGTTAAACATTTAAAATGTACAGGGCGTTCATAAAAGATCTGAATGATTTGATTTGTTAATATTTTTCATTCTAAATAAGATATAAAGCATAAAGCATATGTAAGTGATAAAGCAACTAATAAAGTTTTTTTTGTACAAATCCAAGGTTGTCAACATCCATGAACTACGAATCAGGATTAGGAATGCAATAGCGATGGTCGATGTTGGCATGCTTGAACGCACATGGTGAGAAATTGAATATCGACTAGATGTTGTACGGCGACCAATGGCGCACATATTGAAGTTTATTAAGCATGTATGTAAAACTTTCAGCTGCTCGGAGTCACATGGGAAAACTTGTTACTTTTATGTTATTGGGTCATAATTAATAAAGATTGAAATCGTTTAGATCTTTTATGAACACCCTGTATTATAAAAATATTAATGTACACGCAGGTGTCCCGGATTAAGCCGCCCGAAAGGTGTTAGCGATGGCCGAGTCAAAATTTGAGGGGGGAAGAGAGACAGAGAGAGAGAGATAGAGAGAGAGAGAGAAAATTATTATTTAAAATAGCTGTGACGGAATAAAATTTGTAGTTTATCCTGAAAAAATATGAAATTTAATGAAGAATTTACAGGTCCCAATTGAAATGCGAGTAATTATAGATATGTGCCTTAACGTAATATATGTATATATAGTCGTATGAGCATTTACAGGGTGACGAATGAAGAAAATATTCAACATTAAGCTCATCATAATGTCAATTAATCTCCTTCTATATAATCATCTATTCTGAGATTGAATAGGATCGTTGATGACAGAGGGAATTGTTTTTCGAGTTCAACTTCGATTTACTTCATCGAAGATCTATGAACGTGTATATATAGATATATAGTCAGGGAGTGTGTGTGTGTGTGTGTGTGTGTGTGATAATAGGGAATCTATGAGCGTATGTGTATATATATATAGTCGGGAAGTGTATGTGTGTGCGTGCGCGTGTGTAATAATAGGAATCTATGAGCGTGTGTATATATGTATATATAGTCGGGAAGTGTGTGTGTGTGTGTGCTTTTAGAGCAAATGACTGCTCAAAAGTTAGTGTATATATATATATATAATATATATATATATATACTGTGCCAACTGGCTGATATACCTGGCGGGCACTGGCTTTTATGCCAACTGGTTGATTGACACTTCTAAGCCAGCTGATGCTCGGATGAAATCTCATTATGTGCCTGGGTCTCCCAGGCGAAGGATGCTCTCTTCTCTCTCTTAAGTTAGGTATTCCCCTTTGGGGGGTAAGGACATCTCACCTTCTCCCCCAAAGTCTCTTCTCTCCTCCTGCTTTCTCTCCTCTCTCTTAGGTTAGGTGGATTCCCCCAGCTTGTGGAAGCCTGGGGATTCCCCCTTTTTTTCGCACCCTGGGGGGTGGGGTGGCACCTTGCAAGAAGGCGGGAGGGGGATGGCACTGGTACTCATTTGATTAACATTGCATTGCAATTGCACTCTAACTTTTTGCGGTCACACTACTCAAGTTATGCAATTCTAAGTGTTCGACTATACGATCCCTAATTATCGATTCCAGTAGCTTACCTACAACAAACGTTAAACCAATTGGCCTATAATTTTTTGCCGCACCTTTATCGCCTTTCTTAATATTAGGCGTTACATTTGCTAACCTGAAATTATCTGGTACGCAGATATAGACACCTTTAAAAATTTAACGGCACAACAATGATTTGTTTTAATTCTTTTAGTTGTATGGGATATATGAATCCGGCCCTGAGGATTTAAGCATTTTCATTTTACGAATATAGTGCAGTACCTCCCTTTCACTCACCACAATATTATCTAAAGTATTACCATTATCGAAAGGTATTGTATTATGTTTGTGACCGTAGGGATATTCGTTACATCTTCTATTGTAAAAATTGACGTAAAAAATTCGTTTAGCAGAGCAGCCATTTGCTTGTTCTCGAAAATTATCTCACCGTCAGAATTTCTCAACGACCTTAACATGCTTTTTACCGGGTTCCTATTGTTGACGTATTGAAAAAATCGCTTGGGGGTTTCTTTGCCATCATGAGCTGTGGAAATTTCAAAATCGCACATGAACTTTTTTATTACGCTTTTCGCTTCACTCCTTAAAGTTAGATAGTTGTTTCGTAACCACAAATTGTCTTTATCGCACTTTTGTCGCCTATAAGCCCTATCTCTACTCTTTATAATATCCCCTCCTCTGGAAGTAAACCACAAGGGCTTGTTATTTACTTTCGCACGCTTAATCTTGTACGGCACACATTCTTCATTTATACTCCTAAACACTGTTTCAAACAACTCACACATTATTTTTGTGTTATATATATATATATATATATATATATATATATATATATATATATATATATATATATATATATATATATATATATATATAATTTATGCGAAGAGAGGAAACCGTGATATTTTGACTTGTATGAGCCATAACCTGATAAAACGTTTGCCTCCTCAGAATGGAATGGTGTGATTATACGATGAAGATGCATTTTAAATCATTGTTATTATTATTATTACAAATGTTAAAGATTCGCATATATATATATATATATATATATATATATATATATATATATATATATATATATATATGAGTATATAAACTTATGTAAAGTAAATGTATGTCAATTTTAAAAGTCAGATTAGTATATGTTAGGTCAGGTTAAGTTAGGGTAATAAAGTTTTTGATAGAATGTCCCGTCAATTAAATGTGTATATGTGAAGAACTTCGGAGTAAAACACGTGGAATTAATAAATGTTACACACCCAAATGGAAAACTAAAAAGCGATTCCAAGCCCTTTCGACATTTCCTGACGAGGTGTTCAAATGCACGAAAGACTTTGGAATCACTTTTATGTTTCCTTGTGGGTGTGTAACTTACACACACACACACACATACAGTGTATATATATATATAATGCAAACCCACAGGGCAGAAGAAAAATGATTCCAAGGCCTTTCGTGTATTCAGACGTACACCTCGTCAGGGAATGAAGGGAGAAGGCAAGATAACAAAAATATATACAACGGTACAAAAAACAAAAAGATTAGCACATGATTAACAAGAGTTGATTAATTATTTAGAGGCAAAAGGTATTTTAACAGGATATTGTCAATTTTATACATTCCCGCACTGTTATTGAAATTATTTTTAAAATGGATAAATGCACATTCTAGAATATTCCTTTCAATTATATCTGTTTTTAACAAGCGCTTTAGAACTATCCCACTTGATACTATAATTACATCTGTACATATGGTTAAATAATGCATTAGAATTATTTGCTGTTCTACACACATATTTATACTATTTTACCCTAATATCTAACGTTTTACCCGTTTGGCCTATATATACTGAGTCACATTGTGTACATCCGATCTAATACACATAACCAATCACATTATCCGGGCTATTCTTTATTAGGCGTGATTTAACAGTATTATTATACTTAAAGACTACACTGATACTAATTGCTTTAAGTAAAGTCGGACGATATTGAAAATGTATATGGTAAAGTAAGCTAAGGATATTTTTACGCTCAAATTCCTTTACAGTTACACTATTATAATACCTATTCTTGGCTTTCCTAAGGCAGTTATCTAAAAATTAAATAGGATAACATAATTTAGTACCAATATTCATGATATTGCATAACTCAGAATCTAAAAATTCAGGACTGACAACTCTCAATACTTTAAGAAACACAGCAAAGAAAATAGAAGATTTAATCGAGGGATGATGGTCAGAATAAAAATGCACACAATAGTTGCACACACACACACACATATATATACATATATATATATGTATATACATATATACTGTGTATATATAATACAAATAACCACGAAGGAAGGAAAAAGAGAACACAAAATAGTGCTCAAGCGCTTTTGTCTAATAATATCCTCAGGAACATTAGACGAAAGCGCTTGAGCACTATTTCGCATTTACTTTCTCCGTCGTGGTTATTTTCATCATAAATATTATTCACGCGTTACTTTCGTTACTTAATTTTCATAGATCTCCATTGGGCTCCTCCGATCACAATCTTATATCTGTTTCTTGTCCTATCGCTCCAATCCGGCCTTTCCCTTTGCATCCTCCCAAGAAGAGGCGCCTTTGCATTTTGGCGCCGCTGATTGGGAGGCCCTTAGGTAGTACTTCTCTGATTTCCCATAGAATGATGACTGCTTCTGTGGTCGGGGCCCTTCCGAGTGTACAGAGGGTATCACGAAGTGATTCTTTCGTGCATGAAAACGTACAATTCATATTCTATTGCTACTATTGATGCAAAAAAAACTTGGTTTAACTTTACTTCTAATGCTATCCAACTCCTGTATTATACTCGGTTTATATTATTTCAACACGGAATCATGCAAACTCTGTTCTTCGACTGTCCGAAATTTCCTTCATCAGACAAAAATTTTAAAACCTATCCAATTCTATTTCTTCTCGCTCTTTCTGGCATCTAGCTAAGAACCTCTTCAACAACTTTACTTCTTCTTCTTTCCCTCCTCTTTTCCATTCCGACGGCTCGGTTGCCGTCTCTTCTCCTGACAAAGCTGAACTCTTCGCTCAAACTTCCGCTTCCAACTCAACTATGGACGATTGCGGTGCTGTTCTTCCATCTCCTCCCTCTGACTTTATTATGTCTGAAATTACAATCTCTTGCAAAGATGGTTTTTCTACCCTATCTGGGCCCAACTCTAGGAAGGCATACGGTCCTGATGGTGCTCCTCCTGTTGTTCTCAAGAAGTGTGCTTCAGTGCTGGCATCATGCCTAGATAAACTTCTTTCGGCTTTGTCTCTTATCTGGTTCTTTTCCTTTCTGCTGGAAGTTCGCTTTTATTTAGCATGTCACAAAGAAAGGTGACCACTCTCAACCTTCCAACTATCGTCCAATTGCTTTGATTTCTTGCCTTTCCAAAGTTTTTGAATCTATCCTTAATAGGAAGATTTTTAAACACCTCTCTTCTCACAATCTTCTTTCAGATCGTCAATATTGGTTCCGTCAGGGACGCTCGACTGGCGATCTTCTTGCATATCTCTCTGACTCTTTGTCATCCTCCATTCAGGATTTTAGTGAAACTTTTGCTATTGCGCTAGACATATCGAAAGCGCGTTTGATAGTCTGGCACAAATCTTTAATTTCGAAACTGCCCTCCTTCGGTTTCTAACCTTCTATCATATTTGTGCCTTCATCTCTAATTTCCTTTCTGGCCGACCTATAGCTGCGGTTGTAGATGGCCACTGTTCTTCTCCTAAAGCTATGAACAGTGGTGTTCCTCATGGTTCTGTTCTGTCAACCACTCCTTTACATTTATTTATTAATAATCTTTTAATTCGCACTTCCTGTCCTGTTCACTTCTATGCCGATGATTCCATTCCTCACTTCTCCACCCGCTTCACAAAGCATCCCTCTCAACAGTTACTCCATGATTCGCGTAGGATGGCTATGGAGTACCTAACCTCCGATCTTTCTGTTATCTCTGATTGGGACAGAGAAAACTTTGAGGCTTTCAATGCCTCAAAATTTCAGTTCGTCCATCTGTCTACTCGTCACACTTTTACACACGACTATCCCCTTACCTTCAACAACATAGAACTCAATCCTTTCTCTTCTCTTAACATTCTTGGCGTTTCCTTTTTTCATGATCTTTCCTTGAAAGATCACATATACTCTCTTTTCAAAACAGCTTCTAAGAGGTTAGGTGTGCTGTATCGCCTCCGTAGTTTCTTCAGCCCCACTCAGTTGCTGTCTCTGTACAGGGGTCTTGTCCGCCCCTGTATGGAGTATGCTTCTCATGTGTGGGGTTGCTCAATCCACACAGCCGTACTTGACCGGGTGGAATCAAAGGCTTTTCATCTCATCAATTCCCCGCCTCTTACTCACTGTCTTCAATCCGTTTCTCTTCGCCGCAATGTTGCCTCACTCTCTCTTTACTATCGCTATTATAACGGACACTGCTCTTCTGAAATTTCTAAATACATGCCTCCTTCTTTAAGGAGAGAACGCAGCACCAAACTTTCGACACTTTCTCATTCCTTTTCTGTCCAATTCTAACGCAAGGGTTAATCGGCATTTTCAGTCTTTCATCTACTCAACCGATCAACTCTGGAACAATCTTCCTCCGTCCATCTTTCCCCCTGCCTATGACCTTCAGTCTTTCGAACGCAAATCTCTTGGCATCTTCAAAACCCTGGACCTTGATTATGGCTCTCTTCTTCTATTGTGGGGGATGCACTTTTGCGGACATTCGCCCTTGGCCCCTCTTTCCTCTATATATATATATATATATATATATATATATATATATATATATATATATATATATATATATTCGGAACGTGAATTTAAAAATGAAAATAACGAGAAGTAATTTCTTTGGACAAAATTTGCAGATGTGTTGAAAGTTTTGCTGCATGTTTTGATTATTTTCAAAACTATTTTTATCAAATTCTGACTTCTTTCATCCAATTAAAATTTTTTATTTCAGATTAATCTTGACTAAATCAAAGAGAGTTTTGCTTATTAATAATTCAGAGTTTCGACTGTTTCCGACCTTTATAAGGAAGTAATTAAAATAATAGAACTACAATACACATAATTGAAACAATGAGTAAAATGTAGAATTTAAAATTTATAAATTAGGTAGTACAACCTTTAATTTATTAACTTATTAAGTAAACAGAAAGTAAGATTTTAATTTTTATAATTTATCTGAAGGAAGTCTGAGATTCTTTTTAATATTCATTTTTGTGGACAAAATTCAAACGAAGTTTTTAAATGCAAAGAAACGTTAATTCGTTATATACTTTTATTTTACAATGTTTGACTCAAATAATGTTGTAAATAAATTTAATGACTTCTGGAATCATTTGAAGATCAGAGCCCCCAGCCTTCGTTAATTAGCCTTATAAGGCTAACTAACGAAAATATCACGACTTAACCTAACCAATCGTTAGGTCAACTGTACGCTCTTGACGACTGGTTAGGTTAAGTCGTGATATTTTCGTTAGTTAGCCTTATAAGGCTAACTAAAGAAGGCTGGGGTCCCTGATCTTCAGGTGATCCTAATTCCGAAACGTGAAAGTCTTTTCGTCTCTTTTTATTTTGTTTGTCTATTGTTTACCTCTAAATAAACTTCTTTCTTTCGGTTAGAGAACACTGCAACAAAACTTATCATCCATTGAACATCTCTTTCAAAACAACAACATAAACGACATCAGCAGTAGTAGCAGCTAATGGATTTGCACATTTTTTGGCATCCTAATATAGTTATAAAATAAACCCGCCTTAAATGAATACAGAACAGCCTTTGAATTAAAGGCTGTGGACTAAAACCAATAAACTTTTGGGATCACCTGAAGATCAGGACCCCCAGCCTCAATTATCAAATGATATCTTAGTTAAAACTAACGAAAATATCACGACTTAACCTAACCTAATCGTCAAGGGCGCAAAGTTGACCTAACCGGGCATTCAACTTAATTTATTATTGTATTTGGTAGTGTAAAGCAAAAAACAAGAATACAATACATGGGGGTCCTGATCTTCAGGTGATCCAACTTTTGTGATGTGCTGATCTGATTTGTAATAAATTTAATAAATGGCACTGAGAGAAATTCTGAAATAGCGTCATTGTTCATTTGTATTTGTTTGAGAAATAATTGTAATGAAGATTGTTAATATTTGTAAGTATTTCTAATTAAACTTTCTAATATAGCGTTTTTGTATATAGTTGTTTAGGGAAGATAAATTGAAAATGTTGTCTTGGATGTAACTTTTCAAGTTTTTGTTTTAACATTAATATGATAATTGTGAAATTGGACAATTTATTTTGTTCAATTTGGCCCTTAAGCTTTAAGCTTTGTAGTGTGTTTTGCCCCAATTTCTCCCGCATTCCTAACAAAAACACCAACAAAAATAAAATATAAAACTCTTTGAAATTGTAAGTGTATTTATTTTATTAATAAAAGTTATTCAATTCAATTGATGACACATTTTATATTACCAACAATAAATCAATATCATTGGATTGCTAGTGGTTTTTCTCCATTCTCATTACGTTTCCAATGATTATGCAATAATTAAAAAGTTAAATTAAGAATTAACTTTAATTTCAGTGATTAAAGCACACTGATGATGGAAACATGGATAGACTTACTCTCTGGCGATCCTCTTTTCATTTTCTTTTCTCTCTCCTTCTGTACACACACACACATATATATACATATATATATATATATATATTATATATATATGCATATACAGTATACGAGTACATATTAGTGATGTAACGGATGTCAGATTTTACGAATCCGCGGATGCGGATGTCTACAGGGTGATTCATAAATTAGCTTCATAAATCGCAGGATATGTCCTAGAGACAAAAGTAAAGAAAGAAGACCATATAAGCATAGGTCGAGAAACCCATAGATTTTGAACTATAGCACGCGACAGAAAAATGAAACTCCTAAAGATTTTTTACATTTTATGCAAATACACAGTGTGATACATTTGCTTCATTAAAGTAAGTGTTCGAAATTAAGATGAAAGCATTCGCCAGCTTAAGCCGACCAGACCGCCTCACCTCACCACCCACTCACCCCGAACTCTCTCTCTACCTACCCCTCCCTCATCGTAAACTACCGCTAACCACCATTCCCTCACTTGGTCAATGGTCATACTCATTTTACCCCTTTAACTATCTCTCCTCTATCCTATTTTGCGACGTGCTGAAGTAGGAACGAATTTTGAACATTTACTTTAATGAAGCAAATGTATCACACTGTGTATTTGCATAAAATGTAAAAAATCTCAAGGAGTCTCATTTTTCTGTCGTGCACTATAGTTCGAAATCTAGGATTTCTCGACCGATGTTTATATGGTCTTTTTTCTTTACTTTTCTCTCAAGAATACACCTTGCGATTTATGAAACACATTTATGAATCACCTTGTATAAAAAATATAAATTTTCGATTCCCCATATTATTAACAACATAAAACCCTTGGTCACTTTATAGGGAACTACAACATGGATCAATTCACAAAAAAAAGCCATATGTTTGACATTCTGTTTGCTCCAGCATCGCGCATAACACAGTGAACACTGTCATCCCATTTCTCTAGCATTGTGTCAAACTTCTGAGAGATGTACTCACTTGTGTGGCGCCTAAAGTTTCTGCACTTAACACCAAGTTAGTTTTTTTCAAATTCATCGTTTACTTTATGGCATGACAAGTTAGGTTGAGTAAAGACACTCCAGCAGATGTGTCTGACTATGTATCTGTGGTGAACGACAACTTACAATCGTTGATGACCGGAGGATGTTCATCACCTCTGAAACTGAAATATATATGTCACTGCATATGAGACTGGCATAAAACTGACGCTGCTCATGGGCGTAGCCAGACATTCAAAAACTATACGCACGAGGTCATGAAAATCGAAAATAAATCAAACGTCACAAAAAAGTGTATTAAGAGTATTTATTTATAAACAAATTAGTTAAAGTCACGTATTTTTTTTGGCAGTTGAAAATTCTATGTTGACCAGTATAATGGTAGGATCGAAACGCAGAGATCCTCAATACAATAATATAAATGAAAAGGTGTTATCTGGTAATCGGTCACGAAAAAAACTATACGCACGTGAGCATAATGCGTATGCCTAGTTACGCCACTGGTGCTTCATTTTATATTGTGGTGCGGTTTCAGCCATCAGTCGGAAAAAGGCTAGGTCTTCAACGTGACTAAACGGTAAATCATCGACAATTATCATTTCGGAAATGCAATAATCCAATGTTATCGATTTTGAATGACCTGCATCCCAAATTTTTAATCTTTCAAGGCAACTTTCAAGTGTTCTTTGCTTCACAGTAGATTTCACTTTCTGCAGTAGAGTAAGTGAACGTTTTGATTTTTCTTTTTGCATTAACTTTTTGGCCTCTTCATGAATCATTTTCTCATATTGTTCCAGTAGTATGCCCGCATTTTGGTCCAACAGAAATGGATCAATTTGAGAATTTCCCCCTTGAGTTCCTCACCATTTTTCATGAGGGGTCCCTTGAGGCACCCCTCCACCTCGGGTTCCTCACCTTCCTTTATGAGGTTTCACGGTCTTTCATGAGAGATATGTGTAGATTTAAAACAAAAACAAAACCAGACATTCCCTGACGAGATGTATTTGAGGCTGAGGATAGGTTAGGTTAACCTAACGTAAGGGTAGGTTGAGTTGAGTACGGGAAAAAATCCATGGCCCTTTTTACGCAGAGTCCCGCCGCCACTACGCCTATAACGCCGTAATGCCGGCACGCCAGTCCTTTATACCACGTTAGGGTGTACCATTTTTGGGTCATTTTCAAAAAGTCAAGGTCCAGGAGTCTAATGTTGTGCCAAATGAAGTCCTAAACACGAATTTAACAAGCATTTCTAATCCAACAATTTTGAATCCCCCCCACCCCCTTGAAATTTTGCCCATCCCCTTTTCCTAAAAACCCCATATATCTAAGAAACTATCAACTTTATCGAAAAATGTTATAGAATAAAAATGATTTAGAATCAAACGTTCTATTAGAAAAGTTCATTAGATAGAAATTTTACGTAATTTTGAAAATTTTCATTTTCTTTTGTCCAAGAGCACCTCATTGTATTAATATAAATAAGGTGCTTAAGTTACATTATTTATGAGTATATTGTGAGTATAATCCAAATTTAAAAATCCTTTTTTACATTGAATTTTAATAAACAGCATTGTTTTTACTCTTATTGTTTCTTTTCAGACTGCTTTATTTGAAAAATAAAATAAAAATGAGTCAAACAGCTACAAAACGCATGACTTTATTCTTGGTCGCTTGCAGGCTGATATTATGAGTTCATCTAAAATTGTTTTACCATCCAATAAAGATGTTCTAAGCCATTTTATTTACTTACGGAGAATGCAGTATAAGGGTCCAAAAGTTACAAAAGATTCTACTGTTAATGAAGTTCTACAGAAGCTACTAATAATATGGCAAAAGCATGCATTCCTACTATAGATACTAGTAAAAACCCTAAAGGCAGGAAGATGCTGTTAAATCTAGAAGAAATGCATAATAATTTAATCAAGCACAAAAAAAGAGCAAGCTTTGAAAATGAACTCTCTAATTTCATGAAAATTATGGATTCCCTTTTTGACATCTCTTCTCAAAATGCCGTTGAATTAATCCAAAAAGACCGCATGAGAACTGAGCCTCAGAAAGCATATGATATTTCATTCTTAGAAGATCAAAGAACAAACGAGAAACATGTTTAGGTTTGCTAGATGCAGATTATGCATCAAAAGTACAGCGCAAGTACATTAGATTAGAGAAAGAGAAGAAACGCAAAGAGAAACATAAATCAGTGAAGCAAGTGAGTGCTACAGCCAGAACATCAGAGACCCTTCTTTCTAGCACGACCAGTTCTGAGACAGACAGCTATGAAGAGTTTCCGACAGAACCTACAGCAGGACCTTCAATGCTTCCAGCCCCAAAAATATTCTTGCCTCGCCATTGGTTTCCTCCACTGCAGACAGACTTAATATCTCTATTGGACAACGGACTGTTTTTTGCTGCTGCAGTAGCCATTAGGTTGGCAAGGATATTGAAAAACTGTCTCTCTCCAGGACCACATCTGCAAGAGCCGCTCGAAAGACAAGAAAACGAAAATATGAAACTTGCATCAAGGATTTTACTCCTCCTGATCACTGCCTAGTACATTGGGATAGCAAGCTGCTTACTAAATCATGTTCAGAACAAGAAGACCGCCTTGCAATACTTGTTACTGGATACCCAAATGTAGAAAAACTTTTATCAGTTTCTATAATAGATGATTCCACTGGATTGTCTCAAGCCACTTCTGTATTTCAAAGTATTGAAAAATGGAACTTGAAGCAAAATGTCTTTGGAGTATCATTTGATACCACTGCATCCAATTCAGGATGGATGAAAGGTTCCTGTAAGTTACTTGAAGAACTTTTGCAAAAGAAATTGATTTGGTTAGCATGCCGCCATCATGTGGCTGAAAGAGTTTTGTGTGCTGTGTATGAAACCATTTTGGCCCAAGTAAATCTCCTGAGTTTGAGTTATTCAAAGAATTTCGCGAGTCTAAATGGAAGAAATTAATACGAAATCTACATACAATGTTCTTGATGTTAAATCAAGGTATCAAAGAGGCCTAAAGGAAGAATGTGTAGAATTTATGACCCAATGTTTAAGAAAATCTGACTGCTTTCCACGTGATGACTATAAGGAAGTTGCTGAAACAACTTTAATGCTTTTAGGAGAGGTTTCCAGAGAAAACAGTCATTGGCGGAAACCTGGTGCAATGCACCGTGCCAGGTGGATGGCAATGATTTTGTATACAAATAAAATGTATGCTTTTGCCCACCAAGCATCATATGATGAATCATTGATTAAGAAATTAAAGAGAATGTGTATATTTAATGCATTAATTTATGGAAAATACTGGCTTTTATGTTCTAATTCACTAGATAGTCCAGCTAGTGATCTGAAGTTTTATCATGATTTGGTGAATTACAAAAGGAAGATAGGGAAGTTGCAAATGCTGCTTTGAAATCTTTTGCCAATCATTACTGGTATTTGACGGAGGAAGTGGTCCCTTTGAGTTTCTTTGGATCGCTAAGTAATGATGAAAAAGATAAGATCGCAAAATCCTTAAACAAATATCCAGTTCCAGAAAATTATGTGTGGGCAACCTGTTTTCCCCATTTTAAAGGAAGACACAAAGCTTCATCAGCTAGTAGGTCCAATTTCATGGCATTTATTTCAATGCTGTGGGTCAAAACCAGACTCATGGATAAAGAAACCAGCATCAACATGGGAAGAGGCCGATGACTACAACAAACTAAAAAACATTCTTTCATCTATTAGAGTAGTCAATGATACCGCTGAAAGAGGAATCAAGCTGGTTCAAGACTTTCATGACAAATGTCAAAATGAAGAAGAATTTCAAGGTCTTTTGCAAATTGTGGAAGAGAATAGAAGACTAATTCCTGATCCTAGTAAAGAGACTCTTAAAAGAATGAAACTCAGTAAAGAATAGTTCATTAACAGATAGATTAGGTATTTTTATTTGCAGAGATTGTTTTAATTTAGAAGAGGCTGATTTTTTTTTGTTATTAAATATACCATAAATTGTCTTTCCTTATTTTTATGTTTAAAAAGCTCTTATATCAATGATTTCTAATTAGGAAACTTGTTTCTTTTTATTTTTTTGAGGAAAGTGTTGAATAAAGGAAAAAAAAAACGATGGGACCTCACAACTATAGATAAAGTGTTAATTTTTAGCTTTATTTTATATATATATAGTTTTGAGGTTGTCCTCACTTTGTATTACCACGTTGATTGCATAACATCCCTACGTTACTTCTGACCGCACGAGAACAAAGCCAGAGCGGTCATGGAAGAATTATTTATTTATGCGTGCAGGGGAGTGGCGGTTCTCATACATCAAACTTATGATGATATATATATATGTATATATATGTTAATCCCCATATCATCAATTATAAATACAGCGGCGACTTCCGCAACGGTTTATTTATATATTTACTAAGGTATCCTACCATCATGTTTTATCGTCGACAAATATGTAGCTCGTGTATTGCAGAAAAATAGGCAATAAAGGGGAAAACATAGAGAACGATGAAGAACAACACGCGTAAAAGATTAGTTGTCCTGACCGAAGCAAACCTCAAGGCTTTAAATACTTCGTATAAATTAATCTCACACTGTATCATCGTTTATGGCAGTCGTTTCATTAATTCATCTATCAATTATTTAATGTTTGCAAGCAATAAAAGAAAAAAATTCGTTTCTTTTATTTCGTAGGCTACGAGCATTTAAGGATAAAACCTTCAAATTGTTTGTAATTGTGACACCTTCGCGAGCGCACGGGAAATTTGTGGAATTTACGCTGGGACCGTTCGAGTTACGGCAGCCTGAAAAGAAGAGACAGTATTATGTAATAGTCTTCCTAAACGCGCAGCTCCAACGTCATTAAGATGAAGTCCATCTCCGAGGAACAAGTCCCTCCTGCCGTAGAAACTGTTTCAAAAATTCGCAAAATGCACTCCTTCCTGTTGGCAAAGAGACTTTAGGTTATTGTTAATATAGGTCGCCTTGCTGTAGAAATCGTTACGTTGGATAATTCGAGGAAGTATATACGAAAGTAACACGTGAACAATATTTATGATGAATAAAACCACGAAGGGAAAAGAAACACAAAGTGGTGCTCAAGCGCTTTCGTCTAATGACATCCTCAGGAACACTGGAGTGAAAGGAGAGTTCAAGGCAATATATAGGTTACAAAAACATATATATATAATATATATATAAGTATAGAAAAAATTGTGGGAGGAGCAAACACATTTTTATGGAAAAATGACTTTTAGCACTTTGCCCGAAATTCAACATAAATTCAAATGGCTTGTTTATGAAACAGGTCACAAAAGAATAAAGAAATAAAAATAAATATAAATATAAATTGGAAAAAATTACAAAATAATGCCTTAGTGATATATAAGTCACAGCCTAAATAACCATAAAGAAATAAACCAACATAAAAAACAAATTGTAAGTGGAGTCTACAAATTCAAAATTTGTTTTTGTCTCTTTTTCCTTATAAATTTGTTTCACTTACAATTTTATTTTTCAATTTATTGTTGTATGCGTATATCTTATATATGTGTATATGTATGTATGTGTATGTATGTGTATATATATGTATATGTATATATATGTATGTATGTATGTATAGTATGTATATGTATATATATATTTGTTTATGCGGGTATACATGTGTAGTTGTATTATTTGTAATTTTTCCAATTTATATTTATTTTTATTTCTTTATTATTTTGTGACCTACCGATTTTTCAGACAATAATTATAAAAACCTTTGGTAATTTTTCCCTTATGCATATATATATATATATATATATATATATATATATATATATATATATATATATATTCTTTATATTTTGCGTTTATATTTCGTATATATACCTTATATATGTTGTATATATTTTTATAGTTCTTTATATATCGTCTAGGCATCATTTTGTTTTCCAATTTATATTTACTTGTACTTTTTTATTCGTTTGTGACCATAGTATGTATGATTCAGACAATAACTAAAAAACCTTTGGTAATTTTTTTCCCTTATAAATTTGTGCCTCTCTTACAATTTATTTTTTTTTTGGTTTATTTCTTTATTTCTTTGCGACATATATATCAATTTGGCATCATCTATTAAATTGATTGTAAACTTTCCTTTTGAGCTTGAATTTATAGACTCCACTTACAATTTTTTTTTTTTATCTGTTGGTTTATTTCGTTATGGTTATTTAGGCTGTGACGTATATATCACTAAGGCATTATTTTGTAATTTTTTCCAATTTATATTTATATTTATTTTTATTTCTTTATTCTTTTGTGACCTGTTTCATAAACAAGCCATTTGAATTTATGTTGAATTTCGGGCAAAGTGCTAAAAGTCATTTTTCCATAAAAATGTGTTTGCTCCTCCCACAATTTTTTCTATACTTACTATATATATATATATATATATATGTTTATTTTTGTAACCTATATATTGCCTTGAACTCTCCTTTCACTCCAGTGTTCCTGAGGATGTCATTAGACGAAAGCGCTTGAGCACCACTTTGTGTTTCTTTTCCCTTCGTGGTTTTATTCATCATAAATATTGTTCACGTGTCACTTTCGTGAAATAACTTTCATATATTTATATATATATATTTATATATATATTTATATATATATATATTTAAATATATATATAATATATATATATATATATATATATATATATATATATATATATATATAAACTCAATAGGTAAGAATAATCGCGTCGATTGGTCCAATGTTAATATGCAGCAGAGAAGAGAATACAAAGACAAAACATGTCACCTCTTTAATAATTTAAAAATTTTGCACCTTGGCTGTAATAATCCTTGCTCAAATGATTCTCACTGTAAACTCATAGATAGGTATTATAGTAAGATAATATCCCTGTTAAGAGAAGCAGGAAGCCCCTTGATTAAATCTTACAACTATCATACTAAGGTTATTCCTGGATGGAATGATTTTATTGCCCCCCTGAAGAGGGAATCGAAAGACGCCTATGATTTGTGGTGCTTTCATGGTAGACCCAGATTAGGACCAGTATACATAAATATGTGTAGAAGTCGGGGTCAGTATAAGGCGGCCATAGGCGATGTAAACAGGAAGAAGAGTCTATTCGAGCATCAAAAGCCTGTGAAGCTCGCATAAATAACGATAATAACAAATTTTGGAAATTTGTTAAGAATCAAACGGGTGTCAAAAATGTCCTCCCTCCGACAATCGATGGGGTGTCGGGGAAGGATGAAATTGCAAAGTTGTGGAAAAACCACTACTCTAACATTCTTAATAGTGTGAGTAGGAATAATCTTAAGATAGATTGCAGCGAAACGATTGTGGGAAGGACAAGGGAAAATATTTTGATATCATTTTCTGAAGTAAAGAGGTTAATTAAAGAGTTCAAGACTGGTTCTGCGTCAGGGGTAGATGACTTATCGAATGAGCACTTAAAATATGCAAATGACGTAGTATGTCTGCATATATCATTGCTCCTATCAGCCATGCTTGTTCATAGCTATATCCCTGCAGAGTTCATGAGGGTATATATCTTGCCCCTGGTCAAAAATAAGTACGGAGACATTCTGTCCAGCAATAATTACAGGCCTATTGCTGTCGCTTCCTGCTTCTCGAAACTACTAGAAAAACTCTTGTTACTCCGATTAAATGATTTCCTATGGACATCTCCTAATCAGTTTGGCTTTAAAAGGTCCCACTCAAGTGACCTGTGTATTTATGTACTTAAAGAAACAATATCTAAATACATTGACAGTAATTCAACCATTTATAGCTGTTTCCTTGATATAAGTAAGGCATATGATAGGGTGAACCACAATATTTTATTTGCAAAACTAGAAGACAGGAAGGTTCCCATGTACATATTAAATTTATTGAAATTTTGGTATTCCCACCAATCTTTCACTGTTAGGTGGGGCAATGTACTATCCGAGTGTTTTGGCTCCTCTTGCGGGGTGAGACAAGGCTCCTTGCTCTCCCCTATGCTGTTTAATGTGTATATTGACGGATTAATTGTTTCACTTAATGAAGCAAGAGAAGGATGTTGTATAGATAACACAAGGATAAATAACTTAGTTTATGCCGATGATATGGTGTTAATAAGTCCCTCTGTTAAAGTCCTGGATCGGCTACTAAAAGTCTGCGAAGTGTATTCGCAGAAACATGATATTCTTTTTAATGTTACAAAAACTAAAGTTATGCAATTTCATCCTAAAAGCTGTAATCAGCCAGCTGATATAAGGTTTAAAATGAACGGTGAAGTAATTGAGGAAGTACAAGAGTTTAAGTATTTGAGTCAAACTATTACCAGCTCCTTGAGTGATGACTCGGATATAAGAAAACAATCTCGAAGCCTGTGTGCTAAAGCGAATATGACCATAAAGAACTTTCGTTTCTTTACAAGTGAAGCTAAAGACACACTCTTTCGTACTTTCTGCAGTAATATATACGGTCAGCAACTCTGGGTGAATTATAAAAAAGGTTCTGGCAGAACCCTAAATTTGATGTACAACGGGTCTTTTAGACTCTTACATAAATTACCCCCGAGATGCTCAGCTTCGCAAATGTTTGCTACCCGCAATGTCCCGAGCTTCCCGGAGGTAACACGACGTGCTCAACACAGTATAATGCAAAGAATTAAAAAATCAACCAACCCGATCATCCAAGCTATCCATGAGTCCTGCCATTTATCCTCTAAGCTATGGACTTCTTGGTACGAAAACGTCTGTCTCTAGCTCCACTTAACTTCGACAGTGCAGTATTATTTCTAATCAATTGTATATATTTCTATCCTTAGTGTATGAACTGTCATTGTATTAATAATATTTGTCATATGGACTATAGTCTGCCAATAAACCTTTTCATTTTCAGTTTCATATATATATAATATATATATATATATATATATATATATATGTAGGACTTCGCGCCAAATCTTAAGACGCCTTGTGAGCGCGTCCTTTTGGGAAGAAACAGACTCTTTCATTGTTCTGAATCCGTGTCCGCGTGTGTCTTCCAAGGCTGTTTGATGATAGCGTGGAAGGAAAGGATTTCTGTCTATTTGTGGGGTCTATTTCTTGTCGATCCGCTACACATATATATATATATATATATATATATATATATATGAATGAACAGAAGGACCAACACAACGGCAAACATTTTCATTTATTTTTTGTACTTCAGACGTTTCGACAAATCTTTTGTCATCATCAGTGAATTAAGTCTTAAAACCTTAAAACAAAAGTAAAAAGTGAAAATTACATCAATACAATATTAAAACCATTATATATATATATTATAATATATATATATATATATATATATATATATATATAGACAAAATCGAAAGAGTTCAAAGACGAGCAACTAAGATGATTCCGTCTCTTAGGTCAAAGTCGTACGAGGATAGGCTTAAAGAGTTAAAATTGACTACACTCGAGACTAGGAGGTTAAGAGGTGATCTAATCCAGGTTTTCAAAATTATGAATGGGTTTGATAACGTAGATAGAGATAGCTTTTTCGAAATATCTCAATATAATAGGACTAGAAATAACGGGTGTAAGTTGACAAGTAGAAGGTTCGAGACAGCAGTTGCCAAAAACGTTTTTACGCATAGAATAGTAAATAGCTGGAATAGTTTGCCGGTAGAAGTAATTACTAGCACGTCTATAAACATGTTTAAGAATCGATTGGACGCGCATGTTGATAGAAAGGGTATAGTTTAAGGTAGTAAAATTAAGGCTTGTGGGGATAGATTCCACAGCTCAACACAAGTGTTGTGGGATATAGGGAGGCAGCGTCTTGGGTTAGGGGATACTCTCTGTCCTTACACACCCCATTTAAAGAGATTCCTCTGCCGAGCGGTGCCCCCATAGTACTGTGAGGTATTGAAAAACTCATGATCTTCACTTGCCCCACAAACACCTTTAAATGGGAGACCCATAATGGGTGCACACACATTTCTACATTACTGTACAGTCTTTACAGCCACACCTACACTTTTCCTCGTATGTGTATATATTGTAATGTATATGGTTGTAAATTTGACTTGGTCCGCAATCGATATGAACCGTGACTTGATGGATACCGTAATGAAATTGACTGGATTCTTTGGATCTGATATATTTGCATGTCCGTTATATAATAGATATAGAGTGTAACATATTTGTGGATAGTAGTCTATTATGACTTGATTCTCTGGATCGAGAGATTCTATCGTTAGTTTTAAATCGATAATTAATTATTTTTAAATTGATAATGTATATGGTTGTAAATTTTGACTTGGTCCGCAATCGATATGGACCGTGACTTGATGGATACCGTAATGAAATTGACTGGATTCTTTGGATCTGATATATTTGCATGTCCGTTATAAATAGATATAGAATGTAACATATTTGTGGATAGTAGTCTATTATGACTTGCTCCTCTGGACCGAGAGATTCTATCTTTAGTTTTAAACCGATAATTAATTATTTTTAAATTGATAATTATTTAGTTTCGTAAAAATTGGTCGTTGCCAATTTACCGGCAGTTTTTAAATAAGTTTCTTATGTTCTTGTGGTTCGGAACCCACGTAAAATTGTAGGTCCCCTCCGCCACCACGGAGGACATACACAATACACGATTACGAACACAGGTAGACCAGCCATGAGTGGATCCTAGGGTCTTTGTTGGTCTGAAACATTATAACATTATAACATTATTATATATATATATATATATATATATATATATATACATATATATATATAAAAATAAATATATATATATATATATATAAATATATATATAAATATAAATATACATATATATATAAATATAAATATATATATATATATATATAAATATAAATATATATATATATAAATATAAATATATATATATAAATATATATAATATATATATAAATATAAATATTAATATATATAAAAATATATATATATATATATATATATATATATATATATATATTATATATATAATATAAATATATAAATAAAATATAATATATATATGTATATATATATATATATATTATATAATATATTAATATATAAATAAATATATAAAATATAAATATATATATATATATATATATATATATATATATATATATATATATATATATATATATATATATATATGTATAAGTATAGAAACGACGTAAGTATAGAGGAGTGTTCTGCAGAACACTCCTCTATACTTACGTCGTTTCTATACATTAATATACTGCGTGGTCATTGCAGTTAAATGTACATATTCACGATTTGCGACGGTGCCCTCTCAAGGCATTGGTTTCTGCCCTATGTAGGAGAATTGCGACTTCTGACTGATCCAGGCCCGTAGTGTAGTGGCAGCATGTCTGACCGGCAATCGGAAGGTCCTGGGTTCGATTCCCGGGCGGTCACCTCATTTTTCATTTGTTCGTTATTTCTCTTCCTCGAGTGCAGAACACTCCTCTATACTTACGTCGTTTCTATACATTAATATACTGCGTGGTCATTGCAGTTAAATGTATATATATATATATAAATATAAATATATATATATATATATATAATATATAATATATATATATATATATATATATATATATATATATATATATATATATATATATATATATAAATATGGAAATGAACTGAGAATGCTCCCCTGAGTTTTTTATGATACACACAGACCGTGCATGGAACAAGGAACTCTTCTGCGATAATTAAATCCACTATAGTCCGAATAAGTAATGGTAAATGAAAAATACCATAGTTTTTCTTTTTCATGATGCTAGCCCGACGCGGGCAACGGGTCACTTGCAAAGAGGTCCCATAAATATAGCTTCCCTCACCAGCTATCTGCAAAGCAGACAGGATCCAGCTTTGGGACATGGATCTAGGGTTTAAAGCAGCCTAGTTCTGCTACATTTGGAACCTCAGTATAAGCAAAAGACTCGCTGCCTTCACGTCAGATTGAATACATCAAAGAAAAAGGGGTAACTATTATATTTTTAGCCAAAAACCAAAACTTAAACCTCAACCTCAGATATATTTGTGGGACCTCTTTGCGAGTGACCCGTTGCCCGCGTCGGGCTAGCATCATGAAAAAGAAAAACTATGGTCTGTGTGTATCATAAAAAACTCAGGGGACCATTCTGAGTTCATTCCCATCTTGAAACGGACATGTTATGTGCCTTGAAAAGTGGACGCTCAATTCTGCCAGTTGAGGTTTAAGTTTTGGTTTTTGGCTAAAAATATAATAGTTACCCCCTTTTTCTTTTCTTTGATGCATTCAATCTGACGTGAAGGCAGCGAGTCTTTTGCTTATATTGAGGTTCTAAATGTAGCATGGCTAGGTGCTTTAAACCCTAGATCCATGTCCCAAAGCTGGATCCTGTCTGCTTTGCAGATAGCTGGTGAGGGAAGCTATATTTATGGGACCTCTTTGCGAGTGACCCGTTGCCCACGTCGGGCTAGCATCATGAAAAAGAAAAACTATGGTATTTGTCATTTACCATTACTTATTCGGACTATAGTGGATTTAATTATCCCAGAAGAGTTCCTTGTTCCATGCACTGTCTGTGTGTATCATATATATATATATATATATTAATATATATATATATATATATATATATATAATATATGGAAATGAACTCAGAATGGTCCCCTGAGTTTTTTATGATACACACAGACCGTGCATGGAACAAGGAACTCTTCTGGGATAATTAAATCCACTATAGTCCGAATAAGTAATGGTAAATGAAAAATACCATAGTTTTTCTTTTTCATGATGCTAGCCCGACGCGGGCAACGGGTCACTCGCAAAGAGGTCCCAAAAATATAGCTTCCCTCACCACCTATCTGCAAAGCAGACAGGATCCAGCTTTGGGACATGGATCTAGGGTTTAAAGCAGGCTAGTTCTGCTACATTTGGAACCTCAATATAAGCAAAAGACTCGCTGCCTTCACGTCAGATTGAATACATCAAAGTAAAAGGGGTAACTATTATATTTTTAGCCAAAAACCAAAACTTAAACCTCAACCTCAGCTATATTTATGGGGGGACCTCTTGCGAGTGACCCGTTGCCCGCGTCGGGCTAGCATCATGAAAAAGAAAAACTATGGTATTTCTCATTTACCATTACTTATTCGGACTACAGTGGATTTAATTATCCCAGAAGAGTTCCTTGTTCCATGCACGGTCTGTATATATATATATATATATATATATATATATATAAATATATATAAAATATATATATATAATATATATATATATATATAAATATAAATATATAAATATATATATATATAAATATAAATATATAAATATATAAATATATATATATAATATATATATGATGAAAAAAACCACGAAGGAAAGGAAACACAAAATGGTGCTCAAGCGCTTTCGTCTAATGACATCCTCAGGAACACTGAAGTACATAAAAAGGTTAAGCCTATATATAAGTTACAGAAAGAAAAAAAGAAAAAATAAATAACATACATACACACACACATATATACATATAATATATATACATATCTATATATATACAAATACATACATACATACATACATATATATCAATAAACAGAGAAGTAAAAATAAAAATTAAAAATTAAAACCTTAAAGGATTACAGTGAGGCGTACAGATTTGTAAGGAAAAATATCGATTTTTAGCACAAGATCAAATGGATTAATAAAAATACAAATTTATATTGGAACTCTGCCCGGGTTTTAACACACTGCTGCCTATGGTCAGGTTTCGATATATTTAAAAAAATAAAATGCAAATTAAAAGTTAATCGACCATAGGCAGCAGTGTGTTAAAACCCGGGCAGAGTTCCAGTATAAATTTGTATTTTATAATCCATTTGATCTTGTGCTAAAAATCGATATTTTTCCTTACAAATCTGTACGCCTCACTGGTAATCCTTTAAGGTTTTAATTTTTAATTTTTATTTTTACTTCTCTGTTTATTGTATATATATGTATGTATATATAGATATGTATATATATAATATATATATATATATGATGTATATATATATATATATGTGTGTGTGTGTGTGTGTTATTTATTTTCTTTTTTCTTTCTGTAACCTATATATAGGCTTAACCTTTTTATGTACTTCAGTGTTCCTGAGGATGTCATTAGACGAAAGCGCTTGAGCACCATTTTGTGTTTCCTTTCCTTCGTGGTTTTTTCATCATAAATATTTTTCACGTGTTACTTTCGTGAAATAATTTTCATAATATATATATTATATATATATATATATATATATATATAATATATATATATATATATATATATCTGGTCGAATCGCGGACAGATAAGTGTTATAAATACTCTTCTTTTACAGATCTTTTGTCGGTAGCTTAATTCTAATTAATTTAGAATAAATTTGTGTTACAAGCACCTGTTTCTGCGTTTCAAGAACGCAGTAGACCTACGTTGTAATTTATTAATTTCCAAACGCTCGTTTTTGTTTTTGTTTTTTTGTTGTTCAACTATTTAAAAGCATGGCACCCCCGTCAAGTACTTGCAGTCGCTGTGAAGGGAAATTTGCTGCTTACGCGTTTCCAAGGGCTAATAATAATGAACAGTTAGTTTGCAGGTGGTGCTCGTCACTGCTCAAGCATGGAAGTGCTGAGGAACGAGTTAGAACGTGAGAGGGAGGCCAGGGTGAGACTTGAAGAAAGCGTGATGCTCCTGACGGCAAAATTAGAATCCCTTGAGACTCCAGTTACGAACCCTCCTGCCTCAGTTTCTACTAATAATATAAATAGTACTAATAGCCCTCTCTCTTCCACTAGTTCCCAAACCTTCGTTCGAGTGCGAAATGGAGCCCCATTGAGAAAAGCAAAGACCTCTCAACCAGTAATAACAAGCAATAAATTTTCTGTTTTAGGTTTCGAAGATGCTGATGAACCGGAAATACGACTCGTTGGCGATTCCATTGTTCGAGGGCAGCTCGAGGAAATCTGTGGGAGAAACCCTCGTCGTAGGCGCCGTTACTGCTACCCTGGTGCAAGGGTAGAGGATATAACTAATAGTGTTGACCATTTTACAGACGGTACCACCGAGGACACAACGTATGTTATTCATGTCGGTACTAATAACGTTTTAAATTCTAGATCGGAAGAACTGCTGGCTAGGTATAGTGACTTATTAGAGCGACTAAAGGAGAAAACTAATAAGATTGTTTTAACAGGTATACTTCCTCGAATTATCCAACGAAGCGATTTCTACAGCAAGGCGGCCTATATTAACAATAACCTAAAGTCTCTTTGCCAACAGGAAGGAGTGCATTTGCAAATTTTTGGAACAGTTTCTACGGCAGGAGGGACTTGTTCCTCGAAGATGGACTTCATTTTAATGACGTTGGAGCTGCGCGTTTAGGAAGACCATTTCATAATACTGTCTCTTCTTTTCAGGCTGCCGCAACCCGAACGGTCCCAACGTAAATTCCACAAATTTCCCGTGCGCTTGAGAAGGTGTCGCAATTACAAACAATTTGAAGGTTCTATCCTTAAATGCTCGTAGCCTACGAAATAAAATAAACTAATTTTTTTCTTTAATTGCTTGTAAAGACTATGATTTAATTGCGATAAATGAATCGTGGCTTAGCACTGAAACACGTGACTTTGTAGGGGAGTATCAAATTAAAGGTTATAGACTTTTTGTTAAAAACAGAATAGGTAGGCGAGGAGGCGGTGTTATGTTGTATATCAAAGATATTATTGCGAACGTTATAGAAGTAAAGCACACAATTCCAGAACCGATAGATTCGACTATAGCAGAACTTAAATTGAACGATTTCAAACTTCTTGTTGCGGTTATATATAGGCCCCCTAATCAAACAGCTGATACGAACGAAGCGTTATATCGTGAACTAAAGAGAATAATCGGTAGTGAGCAGGATTTAGTTATGGGTGACTTTAATTGCGCCAACGTGAATTACGATACAATGCAGGGAGACGCGGAAGGTAATCGTTTAGTTAATTTTCTCAAGGATAGCTTTCTTATTCAAAAGGTTGGGGAACCTACGAGGTTGGACAGTATTTTAGATTTAGTAATAACTTCGGATGATAGGCTAATTACTGATCTTTAAGTAATAGAACCGTTAAGCAATAGCGATCACAATATTGTAGAGTTTGTCCTCTCAGTAAGTCACTCGAAACCAACTAACTCGACTAAAATTCCTAACTTCCAGAACGCAGACTTTTGTAAATTACGAAATAAATTGTCACACGTCAATTGGGAAAACGTGATGGGGAACTCCAACGCAAAACTAATGTGGGAATCGTTCGAAACAGTATTTAGGACTATAAATGAGGAATGTGTACCGTACAAAATTAAGCGTGCGAAAGTAAACAACAAGCCCTTGTGGTTTACTTCTAGAGTAGGAGACATTATAAAGAGTAAAGAGAGGGCTTATAGGCAACATAAGTGCGATAAAGACAATTTGTTTTTACGAAACAACTACATATCTCTGAGGCGTGAAGCGAAAAGTGTAATAAAAAAGGTCAAGCGCGAATTTGAAATCTCCATAGCTCGTGACGGTAAAGAAAACCCCAAGCGATTCTTTCAATACGTCAATAATAGAAATCCAGTAAAAAGTGTCTTGGGTCCACTGAAAAATGTAAACGGAGATCTAGTTTCTGAAAACAAGGAAATAGCTACCTTGCTAAACGAATTTTTTACGTCAGTTTTTACTATAGAAGATGTAACGAATATCTCTACGGTCATAGACATAATACCTTTTGATAATGGTAATATTTTGGATAATATTGTCGTTAGTGAAGGGGAAGTAATGCGCTATATTGATAAGATGAAAACGCGTAAATCACCGGGGCCGGATTCCATATATCCCATACAACTAAAAGAAGTAAAAGATAGCACTGTTGTGCTGCTAACAAAGATTTTTAATGCGTCTTTTTATGAGTGGTGAGTACCAGATAATTTCAAGTTAGCAAACGTAACACCTATCTTTAAGAAAGGCGATAAAGGTGCGGCGGGAAATTATAGACCAATCAGTTTAACGTCTGTTGTAGGTAAGCTACTGGAATCAATAATTAGGGATCGTATAGTCGAACACTTAGAAGTGCATAAACTAGTTAGAAATATGCAGCACGGTTTTAGGCGAAACAAATCTTACTTAACTAATCTTTTAGAATTTTTCCAAAGCGTAGTTGACGTTTACGATAGACATCGGGTGGTTGATGTAGTGTATTTAGATTTTCAAAAAGCGTTTGACACCGTGCCGCACAAAAGACTCATTGAAAAAACTAAGGCTCATGGAATCAGGGGTGTAGTAATAAATTGGCTAGAAGAGTGGTTGCGAGGTAGGAAACAGAGGGTGGTCGTTGATGGAGCGGAGTCGTGTTGGGCTATTGTAGCGAGTGGCGTTCCTCTGGGTTCTGTATTGGGCCCCTTGCTTTTTCTTATATATATTAACGATTTAGATGTCGGCCTAGTCAGTACAGTTTCAAAGTTTGCGGATGACACGAAGCTGGGTGGTAGGGCGATTAATGACGAAGATATAGGTAAAATTCAGGAAGATCTGAATAAAATCGTGGATTGGTCAGTCACATGGCAAATGAGATTTAACGTTGATAAATGCAAAATTTTGCATATAGGTTCGCGTAACGGTAATTTTGCGTATAGTATGTCAGAGAAAGATTTAACAAGCGTAGAGCAGGAAAAAGATTTAGGAGTTATAGTCACTAGTGATTTAAAAGTAGCGAAACAAAGTACAGCAGCGGTCAATAAGGCGAACAAAGTGTTAGGTTTTATAGCTCGAAATTTTAAGTACAAATCGCGCGATATTATAGTTCCTCTTTATAAATCATTAGTTAGACCCCATTTGGAGTACGCGGTCCAATTTTGGAATCCGCATATGCGCAAAGATATAGACAAAATCGAAAGAGTTCAAAGACGAGCAACTAAGATGATTCCGTCGCTTAGGTCAAAGTCGTACGACGATAGGCTGAAGGAGTTAAAATTGACTACACTCGAGACTAGGAGGTTAAGGGGTGATCTAATCCAGGTTTTCAAAATTATGAATGGGTTCGACAACGTAGATAGAGATAGTTTTTTCGAAATATCTCAATATAATAGGACTAGAAATAAC
>JAJOZX010000782.1:1167500-1174415 GCA_023014485.1 Bathynomus jamesi
GTATATCATCATCAAAATCGGAAGTACGCAGCTCAGTACCACACGGGACAGTACTGGCTCCACTCCTGTTCATTATCATGCTAACAGACATAGACAGCGGAGTAAATAGCAATAGTATAGTAACATCCTTTGCAGACGATACAAAGATCAGCAGAAAAATCAGCGATGTACATGACGTGGAGGCCTTGCAGAGGGACACGAATAAAATATACAAATGGTCAGAAGACAACAACATGTCATTCAACGCCGAGAAATTTCAGCTCTTGAGATATGGTAAAAAAGAACTTAAACAGACTGCATATTATGCTCCAGATAGACAGGAAATTCAGAGAAGCATGAAAGCGATTGATCTCGGGATAATAATGACAGATGATGCGAAATTCGAAACAATCAGATAGCGATAAATAAAGCAAAAAGAGTCGCCGGACAGGTTCTAAGAACGTTCAAGAGAAGGGACAGGACAGTAATGATTCCCCTGCTAAAAACACTGATTATACCAAAACTTGAATACTGCTCAGTTTTGACGTCCCCATATAAAAAGGAAGAAACTAATAAACTAGAAGAAACGCAAAGGCATTTCACAGCCAAGATTGATGGCTGCAAAGAACTCAACTACTGGGAAAGACTACGTAAACTAAATCTGTACTCACTGGAAAGAAGAAGAGAGAGGTACATCATAATCTACATATGGAAAATGATCGAAAAACTGGTACCAAACCTAAAACTAAACCCAATTACCATTCAAGCAACACTGGAAAATAGGAAAGGCAGAATGTGTAGTGTTCCCAAATTAAAAGCACGACAAGGGACCTCCTCAACCCTGAAGGAAAATAGCTTGGTTGTCAGGGGGCCAAGACTTTTCAACCAGTTTCCTAAGGACCTCAGAAACGTAACGGGGGTCAAAGTTGAAGTCTTCAAGAAAAGACTGGATGCCTGGCTCAGGACAGTACCAGATGAGCAGGGCGTGCCTGGCTATGTACGGTGGAGAGCGCAAGAAAGCAACTCGCTCCTCCACCAGGCCAGACCTAGAGGCGGGGCCACCAGCTTGACCTCCGTGTGAAGAGAGACCAACACACGAAACAACATAAGGTTCATAAGGTAAGGTATATATTTATATATATATATCTGGAAAGTCAGATGAGCACGTTGTAATTTGTAGGTTAGGTATAGGTTTCATTAATTTTGAAGGATATCAATAAAGGTATCCATTATTTCTAATTATGGCAACTATGAGTGCAAAGCCCCTTGTGGGTGTCCATGAAGATGGTGTTGCGAGTGGAGTGACTGTTTTTCTCCCTGCCATCTTCAGAGCTCCAATTAGGCCTGATGTTGTTAACTTTGTGCATGACCAAATTTCAAAAAATACCAGGCAACCCTATGCTGTCAACAAAGAAGCAGGTCACCAAACATCTGCTGAGTCATGGGGAACTGGAAGAGCTGTTGCCAGAATTCCTAGAGTCAGAGGTGGGGTACACATCGCTCTGGCCAGGGTGCCTTTGGAAATATGTGTAGAGGGGGCCGCATGTTTGCTCCAACTCGTACCTGGAGACGCTGGCATCGTAAGGTCGTAAGGTCAATATATATGTATGATGAATAAAACCACGAAGGAAAGGAAACACAAAATGGTGCTCAAGCGCTTTCGTCTAATGACATCCTCAGGAACACTGAAGTATATAAAAGGGTGACAGCCTATATATAGGTTACAGAAAGAAAAAAAATAAATAAATAAATAAATATATATATATATATATATATATATATATATATATATATATATATATATACATACATATCTTATATATATGCAATAAAGGGAGAAGTAAAAATAAAAATTAAAAATTAAAGGATTAACAGAGAGGCATACAGATTTGTAAGGAAAAAATATCGATTTTTAGCACAAGATCAAATGAATTATAAAAATACAAATTTATACTGGAAATCTGCCCGGGTTTTAACACTCTGCCTTTTTTTGGTTAAGTTTCGATGTATATAAAAAAATAAAATGAAAATTAAAAGTTAATAAAGTAGCATACAAGTTTACAAGTTGAAGAAATTCAAAACAACAGGATCGAGTTGAAAAAGACCTTTGCTTATGTTGAAGTTATTTGAAAGTTGGATAATGGCAGACTCAAGAATATTTCTATTAACAATGTTGCTAGAGTGGAATAAAACTGAAGCATTATTCCAATCAATACAGTGGGATAACTCTGACAAATGGACAAAGAGGGCACTGGACAACTGTCCTGTTCTAACGGAATATTGATGCTGTTTTATACGTGTGTGCAAATCCTTTCCCGTCTGACCTATGTAAAAGGAATCACATTGTTTACACCCAATTTTATAGATAATGCCTGACTTATTGGTAGGGCTATTTTTTACTATGATATTTTTGACAATATTGTTATATGAAAATACTACATTAATATCCAAAAGTTTAAGTACATTAGCAATGCCTAAAAAGCCCGGGAAAAATGGAAGTACTAAAATATTTTTTGACAAAGTACGAGTGTTATTATTGACACGATAGAAAGTTCGTTTTGCCTTGTTGAGACAAGATTCCATAAACGCAGATGGATAACACAGATCACTTCCAATACCGTTGATTTTTTCCAATTCGGCATCGATGTATTCCGGACAGGCGATCCTAAGGGCGCGGAGAAACATTGATGAAAAAATGGCCTTCTTAGTGGGGGTGTCATGTCCCGAGTAAAAGTGTACGTAGGACAAATTGTTTGTTGTTTTCCGATAGATACTAAACTTAAAACCTGGGCTTTCCCTATGTACACGCACATCCAAAAATGGGATTGAATTGTCTTGTTCCACTTCTAAAGTAAACTTAATGGAGGGGACTTGATCATTTAACTGAAGGAGGAAGTTATCTAGGTCACGATTCATGGGCCAGATACACAAAATATCGTCGACGTACCGCAACCAAGGGATGCCAACCCCCAGGATTCTCGGAATGTAAGTAATTTCGAAAAACTCCATATAAATATTGGAGAGGAGGGGCGATAAGGAGTTGCCCATGGCCATCCCAAAACTTGTTGATAATACTCGTTATTGAAAGTGAATTTACAGTCTTTGATGCAAAGCTTAATAAGATCCAAAACAATGTGTGAAGGTAGTGGCAGGTCATACTTTTGTAATTCTTGGGAGAGAAAGTCAAGCATATCGTCAATCGGCACTTTTGTAAACAATGAACAAACGTCAAAACTGATCAATCTATCGTTAGTTTCAGTACGTGCATTATTCAATTTTTCAGTAAGATCCATGGAATTTTTTACATGTGAATCAGAGATAGTTCCGAGAATGGGGGACAACACTTTGACAAGCCATTTGGAGAGTTTATAATAATAGAGCCCACCGAGCTAATAATAGGGCGCATAGGGTTGCCAGGTTTGTGGGTTTAATAAGACCGTAAAGGTAGGGCAGAGAAGGTGAAGTGGACATGAAAAGCGGAATTAAGTCCTTATGATTTTGAGAATGCGTTTCAAGCCACTATTAAATTATTTGATGACGTCATCCTGCGGGTTCTTCCTAAGTTTGCTGTATGTGGCGGGGTCCTGGAGAAGCTCGTTCATCTTTCCGATGTAGTCCACTTTGTCCATAATAAATATGGTGTTAGCCTTGTCTGCTTTAGTAATATGGAGCTCCCCATCTTTTTTTAATTGTGAGAGGCTATTGCGAAAACGTTTAGGAAAGTTATCTTCGTAATTACTATTCGCCGCACTATAAACGAGGCCTTTAACTATGTTAAACAAATACTGAGGGAGATTACACTGTTTTTCAAAACACGCGAGACTGTAACAAATTTGTAAAGCCGAAGGTTTTTTAACAATAAAAAAGGACATACCATATCCAAGGGCACTTTTTGCATCGTCACTAATGTTTTTCGAAGAAAGGTTCAAAACACACTTTGAGCTTGCTTTTTTACTCCACTGACTATTTCGAATGAGACTTTTTAATTTTTCGATCCAAAATAATACGAAGTGAAGTAGTTCTCCGACGCAACTCGTTGTAAATTTCATCAAACAAAGGTTGGATCCACGGTTGGGGAATAACGGTTACAAAATTATGTTTGGCGATGTTTAAATTTTTGAAGGCGGACCACTCATTTTGTCTGGTGACTTCAATATGTTTCTTTAAAATTAATCTGCTGAAGTTGTTGAACGGATGGTCGTCAATTTGTCTGAGGCGAATCGGAAGCAGGGATTTGGGAAGAACTTGCTCCTCTAGACAATTAGTAAGAAACTTTCGTCGGATACGAATTGCATGCCCCTTCATTAATGTAGAAGAAAACACGGACACAAACGGAGACAAGAGAGGGAACAGCAAACCGAAGGAACGCGTGGTGTTCATTATATGAAAATTATTTCACGAAAGTAACACGTGAAAAATATTTATGATGAATAAAACCACGAAGGAAAGGAAACACAAAATGGTGCTCAAGCGCTTTCGTCTAATGACATCCTCAGGAACACTGCAGTACATAAAAGGGTGACAGCCTATATATAGGTTACAGAAAAAATAAATAAATAAATAAATAAATAATATATATATATATAATATATATATATATATATATATATATATATATATATATATACATATCTATATATATATATCTATATATATATATATATATATATATATATATATATATATATATATATATATATATATATATATATATATATGCAATAAACGGAGAAGTAAAAATAAAAATTAAAGGATTAACAGAGAGGCATACAGATTTGTAAGGAAAAATATCGATTTTTAGCGCAATATCAAATGAATTATAAAAATACAAATTTATACTGGAAATCTGCCCGGGTTTTAACACTCTGCCTTTTTTTGGTTAAGTTTCGATGTATATAAAAAAATAAAATGAAAATTAAAAGTTAATAAAGTAGCATACAAGTTTACAAGTTTACCAAAGATTGAACGAATTCAAAACAACAGGATCGAGTTGAAAAAGACCTTTGCTTATGTTGAAGTTATTTGAAAGTTGGATAATGGCAGACTCAAGAATATTTCTATTAACAATGTTGCTAGAGTGGAATAAAACTGAAGCATTATTCCAATCAAAACAGTGGGATAACTCTAACAAATGGACAAAAGGGCACTGGACAACTGTCCTGTTCTAACGGAATATTGATGCTGTTTTATACGTGTGCAAATCCTTTCCCGTCTGACCTATGTAAAAGGAATCACATTGTTTACACCCAATTTTATAGATAATGCCTGAATTATTGGTGGGGCTATTTTTTACTGATATTTTTCACAATATTGTTATATGAAAATACTACATTAATATCCAAAAGTTTAAGTACATTAGAAATGCCTAAAAATCCCGGGAAAAATGGAAGTACTAAAATATTTTTTGACAAAGTACGAGTGTTATTATTGACACGATAGAAAGTTCGTTTTGCCTTGTTGAGACAAGATTCCATAAACGCAGATGGACAGATCACTTCCAATACCGTTGATTTTTTCCAATTCGGCATCGATGTATTCCGGACTGGCGATCCTAAGGGCGCGGAGAAACATTGATGAAAAAATGGCCTTCTTAGTGGGGGTGTCATGTCCCGAGTAAAAGTGTACGTATGACAAATTGTTTGTTGTTTAACGATAGATACTAAACTTAAAACCTGGGCTTTCCCTATGTACACGCACATCCAAAAATGGGATTGAATTGTCTTGTTCCACTTCTAAAGTAAACTTAATGGAGGGGACTTGATCATTTAACTGAAGGAGGAAGTTATCCAGGTCACGATTCATGGGCCAGATACACAAAATATCGTCGACGTACCGCAACCAAGGGATGCCAACCCCCAGGATTCTCGGAATGTAAGTAATTTCGAAAAACTCCATATAAATATTGGAGAGGAGGGGCGATAAGGGGTTGCCCATGGCCATCCCTAAAACTTGTTGATAATACTCGTTATTGAAAGTGACTTTACAGTCTTTGATGCAAAGCTTAATAAGATCCAAAACAATGTGTGAAGGTAGTGGCAGGTCATACTTATGTAATTCTTGGGAGAGAAAGTCAAGCATATCGTCAATCGGCACTTTTGTAAACAATGAACACACGTCAAAACTGATCAATCTAATCTATCCTGAGGAACGCCAATCGCTACAATAGCCCAACACGAATCTGCTCCAACAACGATCACCCTCTGTTTCCTACCTCGCAACCACTCTTCTAGCCAATTTATTACTACCACCCTGATTCCGTGAGCCTTAATTCTTTCAATGAGTCTTTTGTGCGGCACGGTGTCAAACGCTTTTTGAAAATCCAAATACACTACATCAACCGCCCGATGTCTATCGTAAACGTCAACCACGCTTTGGAAAAATTCTAAAAGATTAGTTAAGCAAGATTTGTTTCGCCTAAAACCGTGCTGCGTATTTCTAACTAGTTTATGCAATTCTAAGTGTTCGACTATACAATCCCTAATTATTGATTCCAGTAGCTTACCTACAAAAGACGTTAAACTGATTGGCCTATAATTTCCCGCCGCACCTTTATCGCCTTTCTTAAAGATAGGTGGTACGTTTGCTAACTTGAAATTATCTGGTACGCACCCCTCAGAAATAGACGCATGAAAAATCTTTCTTAGCGGCACAACAATGCTATCTTTTAATTCTTTTAGTTGTATGGGATATATGGAATCCGGACCCGGTGATTTAGGCGTTTTCATTTTATCAATATAGCGCATTACCTACCCTTCACTAACGACAATATTATCCAAAATATTACCATTATCAAAAGGTATTATGTCTATGACCGTAGGGATATTCCTTACATCTTCTATAGTAAAAACTGACGTAAAAATTTCGTTTAGCAAGGTGGCCATTTCCTTGTTTTCAGAAACTAGATCTCCGTTTACAGTTTTCAAAGGCCTCAACACA
>JAJOZX010000783.1:0-245000 GCA_023014485.1 Bathynomus jamesi
CTAGAGGGACAACTAAAATATATAAAAGCGACTCGTTTCCAGAGTTAATCAGTCAATTCAATCAGTCAGTCAGTCAGTCAGTCAGTTGAGTTAGTTAATTAAGTTTGGGCATTAACATAATTTTGAATTGGCATATGATTTAGTGAGTAATTTTGTCATCGTGATTTAATATAGTTGATTTAATTAGACGTAATTTATATTGTACCTACTCATCCGTGTTTCTAGTTTAATTTCATAGATTGTAAGTACCTATTTCATAATAAGTACCTATTTAAACTAATTTTTGTGTTTATATTTCAGATTTTCTTAAATTTATATGAATTAAGGGCTTTAAATACCTTTACAAATTGGCAGAACAATCAAGCAATATGTCATCAAGCACTAGAAAGTTCAAATGCAAAAACAACCCTGATTCCTTCTGTTATATATGTGGAAATTTTACACTTCCACATCAACGAGCAAATATAACTGACTTCGTAAAAAGAGCTTACTTAGCTTATTTTGGCATAAAACTGGGGACCAAGATAAATCGTGGGCTCCACATAAAGCCTGCACTATATGCATTGAAAGACTGCGACATTGGACGAAGGGTTCGGATTCAAAAATACCTTTTGGAGTTCCGATGGTAAGTTTATGATTTCATAAAACTAGGTAATTTAATCACTAGTATACTGTAACTTACCTAAATGTAATTGTAACTTAGGTACATAAACAAAAATTTACAGAAAATGTTTATAAGAATCTCAAATATTGCATAAGGTTGAAACACATAGAAATGTTAAATGTTTGGGTGATAACTTTTGATAAAATTCATAAAAACAAGTCTCTCGTCGCTTTTGTTAACGCTTTACAATTTTTTTTCCATATCAGGTGTGGCGAGAGCCTAATAACCACGAGACCGATTGCTACCTTTGCTTTGTCAAGACTTCGGGCTTCACTAAGAAAAATAAACATTGTATCGAGTACCCAAATTTCGACACCGCGATACGACCTGTGCTACATTCAAATGAGATCCCCATTCCAAAATTTAAGGGTCTGCCAACTCAAGAATTAGTTGAAGATGTTCCTGAAAATATTGTTATGCACTTTGAGGAGTCAGACACCGATTTTGACCCCAGCGTATTTGAAAGTCAAAACGATCCGCAAAAGTTTAACCAGGCCGAGTTGAATGATCTTGTAAGGGATCTAAATTTGCCAAAAAAGGCTGCGGAAATTTTAGCTTCAAGACTTAAAGAGAAAAACTTGCTTACTTCAAACACATACATTTCATTTTACAGAAAAAGAGAAGAAGAACTTGTTAAATATTTTAGAACAGAGGATAGGTTTAGTATATTGCTGCGACATAGTTGGTTTGTTAAAGAAGATGGGGGTTGAGTCTTACGATGCAAATGATTGGCTCTTGTTTTTAGACAGTTCGAAAAGAAGTCTTAAGTGTGTGTTGTTGCATAATGGCAATCTATACGGCTCGATACCGATTGGGCACTCAACAAAATTAAAAGAAAAGTATGAACATATAGAAAAGGTTTTAAATCTTATCAAATATAGGGAGCACGAGTGGATCATATGTGTTGACTTAAAAATGGTTAATTTTCTGCTAGGACAACAAGGAGGGTATACTAAATATCCCTGCTTCCTTTGCTTATGGGACAGCAGAGCCAAGGAAGAACATTATTTCAAACAAATCTGGCCAGCACGAACATCACTTACTGTCGGAGAAAAAAACGTAATTAATCCACCTTTAGTGAGCAGAGATAAAATCATATTTCCTCCTCTGCATATAAAACTAGGCCTCATTAAACAATATGTAAAAGCTTTAGATACGAACGGCGAGTGTTTCAAATACATAACTTCAAAATTTCCAAGTTTAAGTTATGAAAAAATCAAGGCGGGAATTTTCGACGGTCCACAAATAAGAACAATGATTAAAGACAGCAATTTTCCTAATGTCATGAATGAACGCGAAAAAAATGGCTGGTTCTCATTCGTGGACTTGATAGAAAACTTTTTAGGCAATTATAGGGCAGATAACTGCGAAGAAATCGTAAAAAAACTTTTAAGGGACTACAAAGAGTTAGGTTGCAATATGAGCATAAAAATGCATTTTTTGAATAGCCATCTTGACCAATTTCCAAGTAATTTAGGTGATGTAAGTGACGAACAAGGGGAGAGATTCCACCAAGATATCAAAATTATGGAGGAACGGTACCAAGGCCGCTGGGATTCCCACATGATGGCTGATTACTGCTGGTGCTTGAAAAGAGACCTGCCATCAACAAGCAAATACGCTAGAAAGTCTTACAAAAGAAAATTTTTGCCACAGTGAAAGCTTCATATCTGTTTGTTTTTTTATTTTAAGTCATTTCTATCGTTATAATGTAATTTTACTGTAGTTTGAACTGCTTGTATTCATGAAACTTGAAAAAAAAATTTAACACATGACTTAATTTTTTAGTCCTAATTTGAAAAATCTGGAAAATGGCACATAGGCTGTCGACAAGAATCAGGACCTGATAGAGCCAAACCGAGTTGAAATTCGTATTCAGCGCACCCAAATTACCTAGAATCAAGTGTCAGATATCATTCAATAAAATACGTGTTGCCCAGTGTAATAATTCTTATTTTTTATAGGTCTTTTTTTAATTTAGATGTACTTATCAGTGATCCCATTACTATGTTACGAAACTAAATGGTTCCTCTTATTGAATTAATTTAAGAAATAATTCAGTAGAATGCATGAGTAACCATGGGCGTCCGCAAGGGGGGGCGGCAAGAGGGGGCAGTTGCCCCTCCCTGGAAATTTATGTTCGCCCACGCAACGGCTTCTATAATTCTATTGCAGCTTAGTCAGTGTTTAGTTTCCAATTTAATGGCTGAAATAGTTAAAATTCGTTTGGCTTCCGGGTCCCCGACCCCGCTGGGGAAGCTTACAACGCTCCCCCAGAACCCCTAGCTGCATGCTCATGCACTTCATCGAAACATGCTCTTGATAACCCATCGTCTGTGGTTGATGCAAATGCATCACAGAGATATTTTGACACCATTCTTTTCCATGAAAATGTATCATTAGTTAAAATTCGTTTGGCTTATGGGGCTCTGGCCCGGACCCCGCTGGGGGAGCTTACAGCGCTCCCACAGACCCCCTAGCTGCATGCTCATGCACTTCATCGAAACATGCTCTTGATAACCCATCGTCTGTGGTTGATGCAAATGCATCACAGAGATATTTTGACACCATTCTTTTCCATGAAAATGTATCATTAGTTAAAATTCGTTTGGCTTATGGGGCTCTGGCCCGGACCCCGCTGGGGGAGCTTACAGCGCTCCCCCAGACCCCCTAGTTGCATGCTCAGTGCTCGCTTCGCTCGCACTTTGTGTTATCATTTTTGTAGCTGAGCCCCCTCTTGGAAAAATTCCTGCGGACGCCCCTGTGAGTAACTATTGCATGCCCAACCTCGAAGGTCACCGCACGCCACTGATATATATATATATATATATATATATATATATATACACACACAAACTCAGAATGGTCCCCTGAGAAACTTATATGTTAAACACAGACCGTGCATGGAACAAGGAACTCTTCTGGGAAAATTAAATCCACTATAGTCCGAATAAGTAAAGGTAAATGACAAATACCATAGTTTTTCTTTTTCATGATGCTAGCCCGACGTGGGCAACGGGTCTCTCGCAAAGAGGTCCCATAAATATAGCTTCCCTCACCAGCTATCTGCAAAGCAGACAGGATCCAGCTTTGGGACAAAGTTTTAATATTGAAATACAATCGAAATGTCTTTAATTATATGTAATGTACGTATGTAAAATGTAGTTATATACAATAAAAAAAATACTTGCAAAAATTGCTGATTTTTCATAAATTTCAACTTCAAATATAAATAGCTAGGAGTGGTCAACTCTAGGTTTTAAAGCCATATTTCGATTTAGCACTTAAAAATGCATCATTTGGTCACTAGTAGTCTTTGAAAATCTAAAGATTTCACTTTGCTCCCTAAAATTGACACACCCTACCATTCCATACCACTCCCCACAGACATCACACAGTATAGAAAATACATACACACACATCTAACTCACAAAGCACTGACACGACTCGGTCCAAATGCAGTCCTAGGTGCGAAGCCGCCACCCATTGACAGGTCAGAGACCAGCCTGAGCAGATTGGATCGAGTTAACTTAGCACGATTCCGATGTGGACATCACCCCAATTTACAGACATATAAACATAGACTAGACAACTCCACAGACGACACCTGCCACCTGTGCCAGGACACACCACAAACAACTGAACACATTATGTCAGACTGTACCGCTCTAGCACAACATAGAACACAACACAACATCACTAGTGCGCTGAACCTCTGGTCCACTCCGAAGAGGGCGATCGGTTATCTGCGTGCCGCCGGCTTGCTCGATCAGGGTGTGCTGATCAGCTAACCAACAACAACAACTACAGAAAAGAACGCAGCCATGAAAATCTTGAGCTTCACATTGTGTCAAGATTTGTGAATCTTAAGTTTTCATGACTATAGTTTTACTGACCAAATAAGTGAGCCTCCAATTATTGTCGGTTCAATTATTTGGTCAATAAAACTATAGAAAAGAAATCAGTCATGAAAATCCTGAGCTTTACATTGCCGCCCGTTGACAATAGATGGATTGTTCCATATTGCCCACTCCTCTCTCGACTGTTCAATGCTCACATCAATGTTGAAATGTGTAATTCCAAGTCCAAAAAATATGTCTTCAAGTATGTCAACAAGGAAACTGATATAGCTGTGTTTAGCCTTCAGAAGGATGTATCCAAGAATGATGAGGTTCAACAATATGAATTAGACCGATATATCAGCAGTAATGAGGCCATCTGGAGAATTCTGAGCTTTTCAATTCATGAAAGACATCCTACAATGGTTCATCTCAGTGTACATCTTCAGAATGGCCAAAGAGTTTACTTCATCGAAGAAAATGCACTTCATTGTGCAGCGCCTAAGCTACACAAGACACGACTCACAGGATTTTTTAACCTTTGCAGGGAAGATGAATATGCTAAGACTCTGCTCTACCACCAAGTACCCAAGTATTTCATATGGAATAGTGGAAGCAAGAAGTGGGCCCGTCGAAAAGTAGGATATAATGGGCCAGAGCATCCTAATGTCATGGCCAGTGATGCATTAGCCCGTGTTTACACTGTGCATCCTGGCAATTCAGAATGCTTTTTCTTGCGTCTACTTCTACATGAGGTCAAGGGGCCAACATCGTTCGAGGAACTGCGAACAGTGGACGGCAGAGTCTGTGAGACTTCCAAACAAGCTTGCCAATTGAGAGGACTCCTTGAAGATGATGCCCATTGGAGTAACACCCTGAATGAAGCAGCTGCTACACAGTCACCAATGATGATGCGGAATCGTTTTGCCATTATGCTCCACATGGTGCCATATCTAATCCTCGGGAACTTTGGAACAACTACAAGGAGAACCTTGCTGAGGTCATTTTGAACCGGGCACAAATGCAAAACCAAAACCTAAATGTAGATTTCTGTGATGACATTTTCAATCAAGCTCTTATAATTATTGAGGACAAACTGAAAGATTTAGGTGGCTCTGATCTCAAAAGTTTCGGTCTCCCAGAGCCACAGCGAGTTAATATCAATGAGTTATCAACTGATATCCTCAGAGAAACAAATTACAGCACTGACCAACTTGCTGAATACATACAGGAAAATGAACAACGTCTGGTTCCAGACCAGAGACAAGCTTGGACAGATTCACTGAAAATGTTTTCAGTGGAAGTGGCAGCATCTTTTTTCTGGATGCTCCAGGTGGAACAGAAAAAACTTTTCTCATCAATCTCCTTTTAGCTAAAATTAGACAGAAACATGATTGCCCTAGCAGTGGCATCATCAGGTATTGCTGCTACACTTTTAATAGGAGGAAGGACTGCTCACTCAGTATTCAAGTTGCCTTTGAATTTGGCACGTGCAGAGGCACCAACCTGCAACATTGGAAGGAGAAGTGGCAAGCTCATTGTCTAGGATGAATGCATCATGTCTCATAAAGCTGCGCTTGAAGCTGTGGACCGGACCCTGAAAGATCTTCGACGTACTGACAAACTAATAGGAGGTGTCACTATGGTCTTGGCTGGTGACTTTCGCCAAACACTCCCAGTCATTCCACGTGGAACCAAAGCAGATGAACTACAAGCATGCATCAAAGCTTCATATATCTGGAACAACTAAAGTGACCATATTTTTAAGAGCAAAAAGCGGGACACCTCTCTACCTCATATATATATATATTATAACTGCAAACACGCAGTATAATTAACGTAAAGAACGACGCTTTGTATAGGAGAATATTCCGCGCAAGATGAGAGCGAAAGAACGAAACAAATGAAAAAATGAGGTAACCACCCGGGAATCGAACCCGGGATCTTCCGATTGCCGGTCAGATATGATAACCATTACACCACGGGCCTCACTCAATCAAATGTCGTAATTCCTCTACATGCGCGCAGAAACCAATGCCCCAAAGGGCACCTTTCGCATGCCGTAACATTATATACATTATACCTCATTTTTTCATTTGTTTCGTTCTTTCGCTCTCATCTTGCGCGGAATATTCTCCTATACAAAGCGTCGTTCTTTACGTTAATTATACTGCGTGTTTGCAGTTATAATGTATATAATGTTACGGCATGCGGGAGGTGCCCCTTTGGGGCATTGGTTTCTGCGCGCATGTAGAGGAATTACGACATTTGATTGAGTGAGGCCCGTGGTGTAATGGTTATCATATCTGACCGGCAATCGGAAGATCCCGGGTTCGATTCCCGGGTGGTTACCTCATTTTTTCATTTGTTTCGTTCTTTCGCTCTCATCTTGCGCGGAATATTCTCCTATACAAAGCGTCGTTCTTTACGTTAATTATACTGCGTGTTTGCAGTTATAATGTATATAATGTTACGGCATGCGGGAGGTGCCCCTTTGGGGCATTGGTTTCTGCGCGCATGTAGAGGAATTACGACATTTGATTGAGTGAGGCCCGTGGTGTAATGGTTATCATATCTGACCGGCAATCGGAAGATCCCGGGTTCGATTCCCGGGTGGTTACCTCATTTTTTTTATTTGTTTCGTTCTTTCGCTCTCATCTTGCGCGGAATATTCTCCTATACAAAGCGTCGTTCTTTACGTTATATATATATATATATATATAATCAGTGGCGTGCATTTAGGGCATGCAGGTCATGCACTGCATGACCATTGATTTTTCGTAAATACAAAAATAAATTTTAAAAAGTAATTTATCTAACAACATTTAAAAGCAGTAAAAAATTATTTAAAAATTGAATTAATTTGTTTGAGAGAACTAAAGGAAAATATTTTTTTTCTTAAGCCATAATAAAACCGTTTTTCTTGCATCCCAGATGCAACAAACGAATTGCATTAGTGCGGCCATTGAAAAATCCTCCGCGAGTCAGTAGTGACTCAAATTCTTTTTCGTTAAATATCGTCGACTCACATGCAATTCCGAAAATGCATCCCGCATTTAGTGCTACCCGTGCCAGTGTTCGGTGAGGATGTGCGCGTTCTGTGTTTTAACTTTTATTGCCACTTAATTTATTCATTTCTTAAATATCTTTCAAAATATCAGCCCTAATGGGTGAAATGTGTGTTATAGAAGAACTTTTGAAGAATGGTTTTTCAAAAAGAGACTTTGAAGCGAGACAATTAATTATAAATCATGGAAGGCCTATGCCGAAATTACCTAATTTACGGAGTTCCAACAAGAAATGTGTGAGGCATTTTCAAACTAATTTATACGAAAGAAAAAACTGGTTAACAGGATGTGCTGAGTTAAATAAGTTATTTTGCTGGCCATGCTTGTTATTTAATTTAGAAAAAACTGTTTGGAATGAGAAGAGATACGATGATTTAAATAATCTACATGTGGCTATGCTAAAACATGAACGTTCTCAAAGACACATAAAATCTCTGATCGATCTTAAAACATTCGGAAATGTTCGCATAGACTTACAATTAGATATTCATAAGACAAAGCATACAGCAGCATAATGAAAAGGTTAAACAAAACAGAGCTATTATGCGAAGATTGATTGATGCAGTTATTTTTTTAGGTCGACAAGAGTTATCATTTCGTGGTCATTTTGAATCTGATGCATCCAATAATCGCGGGAATTATAAAGAACTTTTATATTTATTCAGTAAGTATGATGAAAAATTGGCAAACCATCTAGATACAGCTTCTATTTTCTCGGGTCTCTCAAACAGAATACAAAATGACTTGATCGATGCGGTTCAAAAGGCAATGTTGAATGAAATAGAAAATGAACTTAATCAGGCAAAATTTGTTGCTATTCTTCTAGATGAAACGTCCGATGTATCAAACTATTCACAACTTTCAACTGTTTTGCGATATGTTACAAAAGATTGTGTTGCTAAAGAACGATTTATCGGGTTTAACGATGTGAGTGCAGACCGTTCAGCAAATGCTTTATCTGAACACGTATTTAAATGCATTGAAACTTGGAAGTGTGAAAATAAATTAGTTGCACAAACCTACGATGGTGCTGCTACAATGGCAGGACAATTAAATGGGTTGCAGTCAAAGGTAAGGCAGAAATATGAATCTGCAATCTTTATTCATTGTTGTGCCCATGTGCTAAATTTAGTTCTTTCACAAGCATGCTCTGCTATGAAAGAATGCAAAATATTTTTTTCTACAATAAATGGACTGGGTACGTTTTTTACTAAATCACCCAAAAGAACCAATGCGTTGGATAATATTGTTAAAAAAAGATTTCCCAAAGCTGCAGCAACTAGGTGGAATTACTCCTCGCGTCTAGTTAATACCGCAAAAGAAAATCTAGATTTCTTAAACAGCCTTTTTGAAAACATCATTGAGAATCCTGAATCATGGGATGAAGTCACTATAAATTCTGCAATTGGATTCCAACACAATTTAAAAGATCCTGATTTCCTGTTTTTATTAGAAGTATTTAGTGATATATTTTCCTTCACTGATGTTTTATTTAACATCCTTCAGACCAAAAATCTTGACATTGTGTATTGCAAAGAGCATATAGATAAAACTAGAACAATGCTCGAAAATAAACTGGACGACTTTTTCATGTTTTATGAAACTTTGGAGGAAAAATATGGCATAGATGCAGCAAACCAAACTAAGAGATGCAGGAATAAATCTGACCAATCTGTTAACCCACAACAGCATTACAGAATCCTCTATAACAAAATTATTGGCACAATAGTTGACCAATTAAAAGTAAGATATTCATCATTAGAAGAGCTTAAATTCCTGGAGCTTCTCAATTTTAGCAAAGCTGAAGAATATTGCAAAAAATTTCCAGTGGATGCTTTAAATTCGTTAAAGACCACTTATGATGATTTTTTTTATATAATTCGTCTTCAGAGTGAACTATGTGTTTTGTATTCAATGGAGGACTTTATAAAGCAAAGTGTATGCAATTTAATGCATTATATTTATACCAAGGATCTTATTGATGCTATGCCAGAACTCTTCAAGCTTTGCAATTTGGTTTTGACAATTCCTTCTACGACTGCCTCTGTAGAGCGATCCTTTTCTGCATTGAAGAGAATTAAAACTTACCAAAGAAATACAACAGGAGAGCAAAGGATTTCAGGGTTAGCCCTTATGTCTATTGAAAAAGATTTGCTCCAACATTTAATTAAATCAGAAGATTTCTATGAAAAGATAATAAACATATTTGTCCTGAAGGATCGAAGAATTGAATTAATTTATAAATGAGGTAAGTAAATAACACTGGGGAACAAATTTCAAATTTTTGTCTATTGAATTAGATTTGACAGTTACTTCTAGGTAATTTGGGTGCGCTGAGCACGAATCTTTACTCGGTTTTGCTCTATCAGGTCCTGATTTTGCTCAACACCCCTCCTCTTTCGTCGTATTCATAAAAAGGTTTTTTTCTCAATACTCGCTAAGTCTTTTTGCAGTTACACATTATGCAACTAGGTTTTTATCTAGGTATTTGTACCTATTGTTATGGTATTGTTGTATTATGTATATTTTTATATGTATCACCCTAAAAATATTTTTAATTTTGTCATTTTTAACCCATTTTAATATTAGTAAATTAAGCTAAAAATATCATAGAATTCTAAAATTTTCTCGAGCGTTCCTGTTCTCTGTAGAGTATTCTAGAGGGACAACTAAAATATATAAAAGCGACTCGTTTCCAGAGTTAATCAGTCAATTCAATCAGTCAGTCAGTCAGTCAGTCAGTTGAGTTAGTTAATTAAGTTTGGGCATTAACATAATTTTGAATTGGCATATGATTTAGTGAGTAATTTTGTCATCGTGATTTAATATAGTTGATTTAATTAGACGTAATTTATATTGTACCTACTCATCCGTGTTTCTAGTTTAATTTCATAGATTGTAAGTACCTATTTCATAATAAGTACCTATTTAAACTAATTTTTGTGTTTATATTTCAGATTTTCTTAAATTTATATGAATTAAGGGCTTTAAATACCTTTACAAATTGGCAGAACAATCAAGCAATATGTCATCAAGCACTAGAAAGTTCAAATGCAAAAACAACCCTGATTCCTTCTGTTATATATGTGGAAATTTTACACTTCCACATCAACGAGCAAATATAACTGACTTCGTAAAAAGAGCTTACTTAGCTTATTTTGGCATAAAACTGGGGGACCAAGATAAATCGTGGGCTCCACATAAAGCCTGCACTATATGCATTGAAAGACTGCGACATTGGACGAAGGGTTCGGATTCAAAAATACCTTTTGGAGTTCCGATGGTAAGTTTATGATTTCATAAAACTAGGTAATTTAATCACTAGTATACTGTAACTTACCTAAATGTAATTGTAACTTAGGTACATAAACAAAAATTTACAGAAAATGTTTATAAGAATCTCAAATATTGCATAAGGTTGAAACACATAGAAATGTTAAATGTTTGGGTGATAACTTTTGATAAAATTCATAAAAACAAGTCTCTCGTCGCTTTTGTTAACGCTTTACAATTTTTTTTCCATATCAGGTGTGGCGAGAGCCTAATAACCACGAGACCGATTGCTACCTTTGCTTTGTCAAGACTTCGGGCTTCACTAAGAAAAATAAACATTGTATCGAGTACCCAAATTTCGACACCGCGATACGACCTGTGCTACATTCAAATGAGATCCCCATTCCAAAATTTAAGGGTCTGCCAACTCAAGAATTAGTTGAAGATGTTCCTGAAAATATTGTTATGCACTTTGAGGAGTCAGACACCGATTTTGACCCCAGCGTATTTGAAAGTCAAAACGATCCGCAAAAGTTTAACCAGGCCGAGTTGAATGATCTTGTAAGGGATCTAAATTTGCCAAAAAAGGCTGCGGAAATTTTAGCTTCAAGACTTAAAGAGAAAAACTTGCTTACTTCAAACACATACATTTCATTTTACAGAAAAAGAGAAGAAGAACTTGTTAAATATTTTAGAACAGAGGATAGGTTTAGTATATTGCTGCGACATAGTTGGTTTGTTAAAGAAGATGGGGGTTGAGTCTTACGATGCAAATGATTGGCTCTTGTTTTTAGACAGTTCGAAAAGAAGTCTTAAGTGTGTGTTGTTGCATAATGGCAATCTATACGGCTCGATACCGATTGGGCACTCAACAAAATTAAAAGAAAAGTATGAACATATAGAAAAGGTTTTAAATCTTATCAAATATAGGGAGCACGAGTGGATCATATGTGTTGACTTAAAAATGGTTAATTTTCTGCTAGGACAACAAGGAGGGTATACTAAATATCCCTGCTTCCTTTGCTTATGGGACAGCAGAGCCAAGGAAGAACATTATTTCAAACAAATCTGGCCAGCACGAACATCACTTACTGTCGGAGAAAAAAACGTAATTAATCCACCTTTAGTGAGCAGAGATAAAATCATATTTCCTCCTCTGCATATAAAACTAGGCCTCATTAAACAATATGTAAAAGCTTTAGATACGAACGGCGAGTGTTTCAAATACATAACTTCAAAATTTCCAAGTTTAAGTTATGAAAAAATCAAGGCGGGAATTTTCGACGGTCCACAAATAAGAACAATGATTAAAGACAGCAATTTTCCTAATGTCATGAATGAACGCGAAAAAAATGGCTGGTTCTCATTCGTGGACTTGATAGAAAACTTTTTAGGCAATTATAGGGCAGATAACTGCGAAGAAATCGTAAAAAAACTTTTAAGGGACTACAAAGAGTTAGGTTGCAATATGAGCATAAAAATGCATTTTTTGAATAGCCATCTTGACCAATTTCCAAGTAATTTAGGTGATGTAAGTGACGAACAAGGGGAGAGATTCCACCAAGATATCAAAATTATGGAGGAACGGTACCAAGGCCGCTGGGATTCCCACATGATGGCTGATTACTGCTGGTGCTTGAAAAGAGACCTGCCATCAACAAGCAAATACGCTAGAAAGTCTTACAAAAGAAAATTTTTGCCACAGTGAAAGCTTCATATCTGTTTGTTTTTTTATTTTAAGTCATTTCTATCGTTATAATGTAATTTTACTGTAGTTTGAACTGCTTGTATTCATGAAACTTGAAAAAAAAATTTAACACATGACTTAATTTTTTAGTCCTAATTTGAAAAATCTGGAAAATGGCACATAGGCTGTCGACAAGAATCAGGACCTGATAGAGCCAAACCGAGTTGAAATTCGTATTCAGCGCACCCAAATTACCTAGAATCAAGTGTCAGATATCATTCAATAAAATACGTGTTGCCCAGTGTAATAATTCTTATTTTTTATAGGTCTTTTTTTAATTTAGATGTACTTATCAGTGATCCCATTACTATGTTACGAAACTAAATGGTTCCTCTTATTGAATTAATTTAAGAAATAATTCAGTAGAATGCATGAGTAACCATGGGCGTCCGCAAGGGGGGGCGGCAAGAGGGGGCAGTTGCCCCTCCCTGGAAATTTATGTTCGCCCACGCAACGGCTTCTATAATTCTATTGCAGCTTAGTCAGTGTTTAGTTTCCAATTTAATGGCTGAAATAGTTAAAATTCGTTTGGCTTCCGGGTCCCCGACCCCGCTGGGGAAGCTTACAACGCTCCCCCAGAACCCCTAGCTGCATGCTCATGCACTTCATCGAAACATGCTCTTGATAACCCATCGTCTGTGGTTGATGCAAATGCATCACAGAGATATTTTGACACCATTCTTTTCCATGAAAATGTATCATTAGTTAAAATTCGTTTGGCTTATGGGGCTCTGGCCCGGACCCCGCTGGGGGAGCTTACAGCGCTCCCACAGACCCCCTAGCTGCATGCTCATGCACTTCATCGAAACATGCTCTTGATAACCCATCGTCTGTGGTTGATGCAAATGCATCACAGAGATATTTTGACACCATTCTTTTCCATGAAAATGTATCATTAGTTAAAATTCGTTTGGCTTATGGGGCTCTGGCCCGGACCCCGCTGGGGGAGCTTACAGCGCTCCCCCAGACCCCCTAGTTGCATGCTCAGTGCTCGCTTCGCTCGCACTTTGTGTTATCATTTTTGTAGCTGAGCCCCCTCTTGGAAAAATTCCTGCGGACGCCCCTGTGAGTAACTATTGCATGCCCAACCTCGAAGGTCACCGCACGCCACTGATATATATATATATATATATATATATATAATATATACACACACAAACTCAGAATGGTCCCCTGAGAAACTTATATGTTAAACACAGACCGTGCATGGAACAAGGAACTCTTCTGGGAAAATTAAATCCACTATAGTCCGAATAAGTAAAGGTAAATGACAAATACCATAGTTTTTCTTTTTCATGATGCTAGCCCGACGTGGGCAACGGGTCTCTCGCAAAGAGGTCCCATAAATATAGCTTCCCTCACCAGCTATCTGCAAAGCAGACAGGATCCAGCTTTGGGACAAAGTTTTAATATTGAAATACAATCGAAATGTCTTTAATTATATGTAATGTACGTATGTAAAATGTAGTTATATACAATAAAAAAAATACTTGCAAAAATTGCTGATTTTTCATAAATTTCAACTTCAAATATAAATAGCTAGGAGTGGTCAACTCTAGGTTTTAAAGCCATATTTCGATTTAGCACATAAAAATGCATCATTTGGTCACTAGTAGTCTTTGAAAATCTAAAGATTTCACTTTGCTCCCTAAAATTGACACACCCTACCATTCCATACCACTCCCCACAGACATCACACAGTATAGAAAATACATACACACACATCTAACTCACAAAGCACTGACACGACTCGGTCCAAATGCAGTCCTAGGTGCGAAGCCGCCACCCATTGACAGGTCAGAGACCAGCCTGAGCAGATTGGATCGAGTTAACTTAGCACGATTCCGATGTGGACATCACCCCAATTTACAGACATATAAACATAGACTAGACAACTCCACAGACGACACCTGCCACCTGTGCCAGGACACACCACAAACAACTGAACACATTATGTCAGACTGTACCGCTCTAGCACAACATAGAACACAACACAACATCACTAGTGCGCTGAACCTCTGGTCCACTCCGAAGAGGGCGATCGGTTATCTGCGTGCCGCCGGCTTGCTCGATCAGGGTGTGCTGATCAGCTAACCAACAACAACAACTACAGAAAAGAACGCAGCCATGAAAATCTTGAGCTTCACATTGTGTCAAGATTTGTGAATCTTAAGTTTTCATGACTATAGTTTTACTGACCAAATAAGTGAGCCTCCAATTATTGTCGGTTCAATTATTTGGTCAATAAAACTATAGAAAAGAAATCAGTCATGAAAATCCTGAGCTTTACATTGCCGCCCGTTGACAATAGATGGATTGTTCCATATTGCCCACTCCTCTCTCGACTGTTCAATGCTCACATCAATGTTGAAATGTGTAATTCCAAGTCCAAAAAATATGTCTTCAAGTATGTCAACAAGGAAACTGATATAGCTGTGTTTAGCCTTCAGAAGGATGTATCCAAGAATGATGAGGTTCAACAATATGAATTAGACCGATATATCAGCAGTAATGAGGCCATCTGGAGAATTCTGAGCTTTTCAATTCATGAAAGACATCCTACAATGGTTCATCTCAGTGTACATCTTCAGAATGGCCAAAGAGTTTACTTCATCGAAGAAAATGCACTTCATTGTGCAGCGCCTAAGCTACACAAGACACGACTCACAGGATTTTTTAACCTTTGCAGGGAAGATGAATATGCTAAGACTCTGCTCTACCACCAAGTACCCAAGTATTTCATATGGAATAGTGGAAGCAAGAAGTGGGCCCGTCGAAAAGTAGGATATAATGGGCCAGAGCATCCTAATGTCATGGCCAGTGATGCATTAGCCCGTGTTTACACTGTGCATCCTGGCAATTCAGAATGCTTTTTCTTGCGTCTACTTCTACATGAGGTCAAGGGGCCAACATCGTTCGAGGAACTGCGAACAGTGGACGGCAGAGTCTGTGAGACTTCCAAACAAGCTTGCCAATTGAGAGGACTCCTTGAAGATGATGCCCATTGGAGTAACACCCTGAATGAAGCAGCTGCTACACAGTCACCAATGATGATGCGGAATCGTTTTGCCATTATGCTCCACATGGTGCCATATCTAATCCTCGGGAACTTTGGAACAACTACAAGGAGAACCTTGCTGAGGTCATTTTGAACCGGGCACAAATGCAAAACCAAAACCTAAATGTAGATTTCTGTGATGACATTTTCAATCAAGCTCTTATAATTATTGAGGACAAACTGAAAGATTTAGGTGGCTCTGATCTCAAAAGTTTCGGTCTCCCAGAGCCACAGCGAGTTAATATCAATGAGTTATCAACTGATATCCTCAGAGAAACAAATTACAGCACTGACCAACTTGCTGAATACATACAGGAAAATGAACAACGTCTGGTTCCAGACCAGAGACAAGCTTGGACAGATTCACTGAAAATGTTTTCAGTGGAAGTGGCAGCATCTTTTTTCTGGATGCTCCAGGTGGAACAGAAAAAACTTTTCTCATCAATCTCCTTTTAGCTAAAATTAGACAGAAACATGATTGCCCTAGCAGTGGCATCATCAGGTATTGCTGCTACACTTTTAATAGGAGGAAGGACTGCTCACTCAGTATTCAAGTTGCCTTTGAATTTGGCACGTGCAGAGGCACCAACCTGCAACATTGGAAGGAGAAGTGGCAAGCTCATTGTCTAGGATGAATGCATCATGTCTCATAAAGCTGCGCTTGAAGCTGTGGACCGGACCCTGAAAGATCTTCGACGTACTGACAAACTAATAGGAGGTGTCACTATGGTCTTGGCTGGTGACTTTCGCCAAACACTCCCAGTCATTCCACGTGGAACCAAAGCAGATGAACTACAAGCATGCATCAAAGCTTCATATATCTGGAACAACTAAAGTGACCATATTTTTAAGAGCAAAAAGCGGGACACCTCTCTACCTCATATATATATATATATATATATATATATATATATATATATATATATATATATTATAACTGCAAACACGCAGTATAATTAACGTAAAGAACGACGCTTTGTATAGGAGAATATTCCGCGCAAGATGAGAGCGAAAGAACGAAACAAATGAAAAAATGAGGTAACCACCCGGGAATCGAACCCGGGATCTTCCGATTGCCGGTCAGATATGATAACCATTACACCACGGGCCTCACTCAATCAAATGTCGTAATTCCTCTACATGCGCGCAGAAACCAATGCCCCAAAGGGCACCTTTCGCATGCCGTAACATTATATACATTATACCTCATTTTTTCATTTGTTTCGTTCTTTCGCTCTCATCTTGCGCGGAATATTCTCCTATACAAAGCGTCGTTCTTTACGTTAATTATACTGCGTGTTTGCAGTTATAATGTATATAATGTTACGGCATGCGGGAGGTGCCCCTTTGGGGCATTGGTTTCTGCGCGCATGTAGAGGAATTACGACATTTGATTGAGTGAGGCCCGTGGTGTAATGGTTATCATATCTGACCGGCAATCGGAAGATCCCGGGTTCGATTCCCGGGTGGTTACCTCATTTTTTCATTTGTTTCGTTCTTTCGCTCTCATCTTGCGCGGAATATTCTCCTATACAAAGCGTCGTTCTTTACGTTAATTATACTGCGTGTTTGCAGTTATAATGTATATAATGTTACGGCATGCGGGAGGTGCCCCTTTGGGGCATTGGTTTCTGCGCGCATGTAGAGGAATTACGACATTTGATTGAGTGAGGCCCGTGGTGTAATGGTTATCATATCTGACCGGCAATCGGAAGATCCCGGGTTCGATTCCCGGGTGGTTACCTCATTTTTTTTATTTGTTTCGTTCTTTCGCTCTCATCTTGCGCGGAATATTCTCCTATACAAAGCGTCGTTCTTTACGTTATATATATATATATATATAACGTAAAGAACGACGCTTGTATAGGAGATATTCCGCGCAAGACGAGAAAGAGAAAACAACAAATGAAAAAATGAAGTACCACCTGGGAATCGAACCCGGGATCTTCCGATTGCCGGTCAGACGCGATAACCACTACACCATGGACTCCACTCTTCCAAATGCCGTAATTCCTCTACATACTCGCAGAAACCAATGCCCCAAGGGGGCACCTCCCGCTTGCCGTAACATTATATACATTCAACTGCAAAGAACACGCAGTATAAATAACGTAAAGAACGACGCTTGTATAGGAGATATTCCGCGCAAGACGAGAAAGAGAAAACAACAAATGAAAAAATGAAGTACCACCTGGGAATCGAACCCGGGATCTTCCGATTGCCGGTCAGACGCGATAACCACTACACCATGGACTCCACTCTTCCAAATGCCGTAATTCCTCTACATACTCGCAGAAACCAATGCCCCAAGGGGCACCTCCCGCTTGCCGTAACATTATATACATTCAACTGCAAAGAACACGCAGTATAAATAACGTAAAGAACGACGCTTGTATAGGAGATATTCCGCGCAAGACGAGAAAGAGAAAACAACAAATGAAAAAAATGAAGTACCACCTGGAATCGAACCCGGGATCTTCCGATTGCCGGTCAGACGCGATAACCACTACACCATGGACTCCACTCTTCCAAATGCCGTAATTCCTCTACATACTCGCAGAAACCAATGCCCCAAGGGGGCACCTCCCGCTTGCCGTAACATTATATACATTCAACTGCAAAGAACACGCAGTATAAATAACGTAAAGAACGACGCTTGTATAGGAGATATTCCGCGCAAGACGAGAAAGAGAAAACAACAAATGAAAAATGAAGTACCACCAGGGAATCGAACCCGGGATCTTCCGATTGCCGGTCAGACGCGATAACCACTACACCATGGACTCCACTCTTCCAAATGCCGTAATTCCTCTACATACTCGCAGAAACACCAATGCCCCAAGGGGCACCTCCCGCTTGCCGTAACATTATATACATTCAACTGCAAAGAACACGCAGTATAAATAACGTAAAGAACGACGCTTTGTATAGGAGATATTCCGCGCAAGACGAGAAAGAGAAAACAACATGAAAAAATGAAGTACCACCTGGGAATCGAACCCGGATCTTCCGATTGCCGGTCAGACGCGATAACCACTACACCATGGACTCCACTCTTCCAAATGCGTAATTCCTCTACATACTCGCAGAAACCAATGCCCCAAGGGGCACCTCCCGCTTGCCGTAACATTATATACATTCAACTGCAAAGAACACGCAGTATAATAACGTAAAGAACGACGCTTGTATAGGAGATATAATGTTACGGCAAGCGGGAGGTGCCCCCTTGGGGCATTGGTTTCTGCGAGTATGTAGAGGAATTACGCATTTGGAAGAGTGGAGTCCATGGTGTAGTGGTTATCGCGTCTGACCGGCAATCGGAAGATCCCGGGTTCGATTCCCAGGGTGGTACTCATTTTTTCATTTGTTGTTTTTCTCTTTCTCGTCTTGCGCGGAATATCTCCTATACAAGCGTCGTTCTTTACGTTAATTATACTGCGTGTTTTTGCAGTTATAATGTATATAATGTTACGGCAAGCGGGAGGTGCCCCTTTGGGCATTGGTTTCTGCGCGCATGTAGAGGAATTACGACATTTGATGAGTGAGGCCATGGTGTAATGGTTATCATCTGACCGGCAATCGGAAGATCCCGGGTTCGATTCCCGGTGGTTACCTCATTTTTTTTATTTGTTGTTTTCTCGCTCTCATCTTGCGCGGAATATCTCCTATACAAGCGTCGTTCTTTACGTTATTTATACTATATATATATATATATATATATATATATATATATCAGTGGCGTGCATTTAGGGCATGCAGGTCATGCACTGCATGACCATTGATTTTTCGTAAATACAAAAATAAATTTTAAAAAGTAATTTATCTAACAACATTTAAAAGCAGTAAAAAATTATTTAAAAATTGAATTAATTTGTTTGAGAGAACTAAAGGAAAATATTTTTTTTCTTAAGCCATAATAAAACCGTTTTTCTTGCATCCCAGATGCAACAAACGAATTGCATTAGTGCGGCCATTGAAAAATCCTCCGCGAGTCAGTAGTGACTCAAATTCTTTTTCGTTAAATATCGTCGACTCACATGCAATTCCGAAAATGCATCCCGCATTTAGTGCTACCCGTGCCAGTGTTCGGTGAGGATGTGTGCGTTCTGTGTTTTAACTTTTATTGCCACTTAATTTATTCATTTCTTAAATATCTTTCAAAATATCAGCCCTAATGGGTGAAATGTGTGTTATAGAAGAACTTTTGAAGAATGGTTTTTCAAAAGAGACTTTGAAGCGAGACAATTAATTATAAATCATGGAAGGCCTATGCCGAAATTACCTAATTTACGGAGTTCCAACAAGAAATGTGTGAGGCATTTTCAAACTAATTTATACGAAAGAAAAAACTGGTTAACAGGATGTGCTGAGTTAAATAAGTTATTTTGCTGGCCATGCTTGTTATTTAATTTAGAAAAAACTGTTTGGAATGAGAAGAGATACGATGATTTAAATAATCTACATGTGGCTATGCTAAAACATGAACGTTCTCAAAGACACATAAAATCTCTGATCGATCTTAAAACATTCGGAAATGTTCGCATAGACTTACAATTAGATATTCATAAGACAAAGCATACAGCAGCATAATGAAAAGGTTAAACAAAACAGAGCTATTATGCGAAGATTGATTGATGCAGTTATTTTTTTAGGTCGACAAGAGTTATCATTTCGTGGTCATTTTGAATCTGATGCATCCAATAATCGCGGGAATTATAAAGAACTTTTATATTTATTCAGTAAGTATGATGAAAAATTGGCAAACCATCTAGATACAGCTTCTATTTTCTCGGGTCTCTCAAACAGAATACAAAATGACTTGATCGATGCGGTTCAAAAGGCAATGTTGAATGAAATAGAAAATGAACTTAATCAGGCAAAATTTGTTGCTATTCTTCTAGATGAAACGTCCGATGTATCAAACTATTCACAACTTTCAACTGTTTTGCGATATGTTACAAAAGATTGTGTTGCTAAAGAACGATTTATCGGGTTTAACGATGTGAGTGCAGACCGTTCAGCAAATGCTTTATCTGAACACGTATTTAAATGCATTGAAACTTGGAAGTGTGAAAATAAATTAGTTGCACAAACCTACGATGGTGCTGCTACAATGGCAGGACAATTAAATGGGTTGCAGTCAAAGGTAAGGCAGAAATATGAATCTGCAATCTTTATTCATTGTTGTGCCCATGTGCTAAATTTAGTTCTTTCACAAGCATGCTCTGCTATGAAAGAATGCAAAATATTTTTTTCTACAATAAATGGACTGGGTACGTTTTTTACTAAATCACCCAAAAGAACCAATGCGTTGGATAATATTGTTAAAAAAAGATTTCCCAAAGCTGCAGCAACTAGGTGGAATTACTCCTCGCGTCTAGTTAATACCGCAAAAGAAAATCTAGATTTCTTAAACAGCCTTTTTGAAAACATCATTGAGAATCCTGAATCATGGGATGAAGTCACTATAAATTCTGCAATTGGATTCCGACACAATTTAAAAGATCCTGATTTCCTGTTTTTATTAGAAGTATTTAGTGATATATTTTCCTTCACTGATGTTTTATTTAACATCCTTCAGACCAAAAATCTTGACATTGTGTATTGCAAAGAGCATATAGATAAAACTAGAACAATGCTCGAAAATAAACTGGACGACTTTTTCATGTTTTATGAAACTTTGGAGGAAAAATATGGCATAGATGCAGCAAACCAAACTAAGAGATGCAGGAATAAATCTGACCAATCTGTTAACCCACAACAGCATTACAGAATCCTCTATAACAAAATTATTGGCACAATAGTTGACCAATTAAAAGTAAGATATTCATCATTAGAAGAGCTTAAATTCCTGGAGCTTCTCAATTTTAGCAAAGCTGAAGAATATTGCAAAAAATTTCCAGTGGATGCTTTAAATTCGTTAAAGACCACTTATGATGATTTTTTTTATATAATTCGTCTTCAGAGTGAACTATGTGTTTTGTATTCAATGGAGGACTTTATAAAGCAAAGTGTATGCAATTTAATGCATTATATTTATACCAAGGATCTTATTGATGCTATGCCAGAACTCTTCAAGCTTTGCAATTTGGTTTTGACAATTCCTTCTACGACTGCCTCTGTAGAGCGATCCTTTTCTGCATTGAAGAGAATTAAAACTTACCAAAGAAATACAACAGGAGAGCAAAGGATTTCAGGGTTAGCCCTTATGTCTATTGAAAAAGATTTGCTCCAACATTTAATTAAATCAGAAGATTTCTATGAAAAGATAATAAACATATTTGTCCTGAAGGATCGAAGAATTGAATTAATTTATAAATGAGGTAAGTAAATAACACTGGGGAACAAATTTCAAATTTTTGTCTATTGAATTAGATTTGACAGTTACTTCTAGGTAATTTGGGTGCGCTGAGCACGAATCTTTACTCGGTTTTGCTCTATCAGGTCCTGATTTTGCTCAACACCCCTCCTCTTTCGTCGTATTCATAAAAAGGTTTTTTTCTCAATACTCGCTAAGTCTTTTTGCAGTTACACATTATGCAACTAGGTTTTTATCTAGGTATTTGTACCTATTGTTATGGTATTGTTGTATTATGTATATTTTTATATGTATCACCCTAAAAATATTTTTAATTTTGTCATTTTTAACCCATTTTAATATTAGTAAATTAAGCTAAAAATATCATAGAATTCTAAAATTTTCTCGAGCGTTCCTGTTCTCTGTAGAGTATTCTAGAGGGACAACTAAAATATATAAAAGCGACTCGTTTCCAGAGTTAATCAGTCAATTCAATCAGTCAGTCAGTCAGTCAGTCAGTTGAGTTAGTTAATTAAGTTTGGGCATTAACATAATTTTGAATTGGCATATGATTTAGTGAGTAATTTTGTCATCGTGATTTAATATAGTTGATTTAATTAGACGTAATTTATATTGTACCTACTCATCCGTGTTTCTAGTTTAATTTCATAGATTGTAAGTACCTATTTCATAATAAGTACCTATTTAAACTAATTTTTGTGTTTATATTTCAGATTTTCTTAAATTTATATGAATTAAGGGCTTTAAATACCTTTACAAATTGGCAGAACAATCAAGCAATATGTCATCAAGCACTAGAAAGTTCAAATGCAAAAACAACCCTGATTCCTTCTGTTATATATGTGGAAATTTTACACTTCCACATCAACGAGCAAATATAACTGACTTCGTAAAAAGAGCTTACTTAGCTTATTTTGGCATAAAACTGGGGGACCAAGATAAATCGTGGGCTCCACATAAAGCCTGCACTATATGCATTGAAAGACTGCGACATTGGACGAAGGGTTCGGATTCAAAAATACCTTTTGGAGTTCCGATGGTAAGTTTATGATTTCATAAAACTAGGTAATTTAATCACTAGTATACTGTAACTTACCTAAATGTAATTGTAACTTAGGTACATAAACAAAAATTTACAGAAAATGTTTATAAGAATCTCAAATATTGCATAAGGTTGAAACACATAGAAATGTTAAATGTTTGGGTGATAACTTTTGATAAAATTCATAAAAACAAGTCTCTCGTCGCTTTTGTTAACGCTTTACAATTTTTTTTCCATATCAGGTGTGGCGAGAGCCTAATAACCACGAGACCGATTGCTACCTTTGCTTTGTCAAGACTTCGGGCTTCACTAAGAAAAATAAACATTGTATCGAGTACCCAAATTTCGACACCGCGATACGACCTGTGCTACATTCAAATGAGATCCCCATTCCAAAATTTAAGGGTCTGCCAACTCAAGAATTAGTTGAAGATGTTCCTGAAAATATTGTTATGCACTTTGAGGAGTCAGACACCGATTTTGACCCCAGCGTATTTGAAAGTCAAAACGATCCGCAAAAGTTTAACCAGGCCAAGTTGAATGATCTTGTAAGGGATCTAAATTTGCCAAAAAAGGCTGCGGAAATTTTAGCTTCAAGACTTAAAGAGAAAAACTTGCTTACTTCAAACACATACATTTCATTTTACAGAAAAAGAGAAGAAGAACTTGTTAAATATTTTAGAACAGAGGATAGGTTTAGTATATTGCTGCGACATAGTTGGTTTGTTAAAGAAGATGGGGGTTGAGTCTTACGATGCAAATGATTGGCTCTTGTTTTTAGACAGTTCGAAAAGAAGTCTTAAGTGTGTGTTGTTGCATAATGGCAATCTATACGGCTCGATACCGATTGGGCACTCAACAAAATTAAAAGAAAAGTATGAACATATAGAAAAGGTTTTAAATCTTATCAAATATAGGGAGCACGAGTGGATCATATGTGTTGACTTAAAAATGGTTAATTTTCTGCTAGGACAACAAGGAGGGTATACTAAATATCCCTGCTTCCTTTGCTTATGGGACAGCAGAGCCAAGGAAGAACATTATTTCAAACAAATCTGGCCAGCACGAACATCACTTACTGTCGGAGAAAAAAACGTAATTAATCCACCTTTAGTGAGCAGAGATAAAATCATATTTCCTCCTCTGCATATAAAACTAGGCCTCATTAAACAATATGTAAAAGCTTTAGATACGAACGGCGAGTGTTTCAAATACATAACTTCAAAATTTCCAAGTTTAAGTTATGAAAAAATCAAGGCGGGAATTTTCGACGGTCCACAAATAAGAACAATGATTAAAGACAGCAATTTTCCTAATGTCATGAATGAACGCGAAAAAAATGGCTGGTTCTCATTCGTGGACTTGATAGAAAACTTTTTAGGCAATTATAGGGCAGATAACTGCGAAGAAATCGTAAAAAAACTTTTAAGGGACTACAAAGAGTTAGGTTGCAATATGAGCATAAAAATGCATTTTTTGAATAGCCATCTTGACCAATTTCCAAGTAATTTAGGTGATGTAAGTGACGAACAAGGGGAGAGATTCCACCAAGATATCAAAATTATGGAGGAACGGTACCAAGGCCGCTGGGATTCCCACATGATGGCTGATTACTGCTGGTGCTTGAAAAGAGACCTGCCATCAACAAGCAAATACGCTAGAAAGTCTTACAAAAGAAAATTTTTGCCACAGTGAAAGCTTCATATCTGTTTGTTTTTTTATTTTAAGTCATTTCTATCGTTATAATGTAATTTTACTGTAGTTTGAACTGCTTGTATTCATGAAACTTGAAAAAAAAATTTAACACATGACTTAATTTTTTAGTCCTAATTTGAAAAATCTGGAAAATGGCACATAGGCTGTCGACAAGAATCAGGACCTGATAGAGCCAAACCGAGTTGAAATTCGTATTCAGCGCACCCAAATTACCTAGAATCAAGTGTCAGATATCATTCAATAAAATACGTGTTGCCCAGTGTAATAATTCTTATTTTTTATAGGTCTTTTTTTAATTTAGATGTACTTATCAGTGATCCCATTACTATGTTACGAAACTAAATGGTTCCTCTTATTGAATTAATTTAAGAAATAATTCAGTAGAATGCATGAGTAACCATGGGCGTCCGCAAGGGGGGGCGGCAAGAGGGGGCAGTTGCCCCTCCCTGGAAATTTATGTTCGCCCACGCAACGGCTTCTATAATTCTATTGCAGCTTAGTCAGTGTTTAGTTTCCAATTTAATGGCTGAAATAGTTAAAATTCGTTTGGCTTCCGGGTCCCCGACCCCGCTGGGGAAGCTTACAACGCTCCCCCAGAACCCCTAGCTGCATGCTCATGCACTTCATCGAAACATGCTCTTGATAACCCATCGTCTGTGGTTGATGCAAATGCATCACAGAGATATTTTGACACCATTCTTTTCCATGAAAATGTATCATTAGTTAAAATTCGTTTGGCTTATGGGGCTCTGGCCCGGACCCCGCTGGGGGAGCTTACAGCGCTCCCACAGACCCCCTAGCTGCATGCTCATGCACTTCATCGAAACATGCTCTTGATAACCCATCGTCTGTGGTTGATGCAAATGCATCACAGAGATATTTTGACACCATTCTTTTCCATGAAAATGTATCATTAGTTAAAATTCGTTTGGCTTATGGGGCTCTGGCCCGGACCCCGCTGGGGGAGCTTACAGCGCTCCCCCAGACCCCCTAGTTGCATGCTCAGTGCTCGCTTCGCTCGCACTTTGTGTTATCATTTTTGTAGCTGAGCCCCCTCTTGGAAAAATTCCTGCGGACGCCCCTGTGAGTAACTATTGCATGCCCAACCTCGAAGGTCACCGCACGCCACTGATATATATATATATATATATATATATATATATATATATATACACACACAAACTCAGAATGGTCCCCTGAGAAACTTATATGTTAAACACAGACCGTGCATGGAACAAGGAACTCTTCTGGGAAAATTAAATCCACTATAGTCCGAATAAGTAAAGGTAAATGACAAATACCATAGTTTTTCTTTTTCATGATGCTAGCCCGACGTGGGCAACGGGTCTCTCGCAAAGAGGTCCCATAATATAGCTTCCCTCACCAGCTATCTGCAAAGCAGACAGGATCCAGCTTTGGGACAAAGTTTTAATATTGAAATACAATCGAAATGTCTTTAATTATATGTAATGTACGTATGTAAAATGTAGTTATATACAATAAAAAAAATACTTGCAAAAATTGCTGATTTTTCATAAATTTCAACTTCAAATATAAATAGCTAGGAGTGGTCAACTCTAGGTTTTAAAGCCATATTTCGATTTAGCACATAAAAATGCATCATTTGGTCACTAGTAGTCTTTGAAAATCTAAAGATTTCACTTTGCTCCCTAAAATTGACACACCCTACCATTCCATACCACTCCCCACAGACATCACACAGTATAGAAAATACATACACACACATCTAACTCACAAAGCACTGACACGACTCGGTCCAAATGCAGTCCTAGGTGCGAAGCCGCCACCCATTGACAGGTCAGAGACCAGCCTGAGCAGATTGGATCGAGTTAACTTAGCACGATTCCGATGTGGACATCACCCCAATTTACAGACATATAAACATAGACTAGACAACTCCACAGACGACACCTGCCACCTGTGCCAGGACACACCACAAACAACTGAACACATTATGTCAGACTGTACCGCTCTAGCACAACATAGAACACAACACAACATCACTAGTGCGCTGAACCTCTGGTCCACTCCGAAGAGGGCGATCGGTTATCTGCGTGCCGCCGGCTTGCTCGATCAGGGTGTGCTGATCAGCTAACCAACAACAACTACAGAAAAGAACGCAGCCATGAAAATCTTGAGCTTCACATTGTGTCAAGATTTGTGAATCTTAAGTTTTCATGACTATAGTTTTACTGACCAAATAAGTGAGCCTCCAATTATTGTCGGTTCAATTATTTGGTCAATAAAACTATAGAAAAGAAATCAGTCATGAAAATCCTGAGCTTTACATTGCCGCCCGTTGACAATAGATGGATTGTTCCATATTGCCCACTCCTCTCTCGACTGTTCAATGCTCACATCAATGTTGAAATGTGTAATTCCAAGTCCAAAAAATATGTCTTCAAGTATGTCAACAAGGAAACTGATATAGCTGTGTTTAGCCTTCAGAAGGATGTATCCAAGAATGATGAGGTTCAACAATATGAATTAGACCGATATATCAGCAGTAATGAGGCCATCTGGAGAATTCTGAGCTTTTCAATTCATGAAAGACATCCTACAATGGTTCATCTCAGTGTACATCTTCAGAATGGCCAAAGAGTTTACTTCATCGAAGAAAATGCACTTCATTGTGCAGCGCCTAAGCTACACAAGACACGACTCACAGGATTTTTTAACCTTTGCAGGGAAGATGAATATGCTAAGACTCTGCTCTACCACCAAGTACCCAAGTATTTCATATGGAATAGTGGAAGCAAGAAGTGGGCCCGTCGAAAAGTAGGATATAATGGGCCAGAGCATCCTAATGTCATGGCCAGTGATGCATTAGCCCGTGTTTACACTGTGCATCCTGGCAATTCAGAATGCTTTTTCTTGCGTCTACTTCTACATGAGGTCAAGGGGCCAACATCGTTCGAGGAACTGCGAACAGTGGACGGCAGAGTCTGTGAGACTTCCAAACAAGCTTGCCAATTGAGAGGACTCCTTGAAGATGATGCCCATTGGAGTAACACCCTGAATGAAGCAGCTGCTACACAGTCACCAATGATGATGCGGAATCGTTTTGCCATTATGCTCCACATGGTGCCATATCTAATCCTCGGGAACTTTGGAACAACTACAAGGAGAACCTTGCTGAGGTCATTTTGAACCGGGCACAAATGCAAAACCAAAACCTAAATGTAGATTTCTGTGATGACATTTTCAATCAAGCTCTTATAATTATTGAGGACAAACTGAAAGATTTAGGTGGCTCTGATCTCAAAAGTTTCGGTCTCCCAGAGCCACAGCGAGTTAATATCAATGAGTTATCAACTGATATCCTCAGAGAAACAAATTACAGCACTGACCAACTTGCTGAATACATACAGGAAAATGAACAACGTCTGGTTCCAGACCAGAGACAAGCTTGGACAGATTCACTGAAAATGTTTTCAGTGGAAGTGGCAGCATCTTTTTTCTGGATGCTCCAGGTGGAACAGAAAAAACTTTTCTCATCAATCTCCTTTTAGCTAAAATTAGACAGAAACATGATTGCCCTAGCAGTGGCATCATCAGGTATTGCTGCTACACTTTTAATAGGAGGAAGGACTGCTCACTCAGTATTCAAGTTGCCTTTGAATTTGGCACGTGCAGAGGCACCAACCTGCAACATTGGAAGGAGAAGTGGCAAGCTCATTGTCTAGGATGAATGCATCATGTCTCATAAAGCTGCGCTTGAAGCTGTGGACCGGACCCTGAAAGATCTTCGACGTACTGACAAACTAATAGGAGGTGTCACTATGGTCTTGGCTGGTGACTTTCGCCAAACACTCCCAGTCATTCCACGTGGAACCAAAGCAGATGAACTACAAGCATGCATCAAAGCTTCATATATCTGGAACAACTAAAGTGACCATATTTTTAAGAGCAAAAAGCGGGACACCTCTCTACCTCATATATATATATATATATATATATATATATATATATATATATATATATATACTGCAAACACGCAGTATAATTAACGTAAAGAACGACGCTTTGTATAGGAGAATATTCCGCGCAAGATGAGAGCGAAAGAACGAAACAAATGAAAAAATGAGGTAACCACCCGGGAATCGAACCCGGGATCTTCCGATTGCCGGTCAGATATGATAACCATTACACCACGGGCCTCACTCAATCAAATGTCGTAATTCCTCTACATGCGCGCAGAAACCAATGCCCCAAAGGGCACCTTTCGCATGCCGTAACATTATATACATTATACCTCATTTTTTCATTTGTTTCGTTCTTTCGCTCTCATCTTGCGCGGAATATTCTCCTATACAAAGCGTCGTTCTTTACGTTAATTATACTGCGTGTTTGCAGTTATAATGTATATAATGTTACGGCATGCGGGAGGTGCCCCTTTGGGGCATTGGTTTCTGCGCGCATGTAGAGGAATTACGACATTTGATTGAGTGAGGCCCGTGGTGTAATGGTTATCATATCTGACCGGCAATCGGAAGATCCCGGGTTCGATTCCCGGGTGGTTACCTCATTTTTTCATTTGTTTCGTTCTTTCGCTCTCATCTTGCGCGGAATATTCTCCTATACAAAGCGTCGTTCTTTACGTTAATTATACTGCGTGTTTGCAGTTATAATGTATATAATGTTACGGCATGCGGGAGGTGCCCCTTTGGGGCATTGGTTTCTGCGCGCATGTAGAGGAATTACGACATTTGATTGAGTGAGGCCCGTGGTGTAATGGTTATCATATCTGACCGGCAATCGGAAGATCCCGGGTTCGATTCCCGGGTGGTTACCTCATTTTTTTTATTTGTTTCGTTCTTTCGCTCTCATCTTGCGCGGAATATTCTCCTATACAAAGCGTCGTTCTTTACGTTATATATATATATATATATATATATATATATCAGTGGCGTGCATTTAGGGCATGCAGGTCATGCACTGCATGACCATTGATTTTTCGTAAATACAAAAATAAATTTTAAAAAGTAATTTATCTAACAACATTTAAAAGCAGTAAAAAATTATTTAAAAATTGAATTAATTTGTTTGAGAGAACTAAAGGAAAATATTTTTTTTCTTAAGCCATAATAAAACCGTTTTTCTTGCATCCCAGATGCAACAAACGAATTGCATTAGTGCGGCCATTGAAAAATCCTCCGCGAGTCAGTAGTGACTCAAATTCTTTTTCGTTAAATATCGTCGACTCACATGCAATTCCGAAAATGCATCCCGCATTTAGTGCTACCCGTGCCAGTGTTCGGTGAGGATGTGCGCGTTCTGTGTTTTAACTTTATTGCCACTTAATTTATTCATTTCTTAAATATCTTTCAAAATATCAGCCCTAATGGGTGAAATGTGTGTTATAGAAGAACTTTTGAAGAATGGTTTTTCAAAAAGAGACTTTGAAGCGAGACAATTAATTATAAATCATGGAAGGCCTATGCCGAAATTACCTAATTTACGGAGTTCCAACAAGAAATGTGTGAGGCATTTTCAAACTAATTTATACGAAAGAAAAAACTGGTTAACAGGATGTGCTGAGTTAAATAAGTTATTTTGCTGGCCATGCTTGTTATTTAATTTAGAAAAAACTGTTTGGAATGAGAAGGATACGATGATTTAAATAATCTACATGTGGCTATGCTAAAACATGAACGTTCTCAAAGACACATAAAATCTCTGATCGATCTTAAAACATTCGGAAATGTTCGCATAGACTTACAATTAGATATTCATAAGACAAAGCATACAGCAGCATAATGAAAAGGTTAAACAAAACAGAGCTATTATGCGAAGATTGATTGATGCAGTTATTTTTTTAGGTCGACAAGAGTTATCATTTCGTGGTCATTTTGAATCTGATGCATCCAATAATCGCGGGAATTATAAAGAACTTTTATATTTATTCAGTAAGTATGATGAAAAATTGGCAAACCATCTAGATACAGCTTCTATTTTCTCGGGTCTCTCAAACAGAATACAAAATGACTTGATCGATGCGGTTCAAAAGGCAATGTTGAATGAAATAGAAAATGAACTTAATCAGGCAAAATTTGTTGCTATTCTTCTAGATGAAACGTCCGATGTATCAAACTATTCACAACTTTCAACTGTTTTGCGATATGTTACAAAAGATTGTGTTGCTAAAGAACGATTTATCGGGTTTAACGATGTGAGTGCAGACCGTTCAGCAAATGCTTTATCTGAACACGTATTTAAATGCATTGAAACTTGGAAGTGTGAAAATAAATTAGTTGCACAAACCTACGATGGTGCTGCTACAATGGCAGGACAATTAAATGGGTTGCAGTCAAAGGTAAGGCAGAAATATGAATCTGCAATCTTTATTCATTGTTGTGCCCATGTGCTAAATTTAGTTCTTTCACAAGCATGCTCTGCTATGAAAGAATGCAAAATATTTTTTTCTACAATAAATGGACTGGGTACGTTTTTTACTAAATCACCCAAAAGAACCAATGCGTTGGATAATATTGTTAAAAAAAGATTTCCCAAAGCTGCAGCAACTAGGTGGAATTACTCCTCGCGTCTAGTTAATACCGCAAAAGAAAATCTAGATTTCTTAAACAGCCTTTTTGAAAACATCATTGAGAATCCTGAATCATGGGATGAAGTCACTATAAATTCTGCAATTGGATTCCGACACAATTTAAAAGATCCTGATTTCCTGTTTTTATTAGAAGTATTTAGTGATATATTTTCCTTCACTGATGTTTTATTTAACATCCTTCAGACCAAAAATCTTGACATTGTGTATTGCAAAGAGCATATAGATAAAACTAGAACAATGCTCGAAAATAAACTGGACGACTTTTTCATGTTTTATGAAACTTTGGAGGAAAAATATGGCATAGATGCAGCAAACCAAACTAAGAGATGCAGGAATAAATCTGACCAATCTGTTAACCCACAACAGCATTACAGAATCCTCTATAACAAAATTATTGGCACAATAGTTGACCAATTAAAAGTAAGATATTCATCATTAGAAGAGCTTAAATTCCTGGAGCTTCTCAATTTTAGCAAAGCTGAAGAATATTGCAAAAAATTTCCAGTGGATGCTTTAAATTCGTTAAAGACCACTTATGATGATTTTTTTTATATAATTCGTCTTCAGAGTGAACTATGTGTTTTGTATTCAATGGAGGACTTTATAAAGCAAAGTGTATGCAATTTAATGCATTATATTTATACCAAGGATCTTATTGATGCTATGCCAGAACTCTTCAAGCTTTGCAATTTGGTTTTGACAATTCCTTCTACGACTGCCTCTGTAGAGCGATCCTTTTCTGCATTGAAGAGAATTAAAACTTACCAAAGAAATACAACAGGAGAGCAAAGGATTTCAGGGTTAGCCCTTATGTCTATTGAAAAAGATTTGCTCCAACATTTAATTAAATCAGAAGATTTCTATGAAAAGATAATAAACATATTTGTCCTGAAGGATCGAAGAATTGAATTAATTTATAAATGAGGTAAGTAAATAACACTGGGGAACAAATTTCAAATTTTTGTCTATTGAATTAGATTTGACAGTTACTTCTAGGTAATTTGGGTGCGCTGAGCACGAATCTTTACTCGGTTTTGCTCTATCAGGTCCTGATTTTGCTCAACACCCCTCCTCTTTCGTCGTATTCATAAAAAGGTTTTTTTCTCAATACTCGCTAAGTCTTTTTGCAGTTACACATTATGCAACTAGGTTTTTATCTAGGTATTTGTACCTATTGTTATGGTATTGTTGTATTATGTATATTTTTATATGTATCACCCTAAAAATATTTTTAATTTTGTCATTTTTAACCCATTTTAATATTAGTAAATTAAGCTAAAAATATCATAGAATTCTAAAATTTTCTCGAGCGTTCCTGTTCTCTGTAGAGTATTCTAGAGGGACAACTAAAATATATAAAAGCGACTCGTTTCCAGAGTTAATCAGTCAATTCAATCAGTCAGTCAGTCAGTCAGTCAGTTGAGTTAGTTAATTAAGTTTGGGCATTAACATAATTTTGAATTGGCATATGATTTAGTGAGTAATTTTGTCATCGTGATTTAATATAGTTGATTTAATTAGACGTAATTTATATTGTACCTACTCATCCGTGTTTCTAGTTTAATTTCATAGATTGTAAGTACCTATTTCATAATAAGTACCTATTTAAACTAATTTTTGTGTTTATATTTCAGATTTTCTTAAATTTATATGAATTAAGGGCTTTAAATACCTTTACAAATTGGCAGAACAATCAAGCAATATGTCATCAAGCACTAGAAAGTTCAAATGCAAAAACAACCCTGATTCCTTCTGTTATATATGTGGAAATTTTACACTTCCACATCAACGAGCAAATATAACTGACTTCGTAAAAAGAGCTTACTTAGCTTATTTTGGCATAAAACTGGGGGACCAAGATAAATCGTGGGCTCCACATAAAGCCTGCACTATATGCATTGAAAGACTGCGACATTGGACGAAGGGTTCGGATTCAAAAATACCTTTTGGAGTTCCGATGGTAAGTTTATGATTTCATAAAACTAGGTAATTTAATCACTAGTATACTGTAACTTACCTAAATGTAATTGTAACTTAGGTACATAAACAAAAATTTACAGAAAATGTTTATAAGAATCTCAAATATTGCATAAGGTTGAAACACATAGAAATGTTAAATGTTTGGGTGATAACTTTTGATAAAATTCATAAAAACAAGTCTCTCGTCGCTTTTGTTAACGCTTTACAATTTTTTTTCCATATCAGGTGTGGCGAGAGCCTAATAACCACGAGACCGATTGCTACCTTTGCTTTGTCAAGACTTCGGGCTTCACTAAGAAAAATAAACATTGTATCGAGTACCCAAATTTCGACACCGCGATACGACCTGTGCTACATTCAAATGAGATCCCCATTCCAAAATTTAAGGGTCTGCCAACTCAAGAATTAGTTGAAGATGTTCCTGAAAATATTGTTATGCACTTTGAGGAGTCAGACACCGATTTTGACCCCAGCGTATTTGAAAGTCAAAACGATCCGCAAAAGTTTAACCAGGCCAGTTGAATGATCTTGTAAGGGATCTAAATTTGCCAAAAAAGGCTGCGGAAATTTTAGCTTCAAGACTTAAAGAGAAAAACTTGCTTACTTCAAACACATACATTTCATTTTACAGAAAAAGAGAAGAAGAACTTGTTAAATATTTTAGAACAGAGGATAGGTTTAGTATATTGCTGCGACATAGTTGGTTTGTTAAAGAAGATGGGGGTTGAGTCTTACGATGCAAATGATTGGCTCTTGTTTTTAGACAGTTCGAAAAGAAGTCTTAAGTGTGTGTTGTTGCATAATGGCAATCTATACGGCTCGATACCGATTGGGCACTCAACAAAATTAAAAGAAAAGTATGAACATATAGAAAAGGTTTTAAATCTTATCAAATATAGGGAGCACGAGTGGATCATATGTGTTGACTTAAAAATGGTTAATTTTCTGCTAGGACAACAAGGAGGGTATACTAAATATCCCTGCTTCCTTTGCTTATGGGACAGCAGAGCCAAGGAAGAACATTATTTCAAACAAATCTGGCCAGCACGAACATCACTTACTGTCGGAGAAAAAAACGTAATTAATCCACCTTTAGTGAGCAGAGATAAAATCATATTTCCTCCTCTGCATATAAAACTAGGCCTCATTAAACAATATGTAAAAGCTTTAGATACGAACGGCGAGTGTTTCAAATACATAACTTCAAAATTTCCAAGTTTAAGTTATGAAAAAATCAAGGCGGGAATTTTCGACGGTCCACAAATAAGAACAATGATTAAAGACAGCAATTTTCCTAATGTCATGAATGAACGCGAAAAAAATGGCTGGTTCTCATTCGTGGACTTGATAGAAAACTTTTTAGGCAATTATAGGGCAGATAACTGCGAAGAAATCGTAAAAAAACTTTTAAGGGACTACAAAGAGTTAGGTTGCAATATGAGCATAAAAATGCATTTTTTGAATAGCCATCTTGACCAATTTCCAAGTAATTTAGGTGATGTAAGTGACGAACAAGGGGAGAGATTCCACCAAGATATCAAAATTATGGAGGAACGGTACCAAGGCCGCTGGGATTCCCACATGATGGCTGATTACTGCTGGTGCTTGAAAAGAGACCTGCCATCAACAAGCAAATACGCTAGAAAGTCTTACAAAAGAAAATTTTTGCCACAGTGAAAGCTTCATATCTGTTTGTTTTTTTATTTTAAGTCATTTCTATCGTTATAATGTAATTTTACTGTAGTTTGAACTGCTTGTATTCATGAAACTTGAAAAAAAAATTTAACACATGACTTAATTTTTTAGTCCTAATTTGAAAAATCTGGAAAATGGCACATAGGCTGTCGACAAGAATCAGGACCTGATAGAGCCAAACCGAGTTGAAATTCGTATTCAGCGCACCCAAATTACCTAGAATCAAGTGTCAGATATCATTCAATAAAATACGTGTTGCCCAGTGTAATAATTCTTATTTTTTATAGGTCTTTTTTTAATTTAGATGTACTTATCAGTGATCCCATTACTATGTTACGAAACTAAATGGTTCCTCTTATTGAATTAATTTAAGAAATAATTCAGTAGAATGCATGAGTAACCATGGGCGTCCGCAAGGGGGGGCGGCAAGAGGGGGCAGTTGCCCCTCCCTGGAAATTTATGTTCGCCCACGCAACGGCTTCTATAATTCTATTGCAGCTTAGTCAGTGTTTAGTTTCCAATTTAATGGCTGAAATAGTTAAAATTCGTTTGGCTTCCGGGTCCCCGACCCCGCTGGGGAAGCTTACAACGCTCCCCCAGAACCCCTAGCTGCATGCTCATGCACTTCATCGAAACATGCTCTTGATAACCCATCGTCTGTGGTTGATGCAAATGCATCACAGAGATATTTTGACACCATTCTTTTCCATGAAAATGTATCATTAGTTAAAATTCGTTTGGCTTATGGGGCTCTGGCCCGGACCCCGCTGGGGGAGCTTACAGCGCTCCCACAGACCCCCTAGCTGCATGCTCATGCACTTCATCGAAACATGCTCTTGATAACCCATCGTCTGTGGTTGATGCAAATGCATCACAGAGATATTTTGACACCATTCTTTTCCATGAAAATGTATCATTAGTTAAAATTCGTTTGGCTTATGGGGCTCTGGCCCGGACCCCGCTGGGGGAGCTTACAGCGCTCCCCCAGACCCCCTAGTTGCATGCTCAGTGCTCGCTTCGCTCGCACTTTGTGTTATCATTTTTGTAGCTGAGCCCCCTCTTGGAAAAATTCCTGCGGACGCCCCTGTGAGTAACTATTGCATGCCCAACCTCGAAGGTCACCGCACGCCACTGATATATATATATATATATATATATATATATATATATATATATATATATACACACACAAACTCAGAATGGTCCCCTGAGAAACTTATATGTTAAACACAGACCGTGCATGGAACAAGGAACTCTTCTGGGAAAATTAAATCCACTATAGTCCGAATAAGTAAAGGTAAATGACAAATACCATAGTTTTTCTTTTTCATGATGCTAGCCCGACGTGGGCAACGGGTCTCTCGCAAAGAGGTCCCATAAATATAGCTTCCCTCACCAGCTATCTGCAAAGCAGACAGGATCCAGCTTTGGGCAAAGTTTTAATATTGAAATACAATCGAAATGTCTTTAATTATATGTAATGTACGTATGTAAAATGTAGTTATATACAATAAAAAAAATACTTGCAAAAATTGCTGATTTTTCATAAATTTCAACTTCAAATATAAATAGCTAGGAGTGGTCAACTCTAGGTTTTAAAGCCATATTTCGATTTAGCACTTAAAAATGCATCATTTGGTCACTAGTAGTCTTTGAAAATCTAAAGATTTCACTTTGCTCCCTAAAATTGACACACCCTACCATTCCATACCACTCCCCACAGACATCACACAGTATAGAAAATACATACACACACATCTAACTCACAAAGCACTGACACGACTCGGTCCAAATGCAGTCCTAGGTGCGAAGCCGCCACCCATTGACAGGTCAGAGACCAGCCTGAGCAGATTGGATCGAGTTAACTTAGCACGATTCCGATGTGGACATCACCCCAATTTACAGACATATAAACATAGACTAGACAACTCCACAGACGACACCTGCCACCTGTGCCAGGACACACCACAAACAACTGAACACATTATGTCAGACTGTACCGCTCTAGCACAACATAGAACACAACACAACATCACTAGTGCGCTGAACCTCTGGTCCACTCCGAAGAGGGCGATCGGTTATCTGCGTGCCGCCGGCTTGCTCGATCAGGGTGTGCTGATCAGCTAACCAACAACAACAACTACAGAAAAGAACGCAGCCATGAAAATCTTGAGCTTCACATTGTGTCAAGATTTGTGAATCTTAAGTTTTCATGACTATAGTTTTACTGACCAAATAAGTGAGCCTCCAATTATTGTCGGTTCAATTATTTGGTCAATAAAACTATAGAAAAGAAATCAGTCATGAAAATCCTGAGCTTTACATTGCCGCCCGTTGACAATAGATGGATTGTTCCATATTGCCCACTCCTCTCTCGACTGTTCAATGCTCACATCAATGTTGAAATGTGTAATTCCAAGTCCAAAAAATATGTCTTCAAGTATGTCAACAAGGAAACTGATATAGCTGTGTTTAGCCTTCAGAAGGATGTATCCAAGAATGATGAGGTTCAACAATATGAATTAGACCGATATATCAGCAGTAATGAGGCCATCTGGAGAATTCTGAGCTTTTCAATTCATGAAAGACATCCTACAATGGTTCATCTCAGTGTACATCTTCAGAATGGCCAAAGAGTTTACTTCACTGAAGAAAATGCACTTCATTGTGCGGCGCCCACGTCGGGCTAGCATCATGAAAAAGAAAAACTATGGTATTTGTCATTTACCATTACTTATTCGGACTATAGTGGATTTAATTTTCCCAGAAGAGTTCCTTGTTCCATGCACGGTCTGTGTTTAACATATATATATATATATATATATATATGGAACATAATTATTACTTCACTGCTTGTATTTTTCTCTTGAGTATATAATTATGACAAAAATTAACTCAACTGAGAATGGCTTATATCTATGACATACCAATACACAATATCATCGTACTTGCTTTTCAATTCCCGTACTTTTCAGTAGATGAAATCTTCTGAAGTAACTCCGGAGTTGATTTCAACATAGTGTAGAACTCCATACAGGTTTGATTGAAGTTTATTTTAGTTAAAAGTAAAGCTTTTAGAGTTGAGACTTTCAGTTGTGCTTTCTCAGATGTCCACGTCTTATTCATTTGAGAGAAAGCACGTTCAGTCGAAGCATTAGTTCCTGGAAGACAGAGTATGAACTGAACTAATGCTGACATTCGTTGATGATTGACATCTCTGGCCTCGAAATGAGTGAATACTTCCACCCAGCGCTGGTCTATTGATAATTTAGATGCATTCCACTCTGCTACTTTCTCATCACTAATGTACTCGTACTTTGCAAAACACGTGAACTCATCAAATAATTCAGTGTTAAATTTGGGGTCAAATAGTTGTTTTTCAGCCGCAAAATCCATTGTTTTCTCAACAACTGACCACTTTGGAACTTGTTTTAATAAAGCCCACTGCATACACTCAACGTTTGGCAAGTGACCCGACCACTGATCCAAGTACTTAACACATGTGTCATAAAACTCAACTAATATTTTCTTTACAGATAAGGAATCATTAGAATCAATCAACCCATCTTGTTCAAGTTTGTTTACAAGACTCCTGACTGAGAGTGGCACAAACACATTATCTTTCTTTGATTGCAAATTATCCTTCAGATCAGAAATTGCACTCATCACTTCCACAACTGATATATGTTCACCTTCAATCTTTAAAACCACTTGGTGAAAGGTGGCTGCTTGACAGTGCACAAAGTTGAGCCAGATCTCTGATTGTGGGTTTTCAAAAACGTTTTCAGTATCACTGGACACTTGCTTTGGCTCAGAAAGTATGATCTTAGACCAGGAAACAACTTGAGTATTCTTTCAACTGCAGGCATTAATGCTAACCACCTTGTTTAACTATATCCCAGTAACTGTTTATATTCACTGCCCACAAAATCACAAAACTCTTTCAGCTCTTCTACTCGAACAGTATAGATGTAGAAATATGAATATATTTTTACAACCACTGTTTCCACATCAATTGGCAGACAGTCACTGGCAGACTGAACAGCATTATGTACAATATGTGCAAAACAACCAATCCCAATTAGTTCTCTACCAATGTAGTCATTTAGCTTCCTGAAAATGTTATTCACTCCTTTTCTTGCAGCACCACCAAAATTACAGTTAGTGTTATCACCACAGAAAGCAGCTAATTTTCTGCCCAGGTCATGCTCTTCAAAATATCAGTTAAATATTTCACCACAATATCTGAGGTTTCTCCAGGCTGAGATTTAAAGTCAATAAGCTTCACTTGAGCACCTTCATATGGCTGAAAGAAGCTAATTAAAACAGGAAACAGCTTGATGTTTCCATGGTTGCTTGCATCAGTTAGCAATGTTATGCAATGAGCATCCTTTAATTGTTTTTTTAATTCTGTTTCAGCATATGGTGCAAATACATTTGAAACAATCGCTTCGCACTTTGTTCTGGCACATGAAAATTTTGGTTCAAAGCATGTTTTCAAAATTTTTGTTGCACAGTCAGTAGATCTGAAGCTTTGATTTTCCCTGACTGTATGGTGAGCCCACAAACCCTCAGCAGCAGCTACTTCTAAATCCTTATTACTAGACGTCACACTTTTAAAATAATCACTCATTATCTTACAAGATGAAGTACCGATATCAACCGATTTGTGTCTTTTTGAGCCAAGATGCTTAGTAATATCATTAATCCCACCATGTCCAATGCTGAAGTCACTTCTACATTTCTCACACCGTACATCACTTTCTGTTGTTGTTTTTGTAATAAATGGATATTTAGACTGCAGATGTGCATTAAATGTACACTTCCTTTTAGTTTTAGACATTTTGTGTTGTCAAACTAGGCCTACGACCTTACGTACGATACAATTAATAACTTTCCTTATCCTTCAAACGAAAAAGTTTAACCTAGCTGCAAAAGAAAAAAAAAGGATGCAGGGATAAAAATTAATTAAGGTTATTAATTAAGCAAACATAAAAACATAAAAGCGTTACACTACAACACAACTTTACACAGAGGCTGCTAATGAAACATTGAAACGTTAGTCGGGAATCACGGCACTGCCGCACGGCGATATGTATCGTACCAGTTCAGTTTGCAAGTTAGTATTTAGATTTGGAATTCGGAATGTGGCATAATTCTATTAATTCATAAAGGACATCTAATGTCTAATGTAACAGTAATTTTAATAAAGCGGGACATTTATGAAAATTTGCTCCAAATGCGGGACATTTTCGGGACATTTTGAAAAGAGGGACATGTCATAAATTCGGGACTGTCCCGCCCAAAATCGGGACTCTGGTCACCTTAGGAACAACATTCACCGACTCACCCTAGCAACCAACATGCGAGTGCATTTGACAGGTGATGCTTCTGCTGGAAATTTTGCAGGAAGGTTATTTCAGCTGGGAAATGGCAAAATGGTTTCTGACTCTTTGGATGCTGGGCCAAATTTAAATGCAGATTTATTTTCCTTGTTACTGAGATTCAGGTCTGGTGGAGTAGCATTGACTGCAGATGCGAAGCAAGCCTTTTTGCGGATAAAGTTAAAACCAGAGGACACAGATGCAAGGTATCTGTGGGTGGATACGAAAGACTTGTTGGAAGATGAACTTAAGGTTCAAGCACATAGAATGAAGTCAGTGTTTGGCCTCAGCTCTAATCCATTTCTGTTGGCAGCTACTATGCAGTACCATTTTAAGAAATATTCTGAAGTCTATCCTAACACTATTGAACACATAAGGAAACATTTTATGTTGATGATTTGCTGTGTTCCGTGGATAATACAAAAATGGCTAAACAGATATTCAGGGAGACTAGAGCTATAATGAGGGAGGCTGGCATGGAGCTTAGAAAATGGCAGACCAATCATTCTCAATTACAAGAGTTTATGAGTCAGTCCTGTGTAGGACCTGATGCAGCAGAAAGTATTGAGGATTCTGGTATTAAGGAGTTGTGGGCAATAGACACAAAGGTGCAGGGCATTGTTTGGCAGCAAGGAGAGGATTTGTTTACCTTCAATGAAAAATCTTTAGTAGAGCTGGCTGAGAATGAGACAAGGTGGACAAAACGTACAGCTCTTACTTTGGCTTCGAAGGTCTTTGGTCCTCTTGGATTCCTGGCTCCATTTGTGATAAAGTAAAAAATTTGGTTTCAGAGCCTCTGGGAAATTGGACTTGGTTGGGACCAAGAGTTACCTGATCATATGATGGTAAGGTGGAAATATTGGTTCAAAGAATTGGCACATCTTGGGAACATTGAAATCCCAGGATGGTACTTTGGAGAGTTGAACAACAGTCCAGACAAGTTGGAGCTGCACATCTTTTGTGATGCAAGTGACGAAGCCTATGCAACTTGTATTTTTATAAGAGGCACATTCAAAGAGGAAGTAAGTTGCAGGTTGGTTGCTGCAAAGAGCAGAGTAGCACCTTTGAAAAGGCTTTCTATTCCAAGGTTGGAATTGATGGGTGCAGTTATTGCTAGTCGGCTTGCAGTTACAGTGCAAAAGTCTGTGGCCCTCTATGAAATTCCAAGCTATTATTGGACAGACTCCACTATAGTTTGGCACTGGTTAAGAAGCCAGGCAAGGAAATGGAAACCATTTGTTGCCAATAGGGTGGAGGAAATTCAAGCACACACAGATCCCAAGCAATGGAAGCATTGTTCAGGCACTCAAAACCCAGCTGATTTACCAACACGAGGAATTTCGGTGAAAGATCTTGCACAGTCAAGTTTGTGGTGGAATGGGCCAGAGTGGCTAAAACTTGGAAGTGAAAACTGGCCTTCTAATCAGCCTATTGTAGGAGGATGCCAGGCTGAAGAAGCATGGGTGAGTGAAATAAGAAAATGCACTGTGAACAGTTTTCAAGATGCAGCAGGACCCCATATTGAGGCTTGAGGACATTGGCAGTCTGAAAAGGTTGTTAACCATAGAGGGTTAAGAGTGACAGCATGGGTATATAGATTTACAAACAACATTAAGGGAGAAACAAGAAGGGAAGGAATTCTGAACAGTAAGGAGATTCAGCAAGCCAGGCAATACTGGGTGGTATATGTGCAGAAGGAAAAATTTGGTGAAGAGAGGGAATTGCTCACCAGCAGTCTATTACAGGTTCTGCCAACACATTCTGCTCTCAAGGGTTTGGATGTGTTTTTGGATCAGGACTTATTGAGAGTAGGAGGTAGACTACAGTTTTCTGGGCTTCCAGAGGAGAAAAGACCCAATTTTGCTACCTTCTGGAGGGCACTTTGTGGAACTTTTGATCCTGGACACGCATCATAAGTTGTTACATGCTAGAGTTAGAGAAGTGATAATAGAGTTCAGACAACAGTTTTGGATTCCCAAAATTAGACAAGTAGTAAAAAAGGTCTTGCATAAATGTGTGGTTTGCAAGCGTTGGAGTGCAAAGCCTTATTATGAAAAGGTGGCTCCACTTCCAAGAGAACGGTGTGTCTATACTGCCCCATTTGATGTAGTGGAAGTAGACTTCGCAAATCCAGTCTATGTGTATGAGCAAGGGGAGTCTAACAAAGGTTATATATGTCTTTTCACATGTGCTACCACCAGAGCAATCCATTTGGAGTTGGTAAGCAACTTAAGTAGTGATGTATTTCTTTTGGCCTTTAAAAGGTTTGTGAACAGAAGGTTTGCAAAAACCTTCAAAAGGGCCGCAAAGGAACTTCATGAAGTTTGGTCCTTGCTAAAAGAGGAAGGATTCCAATCCTACTTTTCACATCATGGGGTACAGTGGGAGTTTATTGTTGAGAGAGCACCATGGTGGGGAGATTTTGGGAAAGGCTAGTGAGAAGTGTTAAGTGTCCATTAAAGAAACTTTTAGCTAATGCTCATTTGAGCAAAGAAGAATTCTGCACTGTTTTGTTTTGTGTGAAGTAGAAGCAATGGTGAACAGTAAGCCTGTCACCTTTGTTTATAACAGTTTGCAGGATGCACAGACATTGACATCAAATCATTTTCTTTGTGGTAAACGATTAACATCAAGCCCCAGTTTGCCAGAAGACTTACAACCTATCCAGAGCACTCAGGAAGAGTTAACCAGAAAGTTCAAGTACCTTGAAGAGCTACAAGATCAGTTATGGAAGAGGTGGCAGATAGAATACTTGCCAGAACTCAATTATTACTCATCAGGCAATGTAAAGGGCTCCAATGCAAATTGTATCAAGGTGGGAGAAGTAGTGTTATTTTTTATTTTATTGGATTCAGAATCCCAGATGAGCCGTGAACGGCCAAGCTCTGAATGGCCAGTTTAACCTACAGCCCAAGTTAAGCTAGACTAAAAACTTACGGACTTGGAGGTCCTATTAGGTCCTACCTCAGGGTTGCTGACTCGATGTGGGCCTACCTTAGGCCTCAGTTGCATAAAATTAAGATAAAAAAACAAAAGGGGCACTATTTATAGTCTTCTTTCTAAACCTTGCAACAACAACACAACCTGCACCATTGCACGATGGAACAATCTTGTATCTAAACAACCAAACTGAATTGCAAGAGAGCTCTCTATAGGACCACGCCTTGTAAGTGCCGCATTCAACAAACGAGTAAGAAGGACGCGCAGTGCCCCCAAAAAAATGATGCCACAAGAGTGCCCAAACAATGATGCCACATTGCCACAAGAGCCCAAAAATGGTAGCTCTAAATTAAGTGAATTTTTCACTAACCTTACAATTATGAGATGGATATATATATATATATATATATATATATATATATATATATATATATATATATGCACCTTAACTTAATATATACAAGCAATGCTGCATCAATCAGTTTAGTCATCATATCGCCTTGGGACAACAATGGCTCTTCCTCTTCTAGATTTTCTAACACTCCCCACCGAAGAGGCATTGTTGTCATTACCTTCTGCAAATTTAGCCAAGCCTTCTCCATAAGGCTGTAACTCAAATGTTTCATCTTGACTATCTGTGTTTTTGCTGATTTCTAAAGCGTAGAGTTTTTGTATAGGTCTCTTTGATTTTCCTCCTAAAGTCTTTACCAGTGCAGACCTAACTAAATTGTCTTTGCCAACAAACAACTCTTCAATTATGCCAAGCTTTCAGACTGCCTTGGTCTTTCATCCCCAATCATTACCACTTCTCCCACCTTAATACAATTTGCATTGGAGCCCTTTTCATTGCCTGATGGGTAATAATTGAGCTCTGGCAAGTATTCTATCTGCCACCTCTTCCATAACTGATCTTGTAGCTTTTCAAGGACTTGAACCTTCTAGTTAACTCTTCCTGAGTGCTCTGGATAGGCTGTAAGTCTTCTGGTCAAACTGGGGCTTGATGTTAGTCGTTTACCAAAAGAAAATGATTTGGTGTCAATCGCTCTGCATCCTGCATACTGTTATAAACAAAGGTGATAGGCCTACTGTTCACCATTGCTTTTACTTCACACAAAACAGTGCAGAATTCTTCTTTGCTCAAATGAGCATTAGCTAAAAGTTTCTTTAATGGACATTTTACACTTCTCACTAGCCTTTCCCAAAATCCTCCCCACCATGGTGCTCTCTCAACAATAAACTCCCACTGTACTCCATGGTGTGAAAAGTAGGATTGGAATCCCTCCTCTTTTAGCAAGGACCAAACTTCTTGGAGTTCCTTTTGAAGGTTTTTGCATTATCCGATATGATTTTATTTGGGAAACCCCTTCTGTTCACAAACCTTTTAAAGGCCAAAAGAATACATCACTACTTAAGTTGCTTACCAACTCCAAATGGATTGCTCTGGTGGTAGCACATGTGAAAAGACATATATAACCTTTGTTAAACTCCCCTTGTTCATACACAGAGACTGGATCTGCGAAGTCTACTTCCACTACATCAAATGGGGCAGTATAGACACACCGTTCTCTTGGAAGTGGAGCCACCTTTTCATAATAAGGCTTTGCACTCCAACGCTTGCAAACCACACATTTATGCAAGACCTTTTTTACTACTTGTCTAATTTTGGGAATCCAAAACTGTTGTCTGATCTCTATTATCACTTCTCTAACTCCAGCATGTAACAAGTTATGATGCGTGTCCAGGATCAAAAGTTCCACAAAGTGCCCTCCAGAAGGTAGCAAAATTGGATGTCTTTTCTCCTCTGGAAGCCCAGAAAACTGTAGCCTACCTCCTACTCTCAATAAGTCCTGATCCAAAAACACATCCGAACCCTTGAGAGCAGAATGTGTTGGCAGAACCTGTAATAGACTGCTGGTGAGCAATTCCCTCTCTTCACTAAATTTTTCCTTCTGCACATATACCACCCAGTATTGCCTGGCTTGCTGAATCTCCTTACTGTTCAGAATTCCTTCCCTTCTTGTTTCTCCCTTAATGTTGTTTGTAAATCTATATACCCATGCTGTCACTCTTAACCCTCCATGGTTAACAACCTTTTCAGACTGCTAATGTCTTCAAGCCTCAATATGGGGTCCTGCTGCATCTTGACAACTGTTCACAGTGCATTTTCTTATTTCACTCACCCATGCTTCTTCAGCCTGGCATTCTCCTACAATAGGCTGATTAGAAGGCAAGTATGGAAAACTGATGTGTGGGTAGTTGGGAGGTAACGAAAATGGTTCACTGAGTAGGTAGGTAGTTAATCTAACAATTATTAAATTCCTTTTATGTCAATAACTGGGTGGATGAAACCAATTGGTTGCTCACCAGAGTTATTCTCCACACTAGTATTTATATACTGTGTGACAAGAGCGTGCTTGGTAATAGATATACATTACCGATCAACCAACCGGAAAGAACCAAGAGGACGCTGGTGGAAAAAGCCCCGCGAAAAAGGGACAGGAGAACGAAAACGAGGAACGGGGCGAGAAGACGGAACGAGAGAAGGGAGAAGAAAAAACAACGGAAAAAAGATCCCCACCAGCAAGTACGCTCTCAACAATTAAACAAAAGGGGAAAAGGGACTCTCTAATAACACTCAGTAAGTGACTAATTGTGTTTTAACCCAGTTAGAAGTAAACGCCGTGAATTAAGCTGGGTCAGACAAATTAGGCCTACATTGTGGTCTAAGAGGCTCTAGGGTTGCCAGACGTCCTTTATTTCGATCTTTTGTCCTTGTCCTTTATTGAAGCGTCAAAGGACGGCATATGTCCTTTATTTCTATTTTTATGTCTATTTCAAAATCATAAATAATAAATCCTTTAAGAAATTTATTATAATTACATAGGTATTTTTTTGCGTTTTGTTCCTTGACAGAGTAGGTAACCATTATCATTGCATCGTTAAGGCTTAATAAGTTAATAACAGTGTAGGCTCATTGATTTCTATGTAGCCGCAATAGATAATTCTGTGAGCTCTATTGCAATAAGCGGAGTGCCCCGACAAATGTGTACGACAACTTATTTTTCCATACGCTGCGTCGCTGAAAGATACAGTAGTAGTACTGCTCTCGTCTATATTCAAGAACATTTTAAATATAGTAAAAATCAAAGATGTTGAAATAAATATTTATCCTATAACATTTAAAAAAAATTTTGGGAGCATCATTCTCTCTCTCTCTCTCTCTCTCTCTCTCTCTCTCTCTCTCTCTCTATATATATATATATATATATATATATATATATAATATATATATATATAAATTTGAGAATCTGGGAGTGGCAGACTAAGACCTAGCATCAACTCATAGCTTAACAAAGGTGAAGGTAGATTGCCCTAACCTAATTTGGTGAGGAATCCTACTGTGGACCTCAATTTATCTGCCCGCTCTGGACCATTTCCGGAATCTCTAGGCTGACCCCTACAAGGCTAGACTTAATCTACTCTATAGTTAGACTGGAGATATTAGGGGTGGGTTAATTGGGGACCAATTCATACAGAGCATTTTTCACATTGGTAGCCCGTGTGTGGGGAATTTACATACTTTAGGCTTAACTTTACTTAACAAAAATTGCAGAATTAGGCTAAATGTTCTAGCCTAAACCTAACCTAATCAATCCTAAAGTGACAAACTTGCCTAATTAGGTATACAACCTAGGGCCTAACTAGGAAACATTTACATTTAAGGAGTCCCATTCTCTTATAAGCTTAGACCTGAGTGACACATACATAAATACTTGGGGGGATTTAACTAAATTTAAAACTTGACTATTTTGTCTGATTACTCAATTTATTTGATCTCTTGTCTCTGGTGATTTCTTCTTGTCCTATATTTCATTACGATCCCTAGTTAAATAATTTTGACTTAAACATGGACAGTGAGGAATTGAAACAATTAAAAAAGAAAAGAGGGGAAAGTTGGGCGCTGTTGCTAAGGCTATCAACACTTTCAACAATATTACACAACCAGGTAAGGAAGATTTAGAGTATGTAATTCTTAAATTGGATAAACAAAAGGACATAATAGCCATTGATGAGAGTATTTCAGAGTTAGTTGAACCTGAAATGGCTGATGAACAACTTACAGACCTTTACTCTGATAATGATCATCAGGTAAGCTCAATTGAACAGCACATAAGGGGACTACAGTCTCGTTTGACCGACTTAACACCGAATAAAACTATTTCTGATTTTAATCAAAGTAGAGCTAACCTTCAACAAAATTTAAGTGGCATGCCAAATCCCGAGTCACAAGAATTCAGGGCTAAGTTACCCACTTTGCTAGTACCAACATTTGATGGGACACTGTACAATTCCCATCTTTCATTGAAAAATTTGAGAGTTCAATAGGTAATAAACCTTATATTCCAACTGTTGATAAGTTTAGCTACTTAACTAGTTTCCTTAAAGGTCCAGCCTATAACATGATAGCCTATTTACCAGCTGTGGGTGATTCATATGAAATAGCTATTGATCTCTTGAAACGTAATTACATTAATAAAGATGAGATTATATTTGAATTATCTCAACAAATTTTTTATTTTGCACCCGTAAAAGATAACCATAGTGATATGGAAAAATTTTATTCAAAATTAGAAGCTATTATGGGACAACTGGTTAGCAATGAGATATATGTTAAAGCTTCATCTTGGCTTATACAAGGCGCAGTTCTTAGGTGCCTTCCTTTGAGGATTAAAGATGTTTTAGTTCAAAAGACGAGAAAATTATCCTAATCTTGAAAATATCAGAAAACACTTTCCAACTATCCTAACTAATTTCAAATTGAGAAATAGTTCAACACAAAATAAGACCCAGACTATGGATAAACCAAAGACTGTCCCCAGAGACCAATTAGCTACAGCCAAACAAACAAAACTTGATACTGTAGAATCAAATGTGATCAACTGTAATACACAGGTCCGGCGCCAGCCTATTTGGCGCCCTTAGCAGGACTGCAGCTGGCGCCCCCACCCGCCTCCCACTTCACGATTGGGTTTGCCCACAAAGTAATCAAGGTACCATATTGAAGAAACTATTTGCCTTACACTGATCTATTTTAATTTGCTAATACATACATTTATTGTAAAATTATAAAATCATTTCACAGTTCAAGAAAGTGTCACGACCAATCAAAACAGCGAGTAAAGCGAGGCATATGTAGTAACAAATCAGAACGCTCAAAAGTGCTAAAATATGCGTGCAAAAAGGACATATCTACTGTTTTTTTCCAAGCAAGAAGGGCATATGTCACATAAAAACAGTTATTCGCTTATTGACGACTCCCGGAACTCATATTAAGCCGTAAATAAGACGAGTCGCTTATTGACGACTCCCGTCTGTGCGCGCAACATTTTTAAATCGCTTATTTACGACTCCCGTCCCTAAAGGGTTAAAGGTCGTGATAGTGAAAGTTCTATAATGACCCAATAAGATGAATAAGTTAATTATGTAAATATCAGTGAAGCTAAACTGGTGTACATACGTCGTACAACCTTTCATCATTTGTCTATGCTTCTCATTCCTTCATTATTTTTTTCATGTTGTTCTTACATAATATTATCAGACGTGCACAGGGCGGGAGGCGCTGGCGCCCCCCAGATCTTTGGCGCCCTTAGCATTTACTAACCTCGCCTAATGGAAGCGGCGGCCCTGGTAATACACGAACACGAACACCTACATTACAGAACTTTAATGTAACTGCTACCTCAACTTACATACCACATTGCAAATTTTGCGCAAGTGATGAACACAGTAGTACTGGGTGTGGCAAATATTCAGACTTTAACTCAAGAGCTAGAAGATGTGAACAGTTGAACCTATGTAAAAAGTGTACTGGCCAGGGACATTATAAGAAAGACTGTAAATCCAGGTTAAGATTCAATTGTAAGTTTTGTAAAAGTTCACGACATGTCTCAATGTGTGATTCACTGAAGTGTCCAAACAACAATACTCAAACTCAAAAGATACCTCCTCCAAACAAAGGTAAACAAGAAAATGCCACCTTCATGGGACATTCTGTTTGTTCAAACAACGTAACAAAAAACAGTGAGGTTCTTTTACCAACTATTACTTTGGACTTAGTGAATGGCGAGGGTAGCACCACTCCAGTGAGATGTCTTATAGACTCTTGTTCTCAACAAACATTTGTTTCGCAAAATTTAGTTAATAAATTGGGTTTGACACCAAACCCGAATGAACAAGAACTCAATATCACATCCTTTGTTAAGGATAACTCAAACAAAAATAGCTATAAGACAATTGACCTGGAACTACATGTAGAAAATGAATTAGAAAAAATTAAAGCAGTCATTATTTCAAAAGTAGGACAAAACAAACTGTTTGTACCCAAACTAGAACAAACCATCAATCATTTGAGAAAACAGTACAATATAGCTGATAGATATATCACAAAAACACAGTAGCTAACATTGAAATGTTAATGGGGCAGATTATATTCATCTTATTCATAGGGGCATAGTGAAGATAGGTAATGGTATAGCTTATCAGACACCATCAGGAATAGCCCCTTTGGGTGACCTAACCAGATACAACCTAGACCTAAACCAAAATAGTTCATGACTAACAAATACTATGTGCCTCAACTCAGTCCTACATAACACCTGTAAGAATAGCAACACTTTGAATAATATTATAACAACTGAGAACTAATTCATCACTATCAAATGAAACTCTGGATGAGGCAATTCAAACTTTATGGTTGCTAGAATCTGTGGGTATACATGACACAAATCAAACTTCAGAAGATCAGTTAATGGTAAAAAGATTTGAAGACACCATTCAGTGCAAAGACAGTAGTTATTTTGTTGAGTTACCTTGGAAAATAAATTGTCCAACTTTAAGAGATAATCTCAAAGTAGCGAAAGGACATTTATATAAAGTAATGAAAAAGCTCAAACAAGATAATACAATTCAAATGTACAGTGATGTCTTCAAAGAACAGCTACAGAAAGGTTTCATTGAAGAAGTAACAAATAACCTTTTTAAAAAAGATGGTTGTCATTATTTAACCCACAGGGGGGGGGGGGGTTATCGACAAGATGCCCCAACAACAAAACTCAGAGTAGTATATAACTGTAGCCTCAAAGACAGTGATAAACACAGTTTGAATGATTGCCTGATTGAGGGTCCTAATCTCATTTCTGACCTTGTGAAGATCTTACTGAGGTTCAGGTTAGATAAATATGCCTTACAAAGTGACATTTCAAAGGCATTTCTGAGAATAAATCTTAAAAATGAATATGACAAGAACCAACTTAGGTTCTTATGGTTCAGGGATCCATTTGATTTGAATAAAGGGTTCATGACCTATAGATTCAATGTTGTGTTGTTTGGAGCCAATTGCTCACCTAGTCTATTAGCATTGACAATTAGACATCATTTGAACCAGTTTAATAACTCTTCAACTCTGAACTTCCTTATGGAACATTTTTACGTAGACAATCTAATAGGCTCAACATCAACAAAATCTGAATTATCTGAGGTCTATGAACACTCTCAAAACATTATGCAACAAGGTAACTTTGAACTTAGAGAGTGGATTTCAAATGATGCGGATTTAAACAAAAAGATTTTAAAGGATAATAATGGTCTTACTGAGCCATCAGACAGAGTTAAAACTTTAGGTATGAACTGGTATTTGGATGCAACTTCTAACAGTCATGATTCAGTCTGCACTAAAGGTTTTAAACTTGATGAGGAAGCAAACACTAAAAGACAAATATTATCAGAGGCTTCAAAAATTTTTGACCCCATGGGTCTATTCCTGCCTTCAACAATAAAATCAAAGATTCTCCTCCAAGAAGTTTGGAGGACAATTGTTGGGTGGGACGATCCAATAACAACTGAAGATCAAAAATCTTGGAAGAAGTTAGCTGCTGATTTAATAAAAGTGCAGAACATTAAAATACAAAGGTGCTGTGGGTTTAAGGATAAGCCCCAGAGACTTCATGTGTTTGCTGATGCAAGCACACAGGCTTATGGATGCTGTGCGTACCTTGTAAGTCCTACAGAAAGTCATCTAATTTATGCAAAAGGGAAAGTTGCACCTCTCAAACCTACCCGAACCATACCTCAATTGGAACTATTGGCTGCTGCATTAGCCATTAAAACCATTTCATTGCTTAAGGATGCTTACCATGATGTGAACATAACCGATATCCATATCTGGCTCGACAGTCAGATTTGTCTTGCCTGGATACGGAATGATAGCATTAATAGTAAGAACATCTTTGTAAGAAATAGGCTAAAAGAAATAGCTGAACCTAATGAAAGCCTACAAGTCAACTTTCACTATGTTCCAACTAAACAAAATCCAGCAGACTTTCTGACCAGAGGTTTATCCTACAAGTTGTTGAAGTCAAACAAAACTTGGTTCATGGGACCTAAGTGGCTCTGTAATACAGACTAATGGCCTGTGGAACAAGTTAACTTGACATTAAATTTAATCTTTTCAAATGAAAAGGTTGAACCAATCACTAATTATGAACATTATTCTGATTTCAACAAACTTGTCAGGGTCACAGCCAACTGTTTGAGGTTTGCTCACAACTGTTTAACTACAATTAACAAACAGCTAAATAAGAACAATCATAATTATACAGAAGTTGCAACCAAGTACTGGATAGGGCATGCACAACAAAAGGAGCACAATAAAGAGTTAGAATTCTTGACTAATGGGAAACAAACAAAAGAGCCTGTACCATCAGTAGTTGTGGATCTAAACTTGTTCAGAGATGAGGAAGGTCTTCTAAGGTGTAAAGGGAGATTAGACAAATCAAAACTGTCTTACAAAAGCAAACATCCAATCCTTTTACCTAGATTTAGCTATTTGACAACATTAATCATCATACAAACACACAATGATGTACATCATATGGGGGGTACCACAGACACTAACTGCATTAAGAAAAACTTATTGGATACCCAAGGGAAGGATCACTGTTAAAACAGTCCTGAGTGAGTGTGTCACATGTAGGCGTATTCATGCTAGGCCCTATAGGAAACCAAATCCTCCTGCTTTGTCAGAGGAGAGAGTTACTCTCAACAGACCCCTTGAGACTGTAGGCATTGACTATACAGGAGCATTGACTGTAGGGGTGGTTGACACTGAACCAAAAATGTACATTGTACTGTTTACATGTGCTGCCTCAAGAGCTGTTTATCTGGATGTTGTGGAGGACCTTACAGCAGAATCTTTTGTTGCTGTCTTTAAGAGATTCTGTGTACGACATTCAGTACCCAAGACAGTTTGGACTGACAATGCTACATATTTCAAGGCTGGTGAACAGGTCATCGACGACTTGTTAAGCAATGAACTCACACAATTATATGTACAAAATTCAAACATAAAGTGGAAGTATATTCCGGTTGCCTCTCCTTGGTATGGTTCTATCTGGGAGAGGAATATACAAACAGTAAAGAATTGCTTGAAGAAAGCAATTGGTAAAAAACAGATACACTTGTTTGAGTTGCTCACTCTCCTGGCTGAGATTGAGAACATCATCAACAATAGACCACTTACTTATGTGAGTGACATTAATGACCCGGAACCATTAACTCCAAATCATTTGATTCGGTGAGAACAAGTTAGTCTCGTGCCGGACTACAATATAGACTCTTCAGAAGACCCAAACTGGACTCAACGACATGATGAACTCCAGACTAAGTTACAACGCTTAACTAGAGTTAAAGCTCATTTCATTAAACAGTGGAAAACTGAGTACTTGATGGGTCTAAGGGAGAGACATAAACAAATGACTAAGAAGGATTGGTCTGACACAATTAAGGTAGGGGACCTTGTTCTCATGCATGACAGTACTCCAAGACAATACTGGCCTCTGGCTAGAGTTTTGGAACTCAGACCAGGGGCAGACGGGGTAACAAGAGTGGTCAAATTAAGGACTTCAACGGGTGACACAACAAGAGACATTTCTCTTTTGTACCCCTTAGAGTCTGGACCCAAAACAATGGACTTTGGAGAGCCCTCTCCACCGACAGTAACAACTGGAGACACTGAACTTCCAGTAACTATTCCCTTGACAGTAGGAGTGGTAACGCATCCTACTACAACATTGACAGACACAAGACCTCAGCGACAAACAGCGTTAAAGGCGCGACTAGTTTTACAACAAAAAATAGATGCTGGGGAATTGTAATTTCATCTTCTAACTTTCACTTTTCCTTTTCTTATGGTAAAGACCATGGACAGTTTCATCCTATGGATGTATATTTTCTCTTCTAATTAAATGCTACAATCTTCTCCATGAGAAGGTGAGGATAGTCACAGTTAATCAGATTAACAGGCATTTACAGTCAAATAGTTAGCTAGTCTACACTCAGACATAAAAATTGGTGATAATGACACCAAGATTTTTATCTCCCGGTGCCCCCAGTATATGGAAAACTGATGTGTGGGTAGTTGGGAGGTAACGAAAATGGTTCACTGAGTAGGTAGGTAGTTAATCTAACAATTATTAAATTCCTTTTATGTCAATAACTGGGTTGATGAAACCAATTGGTTGCTCACCAGAGTTATTCTCCACACTAGTATTTATATACTGTGTGACAAGAGCGTGCTCGGTAATAGATATACATTACCGATCAACCAACCGGAAAGAACCAAGAGGACGCTGGTGAAAAAAGCCCCGCGAAAAAGGGACAGGAGAACGAAAACGAGGAACGGGGCGAGAAGACGGAACGAGAGAAGGGAGAAGAAAAAACAACAGAAAAAAGATCCCCACCAGCAAGTACGCTCTCAACAATTAAACAAAAGGGGAAAAGGGACTCTCTAATAACACTCAGTAAGTGACTAATTGTGTTTTTAACCCAGTTAGAAGTAAACGCCGTAAATTAAGCTGGGTCAGACAAATTAGGCCTACATTGTGGTCTAAGACCTAGCATCAACTCATAGCTTAACAAAGGTGAAGGTAGATTGCCCTAACCTAATTTGGTGAGGAATCCTACTGTGGACCTCAATTTATCTGCCCGCTCTGGACCATTTCCGGAATCTCTAGGCTGACCCCTACAAGGCTAGACTTAATCTACTCTATAGTTAGACTGGAGATATTAGGGGTGGGTTAATTGGGGACCAATTCATACAGAGCATTTTTCACAGCCAGTTGTCACTTCCAAGTTTTAGCCACTCTGGCCCATTCCACCACAAACTTGACTGTGCAAGATCTTTCACCGAAATTCCTCGTGTTGGAAAATCAGCTGGGTTTTGGGTGCATGGACAATGCTTCCATTGCTTGGGATCTGTGTGTGCTTGAATTTCCTCCACCCTATTGGCAACAAATGGTTTCCATTTAAGACCTTCGAAGCCAAACTAAGAGCTGTACGTTTTGTTCACCTTGTCTCATTCTCAGCCAGCTCTACTAAAGATTTCCTATTGAAGGTAAACAAATCCTCTCCTTGCTGCCAAACAATGCCTAGCACCTTTGTGTCTATTGCCCACAACTCCTTAATACCAGAATCCTCAATACTTTCTGCTGCATCAGGTCCTACACAGGACTGACTCATAAACTGTTGTAACTGAGAATGATTGGTCTGCCATTTTCTAAGCTCCATGCCAGCCTCCCTCATTATAGCTCTAGCCTCCATGAATATCTGTTTAGCCATTTCTGTATTATCCACAGAACACAGCAAATCATCAACATAAAAATTTTTCCTTATGTGTTCAATAGTGTTAGGATAGACTTCAGAATATTTCTTAAAATGGTACTGCATAGTAGCTGCCAACAGAAATGGACTAGAGCTGAGGCCAAACAACACTGACTTCATTATATATGCTTGAACCTTAAGTTTATTTTCCAACAAGTCTTTCGTATCCACCCACAGATACCTTACTGCAGCTCTGTCCTCTGGTTTTAACTTTATCCGCAAAAAGGCTTGCTTCACATCTGCAGTCAATGCTACTCTACCAAACCTGAATCTCAGTAACAAGGAAAATAAATCTGCATTTAAATTTGGCCCAGCATCCAAACAGTCATTCAAGGACACACCACCTTTGTCCTTGGCTGAGCCATCAAAAACTACCCTCAGTTTGGTGGTAGTTTTGTCTCGCCGTACCACTGCATGGTGTGACAGATAATGTGCCTCCTGACTCACCAGCTCACCTTGCACCCTTTCAGCATAGCCCTCCTTTACATAGCCTAGGATGGCCTCATTGTATTCAATTAACAACTCCTCATTTTTTCTTAGCCTGTGCAATGAAGTCTCCAACCTCCTATTAGCTAGCTGAAGGTTTGAACTGGGTTTGCAAGAATCCTTCCAAGGGAGGCCAACTTCATAGCAACCATCTCTAAACCCAATCCCTTTTTCAAATTGCTCTAAAACATCACTGTTCACTGTAGTTGCCTGCTTCTCCTGTTTGTACCTTACGCCAATGGATTCAAGTTCCCAAAAGGCTTTCAAATGCCTTTCCAAACCATGGCTTTTCTCCTCAATCTTAACAAAAAGAGCTTTAACCTCCATTTCATTGCAATAGCTACCATGTAGCATCCAGCCTAGCTTACTTTCAATAGCTACCGGACCTCGAGATGTGCGGACAATATTACCAGTGATGAAGTCCCAATAATAGTCAGCTCCAATCAAAAGAGTGATCAAACTTATTATTGCCCAAATTAATTCCTTTAACTCGCAATTCTTGGACACATGCCATATCTAAACAAGTAGTGACTGGAGCACGCACAAAGTTCCTCAATCTCTACAGCTTGGACCTTGATAGTGGGACCTTGTGGTAACAACCCCTTAACCAGAACTTCTACCTTCTTAACTTTGGTTCGGTTTTGAACGGAACCCCCAAACCCAGAAATTCTTAAATTTTCCCTCTTAAGTTCTTTAAACTTCAATTTTCTGGAAATGCTGGTCTTAATAAAGCTACACTGGCTACCACTATCAAACAACACTCTTACAGTAGCTTCTCCATCATTCCCAATTATTAATGCTGCAGCTGTTTGCAATAATCCCCCTTTACTTTTACTCCCTTTCATAGCAGTGGCATGTGCCACTGATGTCTCTACTTCTGGGGTAGGCCTACTAGGAGTGTTTTCACACAATAATGGCTGATGCCGGCCATGGCATTTTTTGCACAAAATTTTAAACTTACAAAACCTTGCTCTGTGACCTTTCAAAAAACATTTAAAACATGCTGTGGACTTAGTTACCCTGTCCTTTCTCTCCTCAACAGGTAAAGCCTCAGCCACTTCACATTTATATGACGTGGTTGCCTTCACAAAATATGCATTCCTTGATTCCCTTTAATTTATTCTCAGAGGATGCATGTAGAGCTGACACTGTACCTGGGCTATTCCTTTTTGTAGAAACTTTGGTGCTGTGCCTGCCTTTGTCCCCTTGTTTAACATCCCACTGTGCAAACTCAGTTCCCTCTCGTCTTGCTAATTCTGTGCCTAAAAGACTTAACATCTGCTGAAGGGAGATGTACACATGTTCTGCAGAGTGTCCTCTACTTAATTCAAGCAAAATTGAGCTAGACAATTTAGACTCCAGTATAGTAACCAACATTATATCATACCTTTCCATTCCTACACCCAAGTTGTCCAGGGACCTAGTTCTAACTTCAAATTCATCATATAACTGCTGTAACTCCTTGACACTATTGGGACTATTAACAGGAAGTATAGCTAAAAGTTCACGGAGGTGGCTTTTAATTAAGATCTCTGGCTTACCAAACCGTTTCTTTAGTATATCCCAAGCCACATTATAATTAGCCTCTGTTAATGCTAATCCTGCTATTGTCTTTGCTGCCTCCTCCCCTTCCAAGAGGGACTGCAAATAATTAAACTTCTCCACCGCACTTAACACTTGACTAGAATGAACTGCTGATTGAAACTGTCTGCCCATCCTTGCCATTCCTGAATACTCCCAGAAAATGTTTTGAGTACAAGCCTCGGTAATTGAACTGCAGATCTGTTAACCTTAACTTCACAAACACCATTTGTTGAGGGTTGTTTTCATTATTAGACCTGGTCTCTAACTGTACTGAGCTGCTAAACGTTTTTGCTCTGTGGCATACTTTAATTATATCCAGTGGTGTAGTGCTGTGGGAACGCGTGGGAACGGCGTTCCCTTACTTTTTTTGGTAGACGGAACGGCGTTCCCTCACTATTTCAAATAAATCCGAACTTACAAATCTCTAACGTCATGAAATTTTAATTCCCACCCTAGAAGAAATATGAGAAAGAATCATTAACTGTTTCATTTCTTTTAGCTTCGACTGAGGCAATGCTAGCCTATAAAGATCTGGTGAAACAGTCACCACGGCGTACCAGTTGTTAACTTTTTTTTAGTTAATCATTCCAGTTGTCAGCTATTTTTATTGATCGTACTGGATGTCGTATATCTAATGACACTGGAAATACTGTATCTTGAACCTTGGAATATATCCTAATATCCAGTGCATATGACCTCAAAATATTCCTGAAATTGGTCAGATTTCAAAAGATTTCCCAGGGAGCTTACAGTGCCCCGGACCCCCAGCTGTATGGGCTCGCCGCGCTCGCCATTGTTCCCCCTGCATCTGAGTAACACTTTCAAAATGCGTTCCCTCACTTCTTTATTTAGCACTACACCACTGATTATATCATCAATAATCTCTTCAAAGTGAATTATGTTATTTTCTATTTCATCCTCTTCTATAAGAGCCTCAGTTTTAACATTTACTTCGCTTAGAGCAGCCTTTTTAGTTTCTAATATGGAAAGCTGCGCAGTCACTAAGCTTAAATCCTCTTGCTCTATGGCAGAATCTATAGTGGCAATGACCTTTGTAATTAGACCTTTGTAGGCGCTTCTCCTTTTTCTAAACTTGTTCAATTCAGATGCACTCATCTTCAATGCAAACAACAATTAAGCTCAATACCAAATAAACTGAATTGGCAAAAATACCTAACCAAACTGATCAAACGCAAATTTTGCTTTTTTCAAATAAACTGAATTACTGGGTGGGGTACTGACCAACCACCAATATGGAATACCAAATTTTTCACCCAAGTAACTGGCGCACTGAAGTCTGCAACCTTCGCCTACGAACAATAAACCAAAATTAACCAAACCGGTAAAATGTAGGCCCAAAACAACGACAGACTCGTGACCAAGTTTCGCCATTGGGCGACCAAACTTTCTACCCTGGGACCTTAACTCAATTATGCTCAACCCGTCTAGGCCTAACTTGGGCTACAATTTGCACAATCAGAACTTTGCCGAAAAATAGTCACTGACTCAGTCTTGGGCTAGAATCCGGTTCGAAGGACCATGTTATTATTTTTTTTTTTATTGGGTTCAAAATTCCAGCTGAGCCGTGAACAGCCAAGCTCTGAAGGGCCAGTTTAACCTACAGCCCAAGTTAAGCTTGTAAGGGTCAATTTTTTTATATACCTTATGTAGATAAATAATTAATTAAATGCCAAGGTCACCAGCGCCCAAATACTGGATTGGTATCCAGCACTGAGGCGCAAAAATAGTTTTTAATAAAAACAAAAAAAGAAGGAAGGATTATAAAAATTGTCAATATGAATTTTGTATTTTATTGACAACAATTAATAAGCTATTTGCAACAATTATTGGTAAATACAAAAAGGATTTTTACCCGTAACAACTAGGGTTGGATGTATATAAATGCGAAATTAAATAATGGTACCGTTTGATATTAATATTAATGTATTATAATCTGTAACATACTAATATGTAACCAATACTAATATCGGCTCTTTTCCGTTCTACCCCAGCAACAAAAATTAAATTATATATTATTTTCTACTGTAGTTTTACTTGCTGAATTCAATAATATATATCTTATTTTGGAGAAATTAATAACGAAAGAGTTATAGTCCGTTTATTTTACTTAAAAGTAGAGATTGCATTTAAGATTTCAATAAAAATGTCCTTTCCTTTTTGTCTTCTCCACAGAAATTCACATAAATAAGAATCTATCACATTTCTAGATGTTCCCTAATGTCTCTTGTTCCTTTGTTTAGCTAAATTCCATAAACCTTCGATCGCTGGGTATGGGCACCAGTTAATGGATTTATGAAATTTTCGCTGATTCACCGTTAAATGTGTATAATTGTAACCTTCCAAATTTTCCAAATTACTATAGGCTTTCCACATATCAGATATGATGGTGGTGTCTGGCTTTATAGTGAGTTTTATACAATTTTCTAATGTTGCTCGATCTCTTTTTGGTACTGCATACAAGAAACATTCCTCCGTCTCTCGGCAAATGCCACCAAAAACCCATTGTTCTTGTAGCATACGACCGCGGTTGTACTTTCTCTTCGAATAGAGAGTTTCATCTATTTCCACTGTCATATTCGGGCCACCTATGACTGCAGGATTCTTCAATAGTGAATCAGCACAAACCTGTAACATAAAATTAGTTCAAGTAGGTTGTTAAGTTAGGTTAGGTTAGGTTAGGTTAGGTAGGTTAGGTAGTGTGTTAATTTCCTTTTAACTTACCTCTCGCAGGTAATTATTATAATCAACTATAGTGTTGTGATTCATCTGAAGTTCCTTTTCACAGAAATGGATAGAGCGCAGAGATGGGCAAGATCACCAACTTTGGTGATCTTGAAGATCAAGATCAGATCACCAGAAAAATGTGATCTTGAAGATCAAGATCAGATCACCAGAAAAATGTGATCTTGAAGATCCAGATCAAGATCGTGATCTTGAAGATCACTTTTCAAAATCACTTTTTAAGATCACTTTTATATGAATTGAAAAAAGTTGTACTCTTGTAGAGTAAACAAAAACAAATTATTTTGTTAATCACTCCTGAAAAGTATCACTCCTAATACTCCCCTGAGGGCTGAGGCAATACAAGCATCGCATCCTACCCATGTCACCTGATCTAAACCACGGGGATTGACGATTCCCCTTTCAGTTTTTCAGGTGATAAACTTAAAACTTAGTATTATCATAACTTATCAGCAAAGAAAAAACTATTAAATGACCTACATATAGTTTTTAGTTCTATTTTTCTCAATTCTCATTTCACCAGGTCCATAACCCATATCAATGAATGGTCAGCATATATAAGTAAACATTTTTTACATAGAATTTAATTTTACAGTTTTACTGCAGTACGCAATTACTGACAATATAAGGGTAAAAACCGCAAGTTAAGAGTGTTAATTTAATGTTCAACCGCTGTAAACATTTGCTTTCAGCAAAACCAATTGTTCAAAGTTACCATCCGAGAGACGACTTCGTTTGGGGCTATGAACCATGCCAGCAAACGAAAACAACCGTTCCACTGGTGCAGAGGAAGGTAGCGTGGTGTTATACCTCTTGAAGATCTTCTTTATAGCAGGATACCTATCTAAAGAGTCGAGTGCCTTACTGGTGTCCTGCAAATAATTGAGGACTTCCAAGTCTTCCTTGTTGTTAGGAGCAGAGAATGAGCCGTCCATAGTTCTGAAGAAATCGTCTTCAGATGATGAGTCTGAGTTCACCGAACTATTACCACTGCTGTCAGAATTACAATTTCTTACAGCCATTTGCAGCTTGTCTTTACTTGAGACTTGATTGCTTCATGATCGCCGAAATTAGGCCCTTGCAACAATGATATCCATCTAAGTTTGAAATACGGATGAGATACTGAGGCCAAAACGGCATCAGTTACCTCGGGGCTCAACGACAAAAAATGACCAAATCTGGCATTGAAGCCAGAGACGACTGCTGCCAGTAATGGCATGCAGTGTCTCAAGCACAGGTCGTTTGGTTGGATAGGCTCCAATCTTGCGAGGGCATCTTGAGTCACTAGGACTGTTGGAAGAAGACAACCGTAGTAGCATTCTTTCTCTGCCTGTAATTTGTTGAGGGCTGCTGCAATTGGTTTTAGAACAGACAAATATTCTGAAATAAATTCCAATTCATTGTCTTTGAGGATGGGTAGATTCAGTTCTTCAAGAGCTACATTCACGTCGTTCTTATGTTTATATATTTGGCTTAATGAGTCGTACATTGAGTTCCATCGGGTGACGCATGGGTACCTAAATTGGACGCCAGTTATTTCCTGTATTTTTTCTGCTGACTTGGGTTTACCAGCAGCATTCCACAGCGCCGAACATTTTCCCATTGCAGAATGCTTTATCTTCTTTAGTCCAGGTGAATTCAGTCCTTTATCTGCATCAGTTGTTGCTACCAAGTTCAATGTGTGGGAGGCACATCGAATATGGGATGATAGTTTCACTGACTCCTCTCCATGCTCTCCTGAATGTTCAGGAAAGTTGCTGATGATAACCTCTTCATCTGAATCTTTTTCATCATCATCTTCATCTGCATCATCTTCATCAATGTCGTCAGTACGATTCTGAACACGAACACCGAACTCTTTAAAGCATTTCACCATGTTCGATGCATTGTCGGTGACTGTAGATACAACTTTTCTATAAGATAAACCATGCTCCGAGTTGATCCTGTCCAATATTCCAGCAATTTTATCAAAGCTATGTGTTCCACGAAATCTTCGGCATGCCAGTGCAGCTGATCCTCGCGACAAGTCATCATTGATCTGTAATATAAGAATATAAAATCAATGTTTGTATGAACATTTTTTTAAGCTTAATTTAATAATATTGGTTAGACACGCACCAGCTAAACTGCGCCACCAAACATTGAAGAGAAGAACTATGTGATATAAAGGAGGCAATTCAGCGATGAGTCGCCTACCATACCACCACATCAGTGACCCATCCCATAAGAGCAAAATGTGGAAGAGTCCATATTCACAGCCTGTGAATATGGACTCTTCCACATTTTGCTGTGAATCAGACACAATGACAGATGACAGAATCAGTGAATTAGTGTGAAATTACTGTGAATCACAGCAAAATGAAGACTCACCAAATTAATGAATGAGGAACACATGTCGAATAATTGAAAAGATTATACTATAAGTCTATCAGACTATCAGTCTATCACCAATGGTCAATTTATCAATTATATAAAATAATACACTAAATCAATAGCATACCCAATGCGCAGTGACTCCCATGAAACTGCGGTGATTAGTTGACCATATGTCGCATGTAACACACACATGGTCAACTGCTGCCAGTTTTGCTTGTATGTCTTCCTTCATTGTACTGGTTGTTGTTGCAAGAGATCTAGCCAGGGTGCGTCTAGATGGCACCTGAACAGCCGGGTTGACGTCTGAAAAAAATATTTAAAAATTAAAACAAATGCAATAGATTAGCTATGGAAAAAATATCAAAATATTTAGCTAGGCTAGCGATAGTCTAATGTTCATACAAATAATATGATTAATTATTTTAATCAGATATTAGCTATGGAAAAAATAGCAAAATATTTGAGTTATACTAACATGAAAGAAGATCCTTAAATTCATGTAGTTCAACTAGGCTCAATGGTAGGAGCCCATTAGCCACAAGCGAAAGAATCTTCTTTTCAAGGATATCCTTGCATATTGGTGGTCCTGGTTTTTGCTTGGAAATGTGGAACATGCTTAGTGTTGACTGCTTGGCAATTTTGGCAGGGCCAGCATTGCTGCCGCTGGCATCTTCTTCTTTAGCTGGACGCTTGCGAGATTTCTTCTCCGATTCATATTCACCCAAAAGATCCGAATGTAGTTTCTGCACAAGAAAATAAATTATTATCATGCGGAGAGACTTCTTGAACACCCTGTATAATATTTATCAGAGTATCAAACTTCTAGTTGAAATTAATACTTAACAAGATTCTAAAATTTTGTTATCTTTAACTAAAATTATTTTCACCATGATCAGTGCATTTTTATCCTATGTTAAATTGAAAGCCGAATTTCGTCCTTCAGTAACTAAATAGGAGAAATTACAGACATGGATCAGACAGAGAGAAAGACAGATACACCTGGCGTTTTTATATAGTTGGATATCGGCAGTTTTTTAATGTAGTTACTAGTCCATAATCTATTAATATCTGAAGTGCACAAATATTCAAATGGACGTCTATGTAAATGTAGCATTAGTCTTGTATGGCACCAGTCACTTAAAATATGACTTGAACCATTATGTTAATGTTGCTACTTACTACTTAGTTACTAAGTAGTACTAACCCTGAGGTGCCTCAGAAGATTGCTTGTTGAGTCGAGGCCAGCAGACAGAATTGTAGTTTTCTTTGTACACTGCCTTCAAATAACTTTGATACTGTTTCCAGTTTTTTCGACAATTTGAAAATATTTTCCGTTCAATAGCACAGACAGTGGCGGTTCCTCATATGGGCAATATGGGCAGCCGCACAGGGCGGCATTTGTGGAGGGGCGGCATGAGCGCCTGCAAAAAATAAAAATAAAAATAAGAATAAATAAATAAAGAAATAAATAAAAATAAAAAATAAATAAAATAAATAATAAAAGATCAATAAAATATTTTTATTAATAAAAAACCATCTATTGCATTTTCCATAAACCTTCCCATAAAAGACCTAAACAATGCAAAATGCTTCCAGATTAATATTATTGGGAATAAAGGCCCATACTTTAACATATGTAATGTTATTTTTCTGGGTTTGGTTAAATAGTGAAATGTATATTATTTATTACAGAACGAATCTTCACACTAAGCCACTAAGGTCTGTCAAATAACCGCAAATGGATAAGAAGAGGTCAAAGCTATCAGGTGCTCAGTTTAGAAAAAAGAGGAAAGAAGAAGAGGAGAAACGAGCAAAAGATAAAGGTATAGAGCTATGTCATCTACTCTTCACTGCTATATTGCACTGCTATTTTGTGATATAGCTTTCTGAGTCATTTGAAGTGTACTATTATGTATATAATTAGCCATTAACCAAGGAGGTTGTATTATTCATTTGTTTCCTATTCTAAAAATTTAATAAATTGTGCTTAATAACATGTTAAATTAATTGTACTAGCCTATTCATGCATTGGTCTGTTATGTTCTATTTTACTATTTGCAGGGGCACTTTTGAAATATTTTGGAACACCCTCTGCCACTAGCCAGGATGAGAAGCCGTCTACTTCTGCCATTATTGAGGCTGAGGAGCCATCTACCTCCTCAGCCTCACATATGTCTCCACAAATGCAGTCTGATCCTGAGGATGAAGACCCATTTGCTTCTACTTCTCCCGGCAGGACTCTTCAGGTGAGTTTGTGTGCACATATGTCTGTGAGTGTGTGCGTGTGTGTGTATGTGTGTGTGCATCCCTGCAAAGCATTTTGCAAACAGTTATAAATTATAATGTTATTATCACTGGGTCTGGGTTACTGGGTATGTGTGGTGTTTCACCACCATAATTCCATAACACCACCACCATAACAAAGTGCTGTGAATAATGTGTTATCTAACTTAGGTGTGTATACTAATGAGTAATGCTCTTGTTCTTTCTATTAGAAAGGCCTGGAGCAGAATCGCCTCCTGAGGATGAGTCTCTGTCCACCGACCCTGCTAACTGGCCTTCAGTTCTGACTGAGAGAATTCGGACACAACTGGTTTCCAGGGGACCAAGTCAAGTACCATCTGACTTTGTATTCCCTAGAAACGACAGTGACGGAAGAAGTTTCCACCATCAATACTTCAGGAAGTCATTGGTTAGTGGGGAAAATATAACCAGAAGTTGGTTGGTCTATTCCTTAAAAAACAACAGCCTTTTCTGTTTCTGTTGTACATTATTTTCCAAGAGGAAAATAAATTTAACAAGTTTGGGACTCTCGGACTGGAAGCATGCAAGCTCATTGCTCACATCACATGACAACAGTTCAGAACACCTAAATTCTATGAAAATCTGGAAAGAACTGGCAGTGAGGATGAGAAAGGGGGAGACCATTGACAAGCAGGAGATGGCACTTCTGGAGGCTGAGAAGTTGAGATGGAGAGCGGTGCTGACACGTCTCACTGCTATTGTGCATTCTCTGGCAGTTAGGAATTTGGCACTAAGGGGACATACAGAAAAATTGTTCTCACCATCAAATGGCAATTTTCTGAAAGAAGTTGAACTGATGGCACAATTTGATCCTATAATGCAAGAGCACATTAACCGTGTCCAAAAAGGGACCTCCAGTCACACCAGCTACCTCGGCCACCACATACAAAACGAACTCATTGATTTGTCGAGCAGCAAGACCATTTCAGCAATGGTGAGCGACATCAAACAATCAAAGTTTTTTTCAATAATTCTAGATTGCACTCCAGATATCAGCCACACTGAACAGTTGTCAGTTGTGATTCGGGTTGTGTCACTGGAGGGGAAGCCCCATATAAAGGAACATTTCATGGGGTTTTTGGAGGCAGAGGAGTCCACTGGTCAACATTTGGCATCTCTGATTCTGAAGAGACTGGAGGAGCTAAAAGTTCCTTTCATGGACTTTAGAGGACAATCATACGACAACGGGGCCAATATGAGGGGAAAAAACAAGGGTGTTCAATCCAGGCTCCTAGAAATTAATCCCAGAGCTCTGTTTGTTCCATGTGGGGCTCATTCTCTGAATTTGCTTGTGGCCGATGCTGCTAAGGGATCTATTGATGCCACAAGTTACTTTGGCATCTTGCAGAAGCTTTACAACTTGTTTTCAGCCTCCACACAACGATGGGCCATTTTGAAAAAACATGTGAACATCACATTGAAGATGTGGTCTGATACAAGGTGGGAAAGCAAGATCAAGAGTGTGGAGCCCCTGAGATATCAGGCAGCTGCAGTGAGAGATGCACTGATCGAGGTGAGGGACCACACCAAAGACTCTGTAATAAAGGTCGAGGCTCAATCTCTGTCAGAGGAGGTTGGGTCATACCGCTTCGCCATTTGTTCAGTGGTGTGGGATGACCTGTTGTGCCAAATTCAGCATGTGAGCAAGCAGATGCAGTCTCCTAGCATGCACGTTGATGTTGCAGTAAATCTCCTAAAAAAAACAGAGAGAGGTCTCCGCAATTACAGGGCAACAGGTTTTGTGGCTGCACAAATGGCAGCCACAGATATCTGTGAACAAATGAATGTGGAGGCTGTGTTAAAACAAAAACGGCTGAGGTCCACAAAGCGGCACTTCTCCTATGAAGCATCTGATGAGCCCTTGATTGATGCTTTGAAGAAGTTGGAGGTGACATTTTTCAATGCAGTGGTTGATGCTGCAACATCAGCCATTCAGGAAAGATTTTCCACGTTGGAAATTGTGGGAGAGAAGTTTGGAGTGCTGACACATTTCCAAAATCTCACATTTGAGGAGCTGACAGAACAATGTGTGAACCTTAGTACTACACTACACTTTAAGGGACAATCTGACTTGGATGGCAGAGAGCTTGCACAGGAGCTGAAGAACTTGCCTGACTTGCCATCAAAGACCATATCCTTGCTTGAACTGCTGACATTTATCCATGAAAGGGAGCTCTCTGAAATATATCCAAATTTGTGGACTGCTCTCAGAATTGGTCTTACTCTTCCAGTCACTGTTGCTGAAGCAGAGAGGAGCTTTTCAAAGCTGAAGCTCATCAAATCCTACCTGAGGTCAACTATGTCACAGGAACGCCTTACCGGTCTGGCCATCATCACTATAAATCATACAATTGCTGAGCAGATTTCATATGATGATTTAATTCATGACTTTGCATCAAGGAAGGTAAGAAGAGTCAGGCTTTAGATGGCAGTTGTGCTGTGGTGCAATTTATTTTGTTTCTTGTTCAAAGTGTAGCATAATAATTACCCTCTCTTAAGTGTCTTATTCTATTTATGTGATAGAGCATTTGTACAATTTAGAAATTTGATTCTCTAGTTTATTTATGGCAGTTGTGCAATTTAATTTGTATTTTTCCTGTTCATAGTATCATAATTACATTCTCTTAAGTGAGTTATTCTATTTACGTGATGAAGGATTTGTAAAATTCAGAAATTTGAGTCTGTTTTGGTTCTGAAGTTCCAACAATTAGTCCAATAAAAAGTTATTTTGTGAAAGAGTTATGTCTGTCCTTTATTTTGGGGGGATTCGAATGTGTGTGTGTTGGCGAACAGGGGGGGGGGGCGCTGAAGGTGAGGTTCGCCCAGGGCGTCATGTAAGCTAGGACCGCCACTGAGCACAGATTGATCCTTATTACCAACATTGTTATCTAAATATATTGAATACTGTTCTGGTGACAACCTAGAATATTTGGTTCCCTTGGGAGCCTGTTGAAGTTGTAAAATTGCACTCATTATTAAAAAATTCAATCTGTAAATAAAATATGTTTAGAATTAATTTATTATGAATACGGACCTATAGGCTATATTTTATGCCTATATATAATAATATATTAATAGAACACTTTTAACATAATTGCACAGTAAATTACACTTTTTACGAGCCTAAATTCCACAGCAACTACACCTTCCATGAGCCCACGCATGACGCAAGTCACCCAACTAACAGAAAACATAAACAGTCGGTGTTGAACAAAGTTGCCACCAGATGTCGCTTGGACAAAAAACAAATGACATTCGCATAGCGGCATATTTAAGAATCTGAAATTAAAAGTGATCTTGAAGTCTAAAGTGATCTTCAAGATCAAGATCACAAGAAATAAAGTGATCTTAGATCAAGATCAAGATCACCATAATAAAAGTTATCTTCAAGATCAAGATCAGATCACGATCTTGATCTTCAAGATCACGATCTGATCTTGAAGATCAAGATCGTGCCCATCTCTGGATAGAGGTATATTCCATAGCCCATGAATAAATAAATAGAACTATTTTCTTGAGTGGCAGTTGACTTCCTTCCAGCCATGTATCTTTTCGTACACCAATTTCTATTCTGCATTTACTTTTGTTGCATATCCACCTACTTCTCTCATTGTTGATATTAAGTATCATTTGATGTTTTCTCATGCATAATTTTTCGGACGGAATTATTTCATAGTTTTGAAAGAAATTAATTGCTTCTTTTTCACACGTTATTTCCTTAACTATGTTTATGAAATTCCATTTATCATCCATAACAATATCTACAAAAGAGAGAAAAAAATTAATAATTATAACCATAACTAATTAAAGCACGAATACTTTCTCCAAAATAAAATATATATTATTGAATTCAGCAAGTAAAACTACACTAGAAATTGTTGCTGGGGTAGAACGGAAAAGATCCATAATATGTAACCAATACTAATAATCTGTAACATACTAACAGCCACAATGACAACCTCGCCAAGAAGAAAGCTTGCTTGCTGAGTTATTTTGCTTGTATAGAATGGGCGGTAAAACTTGGCGTCCCTTGTGTTGTCGTTGCCAATACATTTTTTCGCTCAACAATTTTACTAACAAACTAAAAAATCCTTAGAAGTAAACTCAAATCTAGTCACACATGTATTCAAAATTAAATTGTTTGAAAAGGCACAAAATATATTTTTATATTTGCTTTGAATTTCTTTAATAATTGCACTTTAATTTTTATTTAGAAAGGCACTTAATATACCTAATTATTTTTTATTTAAATTTTTAATCACTACCGTAGATAATTATCACTAGATATTTCAGAATTAATTCACTTGAAGAAGAACACAATTTTTACTTAATTTTCTCTTCATTGGATGCTTAAGAATTAAAATTAATCACTGGACATGTTTAACTGGACATTTAATTTGTATTTATTTATTTAGATTTAAAATATCTCATTCGTGCCAATTTGTGCCAATTTTCATTAATAAAAGATAATCCTGTGGTACAAGGCACTACAAGCTAGACTAAAAACTTACGGACTTGGTGGTCCTATTAGGTCCTACCTCAGGGTTGCTGACTCGATGTGGGCCTACCTTAGGCCTCAGTTGCATAAAATTAAGATAAAAAACAAAAGGGGCACTATTTATGGTCTTCTTTCTAAACCTTGCAACAACAACACAACCTGCACCATTGCACGATGGAACAATCTTGTATCTAAACAACCAAATGTTTACAGGTGACATGACGGCTACGTGCTTCCTCATAGATGTGCTCTTGAGTACATCGAGTATTATTCCTCCTCCAACAATGAAGACGGCCATGGGATGTGGAGGAAAAGGTTTTTTTTTGTCGGTTAATATCACTCGGCTCCAAAAGTCAAGTCCTTTGTCAACATGTTGCTGAGCAAATCGAAGTTTATTTTCTCAATGTTGCTGATTTAACTTCTTGATAGCCGGGGTCCAATGATGTGACCCAGCTTCATGTAGCCGCCGCCTTACTGTCATTGCCGAAACATCAAGCCGCAATTGTTCCCTTATGGAACAGCATTGATAAAGGAATGTGCTTCGGCAACATCGCTGATCCTCCGATCATCCGCAGCAGTTGTCAGTCGAGGTGTTCCCGTTCTGCGGTGATCTCGTAGATTCCTTTCCTCTTGCCACCTCTTCAACCATATATAAACAGTGTTCGTAGAAATTCCAAGTTCTCTTGCAATTTGAGTTGGAGACAGCCCGCTCTTCTTCATGCCGATGATTCTTCCCCTTTCATCAATTTTCTGGTGATGATATTCCAGTCTGCAGAGTAGTTGCTTCGATGAGATTCAGTAGTGTGAGCTTATTCTCAGTCACCATACCTGTTGACACTTCTGTCATGACGTCATGTGGTGTCACGTAATATGCTAGAAATCAGGTGGAATTGTTGGAATGCGGAAACAGTTTGGAAAAGGTCATTAAGCTACTACACTAGCGGTTCCCGAAAAACACAGAAAGCTTCATTTTACTGAGTATGAGAATAATTATACAAATTTTATAAACGTAATCCTCCTACATTTCTATATAAGTTAAACATATGATATTGGTCAAAGAATGGCTACATTACATAGGAAGGAAGAAAAAACGCGTCACCACCAACTATTAGTCTAGTGCGAGGGATGCAACTGTTTCTGCTGAACTAACGCCTGAATTCTGGATTCAGTTTCGCTCAAGGCGCAGCGTAAATCGCCTTCAACGTGTAGCCGATTTCGCAGTTTGTTCTTTATGACCATCATTGCTGAAAAGCCTGCCTCACAAGTTCACAACTATAACTTGTCGCAAAGGCACCAGCACTCTCTTTGCCTCTTCAGCAAGCAAAGGATACTCCCCATCCACTTTTACCCGAAATGTCTCGATTTTTTTCTCTGCAAACTCAAACTTCAGAATAAGATCTTGCCGCATTTTCAGAAATTCTACTTTTAGTTCAAGTGAGTCACTGTTTTTCAGGACGTAATAAGTGAATGGCCTCTTTTTTAGATAGCATGGCTGTGTGTTAAAAATGCTTCTGTACCACATTGACTGCAGGAAGTCATAGACAACAACGGTGGCTGGACAAGATATTAAATTTGTTGTGTTCATGTACAGTATAAAATATCTCTCAAATACAATGGTAATTATGAATGCGTAACACCTTTGCAAAATTGGCAAATATCATCGTTTAAATGGCTCTATGTTTATTGATATGAATCACTGTAATAGTTTTATTTTCTGTAATTCTCTCCTTTTTGGTGAGAGACCACCAAGAGTCACAGCTGCAGTGGTTCAACACTTAAGTTGTAACATGGAACTTATTAATACAAAACAATTATATGCATTTATGATGCTGCCTCAATACAAAACACTCTTCGTTTCTAAATAATATTTCTCTCAGTGACTCTTTATTACTATATTGGTGTTGCTGATCTAGAAATAGCATTTGCTCCGAATATAACAATGCTATACCAGTAATATCCACTCAGATGTCGTCCATTTGCTAATTGGAAGATATTTTAAGCAGTGACGTATGAAACCTTCAGATACTCATCAATCTGGTAATGTTATAATGTTATTAAAATTTAATATGCATCAAAACATTGTTGTTTTTTCATTCATAAACCGCCTATATATGTACAGTAATCAAATATTACCGAAGCGGTAAGTTGTGCTGCCGAGTGTTATTTATTTTATTTGTTGGGTTCAAAATCCCAGCTGAGCAGTGAACGGCCAAGTTCTAAAGGGCCAGTTCAACCTACAGCCCAAGTTAGGCTAAAATTAAAAACTTACGGATTTGAGATCCTATTAGGTCCTATCTCAGGGTTGCTGACTCGATGTGGGCCTACCTTAGGCCTCAGTTGTATGAATTTAAGATAAAAACAAAAGGGGCACTATTTATGGTCTTCTTTCTCAACCTCGCAACAACAACACAACCTGGACTATTGCACGATGCAACAATCTTGTATCTAAACAACCAAACTGAATTGCAAGAGAGCTCTCTATAAGACCACACCCTGTAAGTACGACGTTCCACAAACGAGTAGAAAGGACGCGCAGCGCCCCAAAATGATGCCACCAGAGTGGCCAAACAATGATGCCACAAGAGGCCAAAAATGCTAGCTCTAAATTAAGTTAATTTTTCACTAACCTTACAATTATGAGATGGATATATATACACACCTTAACTTAATATATACAAGCAATGCTGCATCAATCAGCTTAGTCATCATATCGCCTTGGGACAACAATGGTTCTTCCTCTTCTAGATTTTCTAACACTCCCCACCGAAGAGGCATTGTTGTCATTACCTTCTGCAAGGTTAGCCAAGCCTTCTCCATGAGGCTGTAACTCAAATGTTTCATCTTGACTATCTGTGTTTTCGCTGATTTCTAAAGCATAGAGTCTTTGTATAGGTATCTTTAACTTTCCTCCTGAAGTCTTTACCAGTGCAGACCTAACTAAATTGTCTTTGCCAACAAACAACTCTTCAATTATGCCAAGCTTCCAGCATTGCCTTGGTCTTTCATCCCCAATCATTACCACTTCTCCCACCTTGATACAATTTGCATTGGAACCCTTTACCTTGCCTGATGGGTAATAATTGAGTTCTGGCAAGTATTCCATCTGCCACCTCTTCCATAACTGATCTTGTAGCTCTTCAAGGTACCTGAACCGTCTGGTTAACTCTCCTTGAGTGCTCTGGATAGGCTGCAAGTCTTCTGGCACACTGGGGCTTGATGTTAATCGTTTACCACAAAGAAAATGATTTGGTGTCAATGGCTCCGCATCCTGCATACTGTTATAAACAAAAGTGATAGGCCTACTGTTCACCATTGCTTCTACTTCACATAAAACAGTGCAGAATTCTTCTTTGCTCAAATGAGCATTAGCTAAAAGTTTCGTTAATGGACACTTTACACTTCTCACTAGCCTTTCCCAAAATCCTCCCCACCATGGTGCTCTCTCAACAATAAACTCCCACTGTACCCCTTGGCAGAGCTGGGCAGTATTTAAATACATTTGTATTTAAATACGTATTTAAATACATTTGTGTATTTAGAACTGTATTTATAAATACATTGTTTTTCATGTATTTAAATATAGTATTTAAATACTTTAATGAGTATTTAAATACAATGTATTTAAATACTCAAAATATAAAAATGTAAATACTTTTACTGGTTTAATACACGTTCTGTACTAGCACAGTGCGACGCGTCGACAGTGTAGTACAGCATGGTTCATGTTTCAACGTGTCAGTTCAATCAGTTGTGTGCCACTCTTAGTCAAAAGCGGTTGATTTCTTTATCGTGTGCGTGTCATGGCTTCAACAAGCAAATCTGTATGTATTTAAAATGTATTTACAAATGTATTTAAATACAATTGATGTATTTTGTATTTAGTATCTAAATACATTCGTAAAATGTATTTAGTATTTAGTATTTAAATACATTTCTCCCATGTATTTAGTATTTAGTATTTAAATACATTCAATGTATTTATTGCCCAGCTCTGCCCCTTGGTGTGAAAAGTAGGATTGGAATCCTTCCTCTTTTAGTAAGGACCAAATTTCTTGGAGTTCCTTCGCAGCCTTTTTGAAGGTTTTTGCATTATCCGATATGATTTTATTTGGGAAACCCCTTCTGTTCACAAACCTTTTAAAGGCCAAAAGAAATACATCACTACTTAAGTTGCTTACCAATTCCAAATGGATTGCTCTGGTGGTAGCACATGTGAAAAGACATATATAACCTTTGTTAGACTCCCCTCGCTCATACACATAGACTGGACCTGCAAAGTCTACTCCCACTACATCAAATGGGGCAGTATGGACACACCGTTCTCTTGGAAGTGGAGCCACCTTTTCATAATAAGGCTTTGCACTCCAACGCTTGCAAACCACACATTTATGCAAGACCTTTTTTACTACTTGTCTAATTTTGGGAATCCAAAACTGTTGTCTGATCTCTATTATCACTTCTCTAACTCCAGCATGTAACAGCTTATGATGAGTATCCACGATCAAAAGGTCCACAAAGTGCCCCCCAGAAGGTAGCAAAATTGGATGTCTTTTCTCCTCTGGAAGCCCAGAAAACTGTAGTCTACCTCCTACTCTCAATAAATCCTGATCCAAAAACACATCCAAACCCTTGAGAGCAGAATGTGTTGGTAGAACCTGTAATGGATGGCTGGTGAGCAATTCCCTCTCTTCACCAAATTTTTCCTTCTGCACATATACCACCCAGTATTTCCTGGCTTGCTGAATCTCCTTACTGTTCAGAATTCCTTCCCTTCTTGTTTCTCCCTTAATATTGTTGGTAAATCTATATATCCATGCTGTCACTCTTAACAATCTTTTCAGACTGCTAATGTCCTCAAGCCTCAATATGGGGTCCAGCTGCATAACTTGACAACTGTTCACAGCGCATTTTCTCACCTCACTCACCCATGCTTCTTCAGCCTGGCATTCTCCTACAATAGGCTGATTAGAAGGCCAGTTTTCACTTCCAAGTTTTAGCCACTCTGGCCCATTCCACCACAAACTTGACTGTGCAAGATCTTTCACTGAAATTCCTCGTGTTGGTAAATCAGCGGGGTTTTGGGTGCCTGGACAATGCTTCCATTGCTTGGGATCTGTGTGCGCTTGAATTTCCTCCACCCTATTGGCAACAAATGGTTTCCATTTCCTTGCCTGACTTCTTAACCAGTGCCAAACTATAGTGGAGTCTGTCCAATAATAGCTTGGAATTTCATAGAGGGCCAAAGACTTTTGCACTGTAACTGCAAGCCGACTAGCAATAACTGCACCCATCAATTCCAACCTTGGAACAGAAAGCCTTTTCAAAGGTGCTACTCTGCTCTTTGCAGCAACCAACCTGCAACTTACTTCCTCTTGCAATGTGCCTCTAATATAAATACAGGTTGCATAGGCTTCCTCACTTGCATCACAAAAGATGTGCATCTCCAAATTGTCTGGACTATTGTTCAACTCTCCAAAGTACCATCCTGGGATTTCAATGTTCCCAAGATGTGCCAATTCTTTGAACCAATATTTCCACCTTACCATCATATGATCAGGTAACTTGGTCCCAACCAAGTCCAATTTCCCAGAGGCTCTGAAACCAAATTTTTTACTTTATCACAAATGGAGCCAGGAATCCAAGAGGATCAAAGACCTTCGAAGCCAAAGTAAGAGCTGTACGTTTTGTCCACCTTGTCTCATTCTCAGCCAGCTCTACTAAAGATTTTTCATTGAAGGTAAACAAATCCTCTCCTTGCTGCCAAACAATGCCTAGCACTTTTGCGTCTATTGCCCGCAACTCCTTAATACCAGAATCCTCAATACTTTCTGCTGCATCAGGTACTACACAGGACTGACTCATAAACTCTTGTAATTGGGAATGATTGGTCTGCCATTTTCTAAGCTCCATGCCAGCCTCCCTCATTATAGCTCTAGCCTCCATGAATATCTGTTTAGCCATTTCTGTATTATGCACAGAACACAGCAAATCATCAACATAAAAATTTTCCCTTATGTGTTCAATAGTGTTAGGATAGACTTCAGAATATTTTTTAAAATGGTACTGCATAGTAGCTGCAAACAGAAATGGACCTAGCTGAGGCCAAACAACACTGACTTTATTCTATATCCTTGAACCTTAGGTTCATTTTCCAACAAGTCTTTCGTATCCACCCACAGATACCTTACTGCATCTCTGTCCTCTGGTTTTAACTTTATCCGCAAAAAGGCTTGCTTCACATCTGCAGTCAATGCTACTCTACCAAACCTGAATCTCAGTAACAAAGAAAATAAATCTGCATTTAAATTTGGCCCAGCATCCAAACAGTCATTCAAGGACACACCACCTTTGTCCTTGGCTGAGCCATTAAAAACTACCCTCAGTTTGGTGGTAGTTTTGTCTCGCCGTACCACTGCATGGTGTGACAGATAATGTGCCTCCTGGCTCACCAGCTCACCTTGCACCCTTTCAGCATAGCCCTCCCTTACAGAGCTTACGATGGCCTCATTGTATTCAATTAACAACTCCTCATTTTTTCGTAGCCTGTACAATGAAGTCTCCAACCTCCGACTAGCTAGCTGAAGGTTTGAACCGGGTTTGCAAGAATCCTTCCAAGGGAGGCCAACTTCATAGCAACCATCTCTAAACCCAATCCCTTTTTCAAATTGCTCTAAAACATCACTGTTCACTGCACTTGCCTGTTTGTCCTTTATGCCAATGGATTCAAGTTCCCAAAAGGCTTTCAAATGCCTTTCCAAACCATGGCTGTTCTCCTCAATCTTAACAAAAAGAGCTTTAACCTACATTTCATTGCAATAGCTACCATGTAGCATCCAACCTAGCTTACTTTCAATAGCTACCGGGCCTCGAGATGTGCGGACAATATTACCAGTGATGAAGTCCTAATAATAGTCAGCTCCAATCAAAAGACTAATATCTTCTGTTCCTTCAAACTTATTATTGCCCAAATTAATTCCTTTAACTTGCAATTCTTGGACACATGCCATATCTAAACAAGTAGTGACTGGAGCACAAAGTTCCTCAATCTCTACAGCTTGGACCTTGATAGTGGGACCTTGTGGTAACAACCCCTTAACCAGAACTTCTACCTTCTTAACTTTGGTTCGGTTTTGAACGGAACCCCCAAACCCAGAAATTCTTAAATTTTCCCTCTTAAGTTCTTTAAACTTCAATTTTCTGGAAATTCTGGTCTTAATAAAGTTACACTGGCTACCACTATCAAACAACACTATTACAGTAGCTGTTATTTTATTTATTTGTCGGGTTCGAAATCCCAGCTGAGCCGTGAACGGCCAAATTCTAAAGGGCAAGTTCTACCTAAAGCCCAAGTTAAGCTAAATTAAAACTTACGGATTTGAGATCCTATTAGGTCCTACCTCAGGGTAACCTCAGGGTTGCTGACTCGATGCGGGCCTACCTTAGACCTTAATTACATGAACTTAAAGTAAACAAAAGGGTACTATTTGTGGTCTTCTTTCTGAACCTTGCAACAACAACGCAACCTGGACTATTGCACGATGCAACAATCATGTATCTAAACAACCAAACTGAATTGCAAGAGAGCTCTCTATCAGACCACACCTTTACGTACGACCTTCCACAAACGAGTAGAAAAGACGCGCAGCGTCCCAAAATGATGCCAACAGTGTGACCAAACAATGATGCCACAAGAGCTCAAAAATGCTAGCTCTAAATTAAGTTAATTTTTCACTAACCTTACAATTATGAGATGGATATATGTACACACCTTAACTTAATATATATACAAGCAATGCTGCATCAATCAGCTTAGTCATCGTATCGCCTTGGGACAACAATGGTTCTTCCTCTTCTAGATTTTCTAACACTCCCCACCGAAGAGGCATTGTTGTCATTACCTTCTGCAAGGTTAGCCAAGCCTTCTTCATGAGGCTGTAACTCAAATGTTTCATCTTGACTATCTGTGCTTTTGCTGATTTCTAAAGCATAGAGTTTTTGTATAGGTCTCTTTAACTTTCCTCCTGAAGTCTTTACCAGTGCAGACCTAACTAAATTGTCTTTGCCAACAAACAACTCTTCAATTATGCCAAGCTTCCAGCATTGCCTTGGTCTTTCATCCCCAATCATTACCACTTCTCCCACCTTGATACAATTTGCATTGGAGCCCTTTACCTTGCCTGATGGGTAATAATTGAGTTCTGGCAAGTATTCCATCTGCCACCTCTTCCATAACTGATCTTGTAGCTCTTCAAGGTACCTGAACCATCTGGTTAACTCTCTGCGAAAAATGCTCTGTATGAATTGGTCCACAATTAACCCACCCCTTATATCTCCAGTCTAACTATAGAGTAGATCAAGTCTAGCCTAGAGGGGTCAGCCTAGAGATTCCGGAAATGGTCCAGAGCGGGCAGATAAATTGAGGTCCACAGTAGGATTCCTCACAAGAATTAGGTTAGGGCAATCTACCTTCACCTTTGTTAAGCTATGAGTTGATGCTGGGTCTTAGGCCACAATGTAGGCCTAACTTGTCTGACCCAGCTTAATTTAATGCTTATAACTTACTGGTGTAAAAACTCAATTAGTCACTTACTTTTTGTTATCGGAGTGTCTCCCTTCTCCGGTTATGTTTTCGAGAGCGCACTTTTCTGGTACGTCCTCTCGCCCCGTTCTTCGTTTTCGTTCTCCCTTTGTTCTCCTCTTCGCGGGGCTTCTCGTACCAGCGTTGTCTTGGTTTATTCCTCGGTTGGTTGAGCGGTAATGTATCTCCACTACCGAGCACGCTCCTCCCACACAGTATATAAATACTAGTGTGGAGAATAACTCTGGTGAGCAACCAATTGGTTTCATCCACCCAGTTATTGACATAAAAGGAATTTAATGATTGTTAGATTAACTACCTACCTACTCAGTGAACCATTTTCGTTACCTCCCAACTACCCACTCATCAGTTTTCCATATACTGGGGGCCCCGGGAGATAAAAATTTTGGTGTCAATGTCACCAATTTTTGTCTGAGTGTAGACTAGCTAACTATTTAACTGTAAATGCCTGTTAAACTGATTAACAGTGCCTATCCTCACCTTCTCATGGAGAAGGTGTAGCATTTAATTAGAAGATAAAATATACATCCATAGGATGAAACTGTCTATGGTCTTTACCATAAGAAAAGAAAAATGAAAGTTAGAAGATAAAATTACAATTCCCCAGCATCTATTTTTTGTTGTAAAAATAGTCGCGCTTTTAATGCTGTTTGTCGCTGAGGTCTTGTGTCTGTCAATGTTGTAGTAGGATGCGTTACCACTCCTACTGTCAAAGGAATAGTTACTGGAAGTTCAGTGTCTCCAGTTGTTACTGTCAGTGGAGAAGGTTCTCCAAAGTCCATTGTTTTGGGTCCAGACTCTAAAGGGTACAAAAGAGAAATGTCTCTTGTTGTGTCACCCGTTGAAGTCCTTAATTTGACCACTCTTGTTACCCCATCTGCCCCTGGTCTGAGTTCTGAAACTCTAGCCAGAGGCCAGTTTTGACTTGGAGTACTGTCATGTATGAGAACAAGGTCCCCTACCTTAATTGTGTCAGACCAATCCTTCTTAGTCATTTGTTTATGTCTCTCCCTTAGACCCATCAAGTACTCATTTTTCCACTGTTTAATGAAATGAGCTTTAACTCTAGTTAAATGTTGTAACTTAGTCTGGAGCTCATCATGTCGTTGAGTCCAGTTTGGGTCTTCTGAAGAGTCTATATTGTAGTCCGGCAGGAGACTAACTTGTTCTCCCCGAATCAAATGATTTGGAGTTAATGGTTCTGGGTCATTAATGTTGTCACTCACATAAGTGAGTGGCCTATTGTTAATGATGTTCTCAATCTCAGCCAGGAGAGTGAGTAACCCAAATAAGTGTATCTGTTTTTTGCCAATTGCTTTCTTCAAGCAATTCTTTACTGTTTGTATATTCCTCTCCCAGATAGAACCATACCAAGGAGAGGCAACTGGAATATACTTCCACTTTATGTTTTGATTTTGTATATATAATTGTGTGATTTCATTGCTTAACAAGTCGTGGATGACTTGTTCACCAGCTTTGAAATATGTAGCATTGTCAGTCCAAACTGTCTTGGGTACTGAATGTCGTGCACAGAATCTCTTAAAGACAGCAACAAAAGATTCTGCTGTTAGGTCCTCCACAACATCCAAATAAACAGCTCGTGAGGCTGCACATGTAAACAGTACAATGTACATTTTTTGTTCAGTGTCACCCACCCCTACAGTCAATGCTCCTGTATAGTCAATGCCTACAGTCTCAAAGGGTCTGTTGAGAGTAACTCTCTCCTCTGGCAAAGCAGGAGGATTTGGTTTCCTATAGGGCCTAGCATGAATACGCCTACATGTGACACACTCACTCAGGACTGTTTTAACAGTGATCCTTCCCTTGGGTATCCAATAAGTTTTTCTTAATGTAGTTAGTGTCTGTGGTACCCCCATATGATATACATCATTGTGTATTTTTCTGATGATTAATGTTGTCAAATAGCTAAATCTAGGTAAAAGGATTGGATTTTTGCTTTTGTATGACAGTTTTGATTTGTCTAATCTCCCTTTACACCTTAGAAGGCCTTCCTCATCTCTGAACAAGTTTAGATCCACAACTACTGATGGTACAGGTTCTTTTGTTTGTTTCCCATTTGTTAAGAATTCTAACTCTTTATTGTACTCTTTTTGTTGGGCCTGGCCTATCCAATATTGGGTTGCAACTTCTGTATAATTATGATTGTTTTTATTTAGCTGTTTGTTAATTGTAGCTAAACAGTTGTGAGCAAACCTCAAACAGTAGGCTGTCACCCTAACAAGTTTGTTGAAATCAGAATACTTTTCATAATTAGTGATTGGTTCAACCTTTTCATTTGAAAAGATTAAATTTAATGTCAAGTTAACTTGTTCCACAGGCCATTGGTCTGTATTACAGAGCCACTTAGGTCCCATAAACCAAGTTTTGTTTGACTTCAACAACTTGTAGGATAAACCTCTGGTCAGAAAGTCTGCTGGATTCTGTTTAGTTGGAACATAGTGAAAGTTTACTTGTAGGCTTTCATTAGCGTCAGCTATTTCTTTTAGCCTATTTCTTACAAAGATATTCTTACTATTAATGCTATCATTCCGTATCCAGGCAAGACAAATCTGACTGTCAAGCCAGACGTGGATATTAGTTATGAACACATCATAGTAAGCATCCTTAAGCAATGAAATGGTTTTAATGGCTAATGTAGCAGCCAATAGTTCCAATTGAGGTATGGTTCGGGTAGGTTTGAGAGGTGCAACTTTCCCTTTTGCATAAATTAGATGACTTTCTGTAGGGCTTACAAGATACGCACAGCACCCATAAGCTTGTGTGCTTGCATCAGCAAACACATGAAGCCTCTGGGGCTTATCCCTAAACCCACAGCACCTTTGAATTTTAATGTTCTGCACTTTTGTTAAATCAGTAGCTAACTTCTTCCAAGATCTTTGATTTTATTGTTGAAGGCAGGAATAGACCCATAGGATCAAAAATTTTGGAAGCCTCTGATAATATTTGTCTTTTAGTATTTGCTTCCTCATCAAGTTTAAAACCTTTAGTACAGATTGAATCATGACTGTTAGAAGTTGCATCCAAATACCAGTTCATACCTAAAGTTTTAACTCTGTCTGATGGCTCAGTAAGACCATTATTATCTTTTAAAATCTTTTTGTTTAAATCCTCATTATTTGAAATCCACTCTCTAAGTTCAAAGTTACCTTGTTGCATAATGTTTTGAGAGTGTTCATAGACTTCAGATAATTCAGATTTTGTTGTCGTTGAGCCTATTAGATTGTCTACGTAAAAATGTTCCTTAAGGAAGTTCAATGTTAGAGAGTTATTAAACTGGTTTAAATGATGTTTAATTGTCAATGCTAATAGGCTAGGTGAGCAATTGGCTCCAAACAACACAACATTAAATCTATAGGTTATGAACCCTTTATTCAAATCAAATGGATCCTTGAACCATAAGAACCTAAGTTGGTTCTTATCATATTCATTTTTAAGATTTATTCTCAAAAATGCCTTCGAAATGTCACTTTGTACAGCATATTTGTCTAACCTGAACCTCAGTAAGATCTTCACAAGGTCAGAAATGAGATTAGGACCCTCAATCAAGCAATCATTCAAGCTGTGTTTATCACTGTCTTTGAGGCTACAATTATATACTACTCTAAGTTTTGTTGTTGGGGCATCTTGTCGATAAACCCCCCTGTGGGTTAAATAATGACAACCATCTTTTTTAAAAGGGTTATTGTTACTTCTTCAATGAAGCCTTTCTGTAGCTGTTCTTTGAAGACATCACTGTACTTTTACATTATTATCTTGTTTGAGTTTTTTCATTACTTTATATAAATGTCCTTTAGCTACTTTGAGATTATCTCTTAAAGTTGGACAATTTATTTTCCAAGGTAACTCAATAAAATAACTATTGTCTTTGCACTGAATGGTGTCTTCAAATCTTTCTACCATTAACTGATCTTCTGAAGTTTGATTTGTGTCATGTATACCCACAGATTCTAGCAACCATAAAGTTTGAATTGCCTCATCCAAAGTTTCATTTGATAATGATGAATTAATGTTCTCAGTTGAGATAATATTATTCAAAGTGTTGCTATTCTTACAGGTGTTATGTAGGACTGAGTTGAGGCACATAGTATTTGTTGGTCATGAACTGTTTTGGTTTAGGTCTAGGTTGTAGTCTGATAGGTCACCCAAAGGGGCTATCCCTGATGGAGTCTGAATAGCTATACCATTACCTATCTCTACTATGCCCTTATGAATAAGATTAATATAATCTGCCCCTATTAGCATTTCAATGTTAGCTACTGTGTGTTAGTGATATGTCTATCAGCTATTTTGTAGTGTTTTCCCAAATGATTTATGGTTTGTTCTAGTTTGGGTATAACCAGTTTGTTTTGTCCTACTTTAGAAATAATAACTGCTTCAATTTTCTTGAATTTACTTCTAAATGTAGTTCCAGGTCAATTGTCTTATAGCTATTTTTGTCCGAGTTATCCTTAACAAAGGATGCAATATTGAGTTTTGTTCATTCGGGTTTGGTGTCAAACCCAATTTATTAACTACATTTTTTGAAACAAATGTTTGTTGAGAACAACAGTCTATAAGACATCTCACTGGAGTGGTACTACCCTCACTATTCACTAAGTCCAAAGTAATAGTTGGTAAAAGAATCTCAGTGTTTCTTGTTACATTGTTTGAACAAGCAGAATGTCCCATGAAAGTGGCATTTTCTTGATTACCTTTGTTTGGGGGAGGTATCTTTTGAGTTTGAGTACTATTGTTTGGACACTTTGGTGAATCACACATTGATGAGACATGTCGTAAACTTTTACAAAACTTACACTTGAATCTTAACCTAGATTTACAGTCTTTCTTATAATGTCCCTGGCCAGTACACTTTTTACACAGGTTCAACTGTTCACATCTTTTACCCTTTGGTTAAAATCTGAATATTTGTCACACCCAGTACTACTGTGTTCATTACTTGCACAAAATTTGCAATATGGTGTGTAAGTTGAGGCAGCAGTTACATTAAAGTTCTGTAATGTAGGTGTTCGTGTTTTTAGTTGGTCACATTTGATTCTACAGTATCAAGTTTTGTCTGTTTGGCTGTAGCTAGTTGGTCTCTGGGAACAGTCTTTGGTTTATCCATAGTCTGGGTCTTATGTGTTGGAAAATCTCTCAAGTTGTAATTAGTTAGGATATTGGGGAAGTGTTTCTTATTGTGTTAAATTAGGATAATTTTCTCCCGTCTTTAGAATTAAATTATCTTTAACCCTCGAAGGAAGGCACCTAAGTACTATGCCTTGTATAAGCCAAGATGAAGCTTTAATATCTATCTCATTGCTAACCAGTTGTCCTATAATAGCTTCTAATTTTGTATAAAAATTTTCCATATCACTATGGTTATCTTTTATGGGTGCATATTCAAAAATTTGTTGAGATAATTCATATATAATCACATCTTTATTAACGTAATTACGTTTTAAAGATCAATAGCTACTTCATATGAATCCCTACGGCTGGTAAATAGGCTATCAGGTTATAGGCTGGGCCTTTAAGAGAACTAGTTAAGTAACTAAACTTTTCAACAGTTGAAATAAAGGTTTATTACCTATTAAATTCTCAAATTTGTCAATGAAAGATGGGAATTGTACCGTGTCCCCTTCAAATGTTGGTACTAGCAAAATGGGTAACTGAGCCCTCAATTCTTGTGACTCAGGATTTAGCATGCCACTTAAATTTTGTTGAAGGTTAGCTCTACTTTGATTAAAATCAGAATTAGGTTTTTTTGGTGTTAAGTCAGTCAAACGAGACCGTAGTCTCCTTATTTGCTGTTCAATTGAGATTACCTGATCATCATTATCAGCGTAAAGGTCTATCAATTGTTCTTCAGCCATTTCGGATTCAACTAACTCTGAAATACTCTCATTAATGGCTATTATTTCCTTCTTTTTAGTTTCCAATTTAAGAATTACACACTCTAAATTTCTTACCTGGTTGTGTAATATTGTTAAAAGTGTTCACAGCCTTTGTAACAGCTCCCAACTTTGCCCCCCTTTTCTTTTTTAACTTTTTCAATTCCGCACTGTCCATGTCTAAGTCAAAATTGTTTAACTGGGGATCGTAATGAAATAGAGGACAAGAAGAAATTACAGAGAAGAGAGAGCACAGACAAAACAGTCAAGTTTAAATTTGGTTTAATCCCCCCAAGTACTTTGTGTCACTCAGGTCTAAGCTTATAAGAGAATGAGACTCCTTAAATGTAAATGTTTCCTAGTTAGGCCCTAGGTTGTAGACCTAATTAGGCTTGATTAGGTTAGGCTTAGGCTAGACCATTTAGCCTAATTCTGCAATTTTTGTTAAGTAAGGTTAAGGTTTGTAAATTCCCCACACGGACCACCAATGTGAAAAATGCTCTGTATGAATTGGTCCACAATTAACCCACCCCTTATATCTCCAGTCTAACTATAGAGTAGATCAAGTCTAGCCTAGAGGGGTCAGCCTAGAGATTCCGGAAATGGTCCAGAGCGGGCAGATAAATTGAGGTCCACAGTAGGATTCCTCACCAAATTAGGTTAGGGCAATCTACCTTCACCTTTGTTAAGCTATGAGTTGATGCTGGGTCTTAGGCCACAATGTAGGCCTAATTGTCTGACCCAGCTTAATTTAATGCTTATAACTTACTGGTGTAAAAACTCAATTAGTCACTTACTTTTTGTTATCGGAGTGTCTCCCTTCTCCGGTTATGTTTTCGAGAGCGCACTTTTCTGGTACGTCCTCTCGCCCCGTTCTTCGTTTTCGTTCTCCCTTTGTTCTCCTCTTCGCGGGGCTTCTCGTACCAGCGTTGTCTTGGTTTATTCCTCGGTTGGTTGAGCGGTAATGTATCTCCACTACCGAGCACGCTCCTCCCACACAGTATATAAATACTAGTGTGGAGAATAACTCTGGTGAGCAACCAATTGGTTTCATCCACCCAGTTATTGACATAAAAGGAATTTAATGATTGTTAGATTAACTACCTACCTACTCAGTGAACCATTTTCGTTACCTCCCAACTACCCACTCATCAGTTTTCCATACTCTCCTTGAGTGCTCTGGATAGGCTGCAAGTCTTCTGGCACACTGGGGTTTGATGTTAATCGTTTACCACAAAGAAAATGATTTGGTGTCAATGGCTCTGCATCCTGCCTACTGTTGTAAACAAAAGTGATAGGCCTACTGTTCACCATTGCTTCTACTTCACATAAAACAGTAGAGAATTCTTCTTTGCTCAAATGAGCATTAGCTAAAAGTTTCTTTAATGGACACTTTACACTTCTCACTAGCCTTTCCCAAAATCCTCCCCACCATGGTGCTCTCTCAACAATAAACTCCCACTGTACCCCTTGGTGTGAAAAGTAGGATTGGAATCCTTCCTCTTTTAGCAAGGACCAAATTTCTTGGAGTTCCTTTGCAGCCTTTTTGAAGGTTTTTGCATTATCTGATATGATTTTATTTGGGAAACCCCTTCTGTTCACAAACCTTTTAAAGGCCAAAAGAAATACATCACTACTTAAGTTGCTTACCAACTCCAAATGGATTGCTCTGGTGGTAGCACAGGTGAAAAGACATATATAACCTTTGTTAGACTCCCCTCGCTCATACACATAGACTGGACCCTGCAAAGTCTACTCCCACTACATCAAATGGGGCAGTATAGACACACCATTCTCTTGGAAGTGGAGCCACCTTTTCATAATAAGGCTTTGCACTCCAACGCTTGCAAACCACACATTTATGCAAGACCTTTTTTACTACTTGTCTAATTTTGGGAATCCAAAATTGTTGTCTGATCTCTATTATCACTTCTCTAACTCCAGCATGTAACAGCTTATGATGAGTATCCAGGATCAAAAGGTCCACAAAGTGCCCCCAGAAGGTAGCAAAATTGGATGTCTTTTCTCCTCTGGAAGCCCAGAAAACTGTAGTCTACCTCCTACTCTCAATAAATCCTGATCCAAAAACACATCCAAACCCTTGAGCGCAGAATGTGTTGGTAGAACCTGTAATGGATGGCTGGTGAGCAATTCTCTCTCTTCACCAAATTTTTCCTTCTGCATATATACCACCCAGTATTTCCTGGCTTGCTGAATCTCATTACTATTCAGAATTCCTTCCCTTCTTGTTTCTCGCTTAATATTGTTGGTAAATCTATATACCCATGCTGTCACTCTTAACAATCTTTTCAGACTGCTAATGTCCTCAAGCCTCAATATGGGGTCCTGCTGCATAACTTGACAACTGTTCACAGCATTTTCTCACCTCACTCACCCATGCTTCTTCAGCCTGGCATTCTCCTACAATAGGCTGATTAGAAGGCCAGTTTTCACTTCCAAGTTTTAGCCACTCTGGCCCATTCCACCACAAACTTGATTGTGCAAGATCTTTCACTGAAATTCCTCGTGTTGGTAAATCAGCGGGGTTTTGGATGCCTGGACAATGCTTCCATTGCTTGGGATCTGTGTGCGCTTGAATTTCCTCCACCCTATTGGCAACAAATGGTTTCCATTTCCTTGCCTGACTTCTTAACCAGTGCCAAACTATAGTGGAGTCTGTCCAATAATAGCTTGGAATTTCATAGAGGGCCAAAGACTTTTGCACTGTAACTGCAAGCCGACTAGCAATAACGCACCCATCAATTCCAACCTTGGAACAGAAAGCCTTTTCAAAGGTGCTACTCTGCTCTTTGCAGCAACCAACCTGCAACTTACTTCCTCTTGCAATGTGCCTCTTATATAAATACAAGTTGCATAGGCTTCCTCACTTGCATCACAAAAGATGTGCAGCTCCAAATTGTCTGGACTATTGTTCAACTCTCCAAAGTACCATCTTGGGATTTCAATGTCTCCAAGATGTGCCAATTCTTTGAACCAATATTTCCACCTTACCACATATGATCAGGTAACTCTTGGTCCCAACCAAGTCCAATTTCCCAGAGGCTCTGAAACCAAATTTTTTACTTTATCACAAATGGAGCCAGGAATCCAAGAGGATCAAAGACCTTCGAAGCCAAAGTAAGAGCTGTACGTTTTGTCCACCTTGTCTCATTCTCAGCCAGCTCTACTAAAGATTTCCCATTGAAGGTAAACAAATCATCTCTTGCTGCCAAACATGCCTAGCACCTTTGCGTCTATTGCCCACAACTCCTTAATACCAGAATCCTCAATACTTTCTGCTGCATCAGGTACTACAGAGGAATGACTCATAAACTCTTGTAATTGGAATGATTGGTCTGCCATTTTCTAGCTCCATGCCAGCCTCCCTCATTATAGCTCTAGCCTCCATGAATATCTGTTTAGCCATTTCTGTATTATCCAGGAACATAGCAAATCATCAACATAAAAATTTTTCCTTATGTGTTCAATAGTGTTAGGATAGACTTCAGAATATTTCTTAAAATGGTACTGCATAGTAGCTGCAACAGAAATGGACTAGAGCTGAGGCCAAACAAACTGACTTCATTCTATATGCTTGAACCTTAGGTTCATTTTCCAACAAGTCTTTCGTATCCACCCACAGATACCTTACTGCATCTCTGTCCTCTGGTTTTAACTTTATCCGCAAAAAGGCTTGCTTCACATCTGCAGTCAATGCTACTCTACCAAACCTGAATCTCAGTAACAAGAAAATAAATCTGCATTTAAATTTGGCCCAGCATCCAAACAGTCATTCAAGGACACACCACCTTTGTCCTTGGCTGAGCCATCAAAAACTACCCTCAGTTTGGTGGTAGTTTTGTCTCGCCGTACCACTGCATGGTGTGGCAGATAATGTGCCTCCTGGCTCACCAGCTCACCTTGCACCCTTTCAGCATAGCCCTCCCTTACATAACTTAGGATGGCCTCATTGTATTCAATTAACAACTCATTTTTTCTTAGCCTGTACAATGAAGTCTCCAACCTCCGATAGCTAGCTGAAGGTTTGAACCGGGTTTGCAAGAATCCTTCCATGGTAGGCCAACTTCATAGCAACCATCTCTAAACCCAATCCCTTTTTCAAATTGCTCTAAAACATCATTTCACTGTATTTGGTTGTCCTTTATAATATTCAAGTTCCCAAACGCTTTCAAATGCCTTTCCAGACCATGGCTGTTCTCCTCAATCTTAACAAAAAGAGCTTAACTTCCATTTCATTGCAATAGCTACCATGTAGCATCCACCTAGCTTACTTTCAATAGCTACCGGGCCTCGAGATGTACGACAATATTACCAGTGATGAAGTCCCAATAATAGTCAGCTCCAATCAAAAGACTAATATCTTCTGTTCCTCAAACTTATTATTGCCCAAATTAATTCCTTTAACTTGCAATTCTTGGACACATGCCATATCTAAACAAGTAGTGACTGGAGCACAAAGTTCCTCAATCTCTACAGCTTGGACCTTGATAGTGGGACTTTGCGGTAACAACCCTTTAACCAGAACTTCTACCTTCTTAAATTTGGTTCGGTTTTGAACGGAACCCCCAAACCCAGAAATTCTTAAATTTTCCCTCTTAAGTTCTTTAAACTTCAATTTTCTGGAAATTCTGGTCTTAATAAAACTACAATGGCTACCACTATCAAACAACACTCTTACAGTAGCTTCTCCCTCATTCCCAATTAATAAAGCTGCAGTTGTTTGCAATAATCCCCCTTTGGCTTTACTCCCTTGCATAGCAGTGGCATGTGCCACTGATGTCTCTACTTCTGGGGTAGGCCTACTAAGAGTGTTTTCACACAATAATGGCTGATGCCTACCATGACATTTTTTGCAAAAAATTTTAAACTTACAAAACCTTGCTCTATGACCTTTCAAAAAACATTTAAAACATGCTGTGGACTTAGTTACACTGTCCTTTCTCTCCTCAAAGGGTAAGGCATCAGCCACCTCACATTTATATGACTTGTGGTTGCCTTCGCAAAATATGCATTCCTTGATTCCCTTTAATTTATTCTCAGAGGAGGCATGTAGAGCTGACACTGTACCTGGGCTATTCCTTTTTGTGGAAACTTTGGTGCTGTGCCTGCCTTTGTCCCCTTGTTTACCATCCCACTGTGCAAACTCAACTCCCTCTCGTCTTGCTAATTCTGTGCCTAAAAGACTTAACATCTGCAGAAGGGGGATGTACACATGTTCTGCAGAGTGTCCCCTACTTAATTCAAGCAAAATTGAGCTAGGCAATTTAGACTCCAGTGTAGGAACCAACATTATACCATACTTTTCCATTCCTACACCCAAGTTGTCCAGGGACCTAGTTCTAATTTCAAATTCATCATATAACTGCCGTAACTCCTTGACACTATTAGGATTATTAACAGGAGGTATAGCTAAAAGTGCACGGAGGTGGCTTTTAATTAAGATCTCTGGCTTACCAAACCGTTTCTTTAATATATCCCAAGCCACATTATAATTAGCCTCTGTTAATGTTAATCCTGCTATAGTCTTTGCTGCCTCCCCTTCCAAGAGGGACCGCAAATAATTAAACTTCTCCACGGCACTTAACACTTGACTAGAATGAACTGCTGATTGAAAACTGTCTGCCCATCCTTGCCATTCCTGAATACTCCCAGAAAATGTTTTGAGTACAAGCCTCGGTAATTGAACTACAGATCTGTTAACCTTAACTTCACAAGCATCATTTGTTGAGTGTTGTGTTTCATTATTAGACCTGGTCTCTAACTGTACTGAGCTGCTAAACTCTTTTGCTCGGAGGCCTACGTTAATCATATCATCAATAATCTCTTCAAAGTAAATTATGTTATTTTCTATTTCATCCTCTTCTATAAGAGCCTCAATTTTAACATTTACCTCACTTAGAGCAACCTTTTTAGTTTCTAATATGGCAAGCTGCGCAGTCACTAAGCGTAAATCCTCTTGCTCTATGGCAGAATCTATAGTGGCAATGACCTTTGTAATTAGACCTTTGTAGGCACTTCTCCTTTTTATAAATTTGTTCAATTCAGATGCACTCATCTTCAATGTAAACAACCCTTGGGCTCAATACCAAATGAGCTGAATTGGCAGAAATACTTAACCAAACTGATCAAACGCAAATTTTACTTTCAAATAAACTGAATTTCTGGGTGGGGTACTAACCAAACACCAGTATGGAATACCAAATTTTTCACCCCAGGACCTTAATTCAATAATGACCCAAAATTAACCAAACCGGAAAAAATGTAGGCCAAAAACGACAGACGACTGGCCAAGTTTCGCAATTGGGCGACCAAACTTTACCCTGGGACCTTAATTCAATAATAACCCAAAATTAACCAAACCGGAAAAAATGTAGGCCAAAAACGACAGACGACTGACCAAGTTTCGCAATTGGGCGACCAAACTTTACCCTGGGACCTTAATTCAATAATACTCAACCCGTCTAGGCCTAACTTGGGATACAATTTGCACAATCAGAACTTTGCCGAAAAATAGTCACTGACTCAGTCTTGGGGTAGAAATCCGGTTCTGAAGGACCATGTTATTTTATTTATTTGTCGGGTTCGAAATCCCAGCTGAGCCGTGAACGGCCAAATTCTAAAGGGCAAGTTCTACCTAAAGCCCAAGTTAAGCTAAATTAAAACTTACGGATTTGAGATCCTATTAGGTCCTACCTCAGGGTAACCTCAGGGTTGCTGACTCGATGCGGGCCTACCTTAGACCTTAATTACATGAACTTAAAGTAAACAAAAGGGTACTATTTGTGGTCTTCTTTCTGAACCTTGCAACAACAACGCAACCTGGACTATTGCACGATGCAACAATCATGTATCTAAACAACCAAACTGAATTGCAAGAGAGCTCTCTATCAGACCACACCTTTACGTACGACCTTCCACAAACGAGTAGAAAAGACGCGCAGCGTCCCAAAATGATGCCAACAGTGTGACCAAACAATGATGCCACAAGAGCTCAAAAATGCTAGCTCTAAATTAAGTTAATTTTTCACTAACCTTACAATTATGAGATGGATATATGTACACACCTTAACTTAATATATATACAAGCAATGCTGCATCAATCAGCTTAGTCATCGTATCGCCTTGGGACAACAATGGTTCTTCCTCTTCTAGATTTTCTAACAGTAGCTTCTCCATCATTCCCAATTAATAAGGCTGCAGCTGTTTGCAATAATCCCCCTTTACTTTTACTCCCTTTCATAGCAGTGGCATGTGCCACTGATGTCTCTACTTCTGGGGTAGGCCTACTAGGAGTGTTTTCACACAATAATGGCTGATGCCGGCCATGACATTTTTTGCAAAAAATTTTAAACTTACAAAACCTTGCTCTGTGACCTTTCAAAAAACATTTAAAACATGCTGTGGACTTAGTTACCCTGTCCTTTCTCTCCTCAACAGGTAAAGCCTCAGCCACCTCACATTTATATGACGTGGTTGCCTTCACAAAATATGCATTCTTTGATTCCCTTTAATTTATTTTCAGAGGATGCATGTAGAGCTGACACTGTACCTGGGTTATTCTTTTTTGTAGAAACTTTGGTGCTGTGCCTGCCTTTGTCCCCTTGTTTAACATCCCACTGTGCAAACTCAGTTCCATCTCGTCTTGCTAATTCTGTGCCTAAAAGACTTAACATCTGCTGAAGGGGGATGTACACATGTTCTGCAGAGTGTCCCCTACTTAATTCAAGCAAAATTGAACTAGGCAATTTAGACTCCAGTATAGTAACCAACATTATACCATACCTTTCCATTCCTACACCCAAGTTGTCCAGGGACCGAGTTCTAACTTCAAATTCGTCATATAACTGCCGTAACTCCTTGACACTTTTGGGATTATTAACAGGAGGTATAGCTAAAAGTTCACGGAGGTGGCTTTTAATTAAGATCTCTGGCTTACCAAACCGTTTCTTTAATATATCCCAAGCCACATTATAATTAGCCTCTGTTAATGCTATTCCTGCTATTGTCTTTGCTGCCTCTCCTTCCAAGAGGGACTGCAAATAATTAAACTTCTCCACCGCACTTAACACTTGACTAGAATGAACTGCTGATTGAAAACTGTCTCCCCATCTTTGCCATTCCTGAATACTCCCAGAAAATGTTTTGAGTACAAGCCTCGGTAATTGAACTGCAGATCTGTTGACCTTAACTTCACAAACACCATTTGTTGAGGGTTGTGTTTAATTATTAGACCTGGTCTCTAACTGTACTGAGCTGCTAAACTCTTTTGCTCGGTGGCATACTTTAATTGTATCATCAATAATCTCTTCAAAGTAAATTATGTTATTTTCTATTTCATCCTCGTCTATAAGAGCCTCAATTTTAACATTTACTTCACTTAGAGCAACCTTTTTACTTTCTAATATGGAAAGCTGCGCAGTCACTAAGCTTAAATCCTCTTGCTCTATGGCAGAATCTATAGTGGCAATGACCTTTGCAATTAGACCTTTGTAGGCGCTTCTCCTTTTTTTAAACTTGTTCAATTCAGCTGCACTCATCTTCAATGCAAACAACAATTGGGCTCAATGGCAAATAAGCTGAATTGGCAAAAATACTTAACCAAACTGATCAAACGCAAATTTTGCTTTTTTCAAATAAACTGAATTGCTGGGTGGGGTACTGACCAACCACCAGTATGGAATACCAAATTTTCCACCCAAGTAACTGGAGCACCAAAGTCTGCAACCTTCGCCTACGAATAATAAACCAAAATTAACCAAACCGGTAAAAATTAAAAATGTAGGCCAAAAACAACGACAGACGAGTGGCCAAGTTTCGCAATTGGGCGACCAAACTTTCTACCCTGGGACCTTAACTCAATTATGCTCAACCCGTCTAGGCCTAACTTGGGCTACAATTTACACAATCAGAACTTTGTCGAAAAATAGTCACTGACTCAGTCTTGGGCTAGAATCCGGTTCGAAGGACCATGTTATTATTATTTTTTTTTATTGGGTTCAAAATCCCAGCTGAGCCGTGAACGGCCAAGCTCTGAAGGGTCAGTTCAACCTACAGCCCAAGTTAAGCTAGAATTAAAAACTTACGGACTTGGAGGTCCTATTAGGTCCTACCTCAGGGTTGCTGACTCGATGTGGGCCTACCTTAGGCCTCAGTTGCATGAATTTAAGATAAAAAACAAAAGGGGCACTATTTATGGTCTTCTTTCTAAACCTTGCAAGAACAACACAACTTGCACTATTGCACGATGCAACAATCTTGTATCTAAACAACCAAACTGAATTGCAAGAGAGCTCTCTATAAGACCACACCTTGTAAGTACGGCATTCCACAAACGAGTAGAAAAGACGCGCAGCGCCCAAAAAATGATGCCACAAGAGTGCCCAAACAATGATGCCACAAGAGCCCAAAAATGCTAGCTCTAAATTAAGTGAATTTTTCACTAACCTTACAATTATGAGATGGATATATATACACCTTAACTTAATATATACAAGCAATGCTGCATCAATCAGCTTAGTCATCATATCGCCTTGGGACAACAATGGTTCTTCCTCTTCTAGATTTTCTAACACTAATTAAGCCTCTTCCAGAAGATCTACTGTGAGTTACTGTGAGATAAATTTCAAATCTGGAAGCTTTGGCGTAGGGAATTGTATGTTCATTATACACAGTGATTCATTGACCCATTTAGTCAGTGCTCCACACAACTATCTCTTAATCTTCTATGAACCTCTTGTATAATGTTTGTATCTGTTGAGTCTGAAATAAAGTGTTTTGTTTGTTTGTTTGTTTGATTGGCGTAGACAATTGTATGTTCATTATGCACAGTGATTCACTGGCCTACTTATTCAGTGCTCCAGAAAACTATCTCTTAATCTTCTATGGACCTCTTCTATAATGTTTCTACCTGTTGAGTCTGAAATAAAGTGTTTGTTATTCAAGTCCACAGGGCTGTTAATGCTTTTAAATTCCTTGAATTATCATTTTTTATTTTTAATCATTTTAGCTGTTTCCTTATTTCACCACAAAGGTTTTCTAATCGTGTTTACCTTAATTTACCTTAAAGCGCTTCTGCCTCAAGGGTGCGCTGCTCCCACGAAGTCCACTCAGCGCCTCCTGAGGCGGGGCCACGACGGGGTCGCCACCCTTCTTTTCTCTTGCTCCTGCCATACGATTTGGTCCCATATTGAATTTGTGGGGGCTGGTCTGGCAGAGGAATACCCTGACACTGTGGGTTGGTCGGGTATGTTGGCTAAAAACGTGTCCAAGTGTTTTTTAAAAGTATCTACTGGGACTGCACTTATATCTCTAAGGTACTGAGGCAAGGAGTTAAACAGGCGAGAACCCTGCCTAGAGATACTATTATATTGAAGGGTTTGAATCCTTCTCCGACTGTTTGGTGGGAGGTGATATTTTTTACACATTCTGCCAGTTCTTGTTAAGGTGGGCACAATTGGTTCAGTATTGGGGGCAACTAAAAGCCCTTCTAGAATTTTCCAGGTGTACAGTAGATTAGGATGTATCTCTCAAACCTTCTCTCTATGGAATAAAGGTTGAGGCCTCTAAGCCTATCCCAGTAGTTTAATTTGTTTTTACTCACCTGTTGCCCATCAGGTTGTTTAATATACGAGGTAAAGGTTCTTTGTAGGCCCTCAATTTTTTGCAATTCATTCTGTTTGTGGGGAAACCATAATTGAGAGCAGTAGTCAATGCGTGGAAGGACAAGTGATTTCCACAGGGTAAGCATGGTCATACTGTCCCTAGTTCTGAATGTCCTCAGTATATATCCTATTAGTTGTTTGCATGATGAGGTTACTTTGTCAATGTGCCTGTTGAATGTTGCATCTTCAGATAATATAATCCCTAGATCCCTGACATGATCAGTTTGTGCAATATCTTTTCCTGTGGGTCCAGTGTAGTTGAATTGTTCTTTCAGGTATTTATTTGGTCCATACTTAATTAGTTCAAATTTGTCTTCATTGAAGGCCATATTGTTTGCATCTGCCCATGCATATATAGTTTGTAGATCTTTTTGTAGCTCTACACAGTCTTCTTTTTCTGTAATTGGTCTTAGTATTCTGGTATCATCTGCGAATGACAGGAGAGAGCTTCCTAGGTTACAGTTTATATTGTTTAGCATTATAATGAATAGAATTGGTCCTAGTACTGTGCCTTGCGGCACTCCACTAATCACTTCTTTTTCTATAGATCTTGCTCCATTTACAGTTGTTATTTGTTTTCTGTCAGAGAGAAAGGCATGGATCCATTTTCCTACTTTTCCACAAATACCAAGTTCTTTTAGTTTATGGAATAATATACCATGGTCAACCTTGTCAAAAGCTTTTGCAAAGTCTAGGTAGATGACATCGACATTGTGGTTTTCTCCCAAGTATTGTAGGATTGTATTGCAATGGTCTATAAGTTCAGTAAGGCAGGATCTCTTGTGTCTGAAGCCATGTTGAAAGTCTTCTAAGAGATGTTCATTTTCTATAAAACTGACAATGTGCCTTTTCAGGACTTTCTCAAATATTTTAATAATATGGGAAGTCAAAGATATGGGTCTATAGTTCTTGGCTTCCTTTCTTTTGCCTCCTTTGTAGATTGGGGTAATATTTGCTTGTTTCATGATTGGTGGTATTCTACTGGTGTCTAGTGAGGATCTCCACAGGATTTTCAAAGGCAGAGATAAAGTATGTTTGCATTCCTTAAGAATCTTGGCTCCAATTCCATCTGGACCAGGGGCTGAACTCCCCGTTATTCCTAACAGTTCTGAAAGGCATACTTCAACATCGTCATTTGTACATCTTTTAAAATTTCTTTGAATCTAGACCACATCTGAATAGCATTTTTATAAATCACATTACTTACTGTTAGAAAAATGCATTTTTTTGCGATTTTGCAGGTGATGACATTTTCTTAAAATTTACCACTTTTTTAATTGAAATGCATCTTTCTTTAAAGTATTGTTTGCCATCTACGATGGTTATGCATTTGACAGATTACTTCATATACTGTAAATGCAAAAAACTTCACTTTTTTACGTGAAGGTCAAAATATGAGAATAAAAACCCACTCTAATAGACAGAGTTTATTTCCACGACAGTTTCGACGCCCACTGGCATCCTCCTCGGGTGGATACAGAAACACAAATGAAACAAAACAAGAGGGAAAAACAGTTCAGGGATCGACCGTTAAGAAATTCGCACCTAGGTTGGATTCCATTCTCTCGAGACAAAAAAAAAAAAAAAACATTTGTGCAAATGTACTTAATGAAAATGCCCCTCCTGTCTCGAGAGAATGGAATCCAACCTAGGTGCGAATTTCTTAACGGTCGATCCCTGAACTGTTTTTCCCTCTTGTTTTGTTTCATTTGTGTTTCTGTATCCACCCGAGGAGGATGCCAGTGGGCGTCGAAACTGTCGTGGAAATAAACTCTGTCTATTAGAGTGGGTTTTTATTCTCATATTTCATATACTGTATTTAAAGTTGGCGCTGCCCCGCCCGGCCCTTTTCAGCGCATGCGTCTTCCATGACCCATAATGCATTACGTTAGTTGACATTCGGAGATGCTAGGTTAGGAATTGTGGATGTTTTGATGTTAAAATTTTGGGAAGTGAGTGGAATGTAAATAAAAAAGTTGTTGTGAGGAAAGTGAAATCCAAAATTGTGTAAATAACATACGGTATTACCATTTTAATGAGCCTGGTATGGGCTTAATTCCGATAGTAAACTTATGTTAATGATGAGCTTTTTTAAAGTTAGGCCTAGTTAGTCAACAAAACTGATTTCCAAATTTTGAATATATGTTACATGTAACCCTAGTGACCTCATTTGTTTATCTTTGGGTTAAATGTTATTCTTCGTCATTTCTGTTTTTAAGTTTATCCTTTTGAGTTTCAGATCAGTTAGCCTTGAATTTTGGGTAGGCCTAGGTCGAACTGACGTTAGTGATAGTGTAATAAGTTCTAACGGGATACGTAATACGTTAATTGGGTAATCTTTAGAAATTAGCCTAGATGATACAGATTGTATATATTATTAATTATACTTCAGGATATGGTAATGTCGTGTTTTACGTTCGTAAACTCAAAAAGTCGTCTATCGAAGCGTCTATTGTTTTAATGACCTAATGAAATAATTTTGGCAACCCTGGTGTTATGAAAAGAATTTGATAATTTAGTTAGGTTAATTGAGTGCCCAGTTAGGTCAACTGTATGCCCTTGAGAATTGGTTAGGTTAAATCATGATATTTTTGTTTAAACTAACGAAAGTATCACGACTTAACCTAACCAATCATTAAAGGCATGTAGTTTATAGTTGACCTAACTGAGCATTCAATTTGTGGTATTTTTTTACAGGAGTATATTACAGGCTTTTGAGGAATTTTGGAATTTTAGGTTAGGTTATGTGGTAATTATGTGTTTTAAGTAACTCAGTCATTTTACACACCAAAATACATTTTTCTAGTAGTATTTGATGTGATTTGTTCAAATATGACCTCCATTTCCGTCGGAAATGAGATCCAACAAAGCTATAGTACTTTGAAGTTTGGCCCATTTTCAAGGGAAATGGAGGTCAAAATCTAAGCAAAACACCTCAAATATTACTAGGAAAATGTATTTTGGTATTAATTAACCTAACCTAACCTTACCTAATATGAATATGTTATTACATTATCATTTGTATAATTTAGGTCTCGGGGGTACGGGGGCTCCGCCCCAGTAAAGATCACGCATCACAAATTGATCGATTGAATGATATTTTAGCATCGGAAATTCAAAAATAAAAAATATAAAACCCTATACCGATCAATTTGTGATGCGTGATCTTTACGGGGGCTCTGCCCCCATACCCCCGAGACCTAAATTATACAAATGATAATGTAATAACATATTCAATATTTCTATTACTCGGAAGTCATTAGAATGCACTTCGTATATTAAATCCTCAAAATAATATTCATACCATTCACATGTCATTGCCACAAACATCTATCAAAAACTAACAGAAGTAGACTAGCAACTTAAAAGGCTTAAGAACTTAAAAAGTGTAGCTCATATATCATGTTCTCATGACATCACCAATCAAATATTGGAAGGGTGGGGAAAAAAAATGCAAAAATGTCATAATATTCAAATGTACATGTTAATTTGTTAAGTACGCATCTGCGAGCATAGTGACTTATATGAAAATGATGAGAAAATTATGCTTTAATATTTTATAATTATATTTGCTTTTGATATTCTGAGTATGATAAAACTCATATTAACCGGTTATGTTAGGTTATATATTAAAACTATGTTTTTCTGATTGTTTTTGATGTTTGAACGAAATTGACCTTCGTTCAAACCACATCAAAAACTATCAGAAAAACCTAATTAACATAAATAAGTAATTTGAAAGTGTTGGAATGCCATTTATTTTTGGTTAGTTAAATAATTTGGGGTACCGTAATTATGTCGCAAATGACATGGCCTGAAGTGGAAATAAAAAATATATTTTTGTAATGTATTTTGGTGTGCTCTATTCAAATATAACCTTCATTTCTTGTGCAAATGAACAGAAATACATGTTTGGGCCATGCAATGACAACTGTATTTCTGTTAATTTGCATAAGAAATGAAGGTCATATTTGAATAAAGCACACCAAAATACACTTGAAAAATGTATTTTTGACTACATTTTATACAATAAAGCATAACTTAACATGTTACAAGATTTCATAAATGACGCATTACCACAGGAAACATGCAAAACACCTCAAAATTAACTAGAAAAGTTTGCTCTCATCATTTTCGTTTAAACTAACGAAAATATCACGACTTCGAGTAACCAATCATCAAGGGCATACAGTTGACCTAACTGGGCATTCAATTAACCTAACTAGGCATTCAATTAATCATCTCAAGTACATGATGAATCAAGTTCTCAAAGTCAAAATCACACGAATGGCACGTCATAATTCTATCACAAATGCCACCAAACTGAATCCAATTAGAGAAAAAAAAAGCCAGAACAGAAACCAATAAACCAATTATGTCACAGAGTAACATGATGTCCTACCACTCCTGACTACAAATACACTAAATATATACAGGGTGTCCCATAAGTCTGGCATCATAAGAAAAATAATGAAAAAAGGCAAAACAAAAGCTTTTATTTACGGAATGTGCTCAATATGCCCACCATTATTTTCAATACACAAATTCAGACATGATACCCAGTCAGCAAACACACGGTGAATGATGTCAGGAGTAATGGTGTTACATGCCCCAATAATGTGCTGCAGCAAATGTTCAACACACTTAATTTTCTCTGTGTATACCAGCGCTTTCAAGTGGCCCCAGAGATAAAAATCTAGTGGCGTGAGATCCGGGCTTCTAGCTGGCCATTCCACAGGCCCTTGATGTCCTATCCAATGACTAGGGAATTATTGGTACAGGTATTCCCTTACTTGGGTGCTGTAATGTGCAGGAGCGCCGTCTTGCTCGAACCATGTTGGGAAATTTCCTTCTTCGTTCAAGACACTGGGAAATGCTTCTTCCTTGAGCATACGTAGGTGCCTCCATTGACATGTTCATCGAAAAAGAGGGGACCTATGATGCGATCCTTCCAAATGCCACACTGTACCATCACCTGAGATGCACCTTGTTCCTTTGAAGAGGTATACCAGTGAGGGTTGTTTTGAGACCAGTAGCAGGTGTTCTGTCGATTTACCTCACCATTTCCATAAAAAACAGCCTCATCACTGAACAGAATGGTGGATGGGAAATTGGCATCCTGGACATAAGAAAAATATGAATTATGGTTTGTAGAAATAGAAAAATATGAATTTCTCCTATGATGCCGGACTTATGGGACACCCTGTATATATATTTATATTATTATTATTATTATTATCTACGATATTTTGCACAAAAAAATGAGTGACAAATTTGAATAAAGCGACTAAAACTACCTCATAACTTATTTCAAATTGCAGGTCCAGCCCATGTCATTTAAAACATTAACCTTATCTTTAATTAATCCCTTAAGTTAAGGGCCAAACTAAATAAAATAAACAGTCCAGTTCAGTTACTTATTCTGTTAAATTTGTTGTACTAAAGGATTAGGTACTTTCCTGTTATCCTGGACCCCAGACTTTTTGCCAGATTTGTATGCCACTTGCAGATTGCCAAATTTCATTGCCAAATTTTTCTTTTTTTTAAATGTTCAGTAAATAACCTAACCCTAACCTAACCTAACCAAACCAAACCAAACCAGGGTTGGGTTAGGTTAGGCGTAGTTAGTGAACATTTAAAAAAAAAAAAAAATTGGCAATAAAATTTGGCAATCTGACAAGTGACATCTGAATCTGACAAAAAGTCTGGGAACTGGGATAACAGGAAAGTACAAAAAATTATAGTATTTATTTTATAAATAAATAATTATGAGGGTACTTCAATAAGTATCCACACTTTTTATTTTAGTGATAATATAGTATGCCAGGTATATAATATATACTCATAATAATAATAAGCCAAACTGAGATTTATAGGTTTATTTAGGCTACTCATAGCTGTCACATATCGTACGAATAGTGAGCATGGTAGAAGATGTGAAAGGAGCTGAAATTCACACATATTTGTGCTCAGTATGGGAATAATACATTACCATGGCAAAGTGTGTACGAGTGGATTCAAATGTTCAAGGAAGGTCGGACATGTGTGACAGATGCTCAGTGCTGAGGAGGCTGTCAACATCAACCAGTGGTGACAAACAGGAAGAAGCTAGAGCCATGATTTTCGATGACAGAAGATTAACAATAAAAGAAATTGCAGTGGTCAAAACCACACCCTCATAGATTTTGCTTAAATTTGGTTTATAGAATAGTCTATGCTAGTAGGTACCAAATTTCAAATATCAGCTCAACCAGAGTTATGGTTCAAAAGTTATGCTTCCCCCTTATTTGTGTGGGGGGGGGGGGGGGGGGGAGATGAAAACTGTAAATATTCAAACCACCGTAACTCACTACCTAATTGACATAGAACAGTGATATAAAGTGTTTATGAAAGCTAATTGCACACATAAGAAATTAGCATAGCTAAGTAGAAAAAATGGCTAAAATTAACAGAAAAAAAGTTACACTTTATTCCACTTGAAGGGGTCCTGGTCCCCCCCCCCCTAAATTACAGATTTTAAAAAATTTTCATATATACAAAAAATGAGTTTCAACCTTATTCTATCAATATATGAAAAGAAATATATGTGTATTTGCATATAAAATAGGTACCATATTTACAGACTTCAAAATGGCTACTTTTACTTAAAAGACTAATTTTTACAAATTCATGTAAAATGTTAGGTAATTAATACATTGCAATTTACACATGGTGCAATAATTCTTAATGCTGATAATCTATACCTACCTAAGCTTATAAGTTAATTTTCAACAGATTTTTATCCTAGCTTTGGTTCCAAACTCCCACTAAAGTTCTTGAACTTGCTTTGGATTGAAGGAGTAAATAATCTTAACACCAGGCTTGATATTTGGTGTCATCATGATAGAAATCATATCATTTTGTTTTATCCAGCAAACATCTCTTTCATCAGAAAATAATACTGGGTGGTAGATCCTGATGAGGTGAGGAAACTGATTTTATAATCACCATATTCTTCTGAAGTGTCTAAAATAATTCCAAACCAAACTTTATCATCATATTTACAGGCAACATACTGGCCAATTTGATACTCATCTTTTTCAACTAGTTGGCTGTCTTTATCTGGTTCAGCCCCAGTGCTTATTCTAAACAATTTACAATTATCAGAATCAGATGTCTGATAAGCTTGTATTAGGTTTTCTGACTCTGGTACAAACCTGTGGAAACCCCGTGTACCTTTAACGGGTAAAGCTTCATTAAACCTACTAGAAAGATTGAATTTATCTGCATGAACCTCCTCCTTTGTAACATACAAACAAATAATTGAATTAAAGTGTTCAGTGCAAAAATCATAGAAAGCTCTTGGTGTTAGAATATGACCAGTATCAGTACGTTGCAAACTAGCCTTTGCTACAACTCTTTTAATAGTTCCTCCAATATCATCACAAGCATTTTTCCCATGACTTGTGGCAAAGAAATTCCACTTGGCCTTCACACCAAAATCCTGTTCATGATAGCATAGATTGCTGAAATTATATTTGTTTTTGTATTGGCCTCCACACCCATCAGAGAAATAAATTACTTTTTGTACGTTGGGGAATTTCTCTCTAATATCCTTCATAAATACTGCTGAAAAGTGTGAACTGCTGATGTTGAGTGCTCAAAACAATCGCTAATAATACAGTAACTAGTATGAATTAATTCTTCATCCTTCATGTGATATGCCACAAATGGGTGGAGGGTCACCTGGTCATTTGTCCAGTGAAAACTTTGTGGTTCATCTTGAGTGATGAATGAATAGTTTTCTGCAAAATCCCCTAGCACAAGTATTTGATCACAGTGAAGATTCTGTTTCATAATCTTCAAATACTGACTCTGGCTTTTTGCAATGTAGTGGTGCCTAGGCCCTAGTAAGAGAAAAAAATGTTTTCTGAAAGCTGTTCAATAAATTCATCTGGAGAAGCTATATGAGTTTCCAATGTTGATCTATCTGTATTAGTCCACTGAACATATTTGACAGAATCTCTGCTTGTCAAGGAAGGTATAGTATTTAAGAGATTAAATATGCCTATGCTACCAGGACATTCTCAACATCCATGTATGATGTAACATGCATGTAGAAGAATTTATATCACAAACACTTTTTTCCATAAGTGTGTAATAGGTTAAGTTTTTCTCTGCAATTGCTGATACCATGAGTTTAGGATTCTGGTGGTGGGTGCAAACACAAACTGAGTGGGTTCCTTTGCCTCCAGCAATTACATGCCATTTAGGCCTCAGATTGGCAAAGGTAGAAAACCCTTTGCTATTATCATTGTTTTCTTTATATTTTGAATATAATTCTTTTAAATTTCCTAGTAATAGACATTTTTGCTTGTACTCTTTTTTACCATCTTCATTTCTTATGCTAACACAATCAGATTTCCCTGCACACAAACAACTGACTTCATCATCATTGTAGAATTCCTTTATTTCAGAGATTATATCTTCAGTTAGTTTTCTTCCTTTACCGTAGATAGGAATCTGTGGCATAATACCAAATGTATGTTTCAAATGTCTGGCTTTGTCAACCATGTATCTGGTTGCACAAAACATATCCATTGTCCGAGAAATAGGAAATGGTGAGAGTGTAAGTATCTGAAGCCTCCTTTTGTATGATGATGTGGATTTGAAGCCTTGTACAAGATCACTCATGATGTTTTCATACCTATAAAAAAAACATAACCCCAAATTACTGTACAATATTAAGGATGTAAGTACATGATTTATATTATTCAAGAATTAAGGAAGTACTGTACTTCATGAATTTGAACATATACCAGTATATTTAGTATATGGGATGATGTCACATTTTAGGAAATATAGCTAATGTCTACTAGTGATGTAGGTCACATCCAGGGTTGTGGAGTCGGAGTCGTGGAGTCGCACGTTTCAGGTCGGAGTCGGAGTCAAATTTTTACAATGTGTGGAGTCGGAGTCGGAAAATTTTGGACCGACTCCACAACCCTGGTTATAGCCACTAGGTTAAGAAGGGTTATTCAATTTTAAGTAGGACTACTACTGGTTAGACCTTAATTATGTTTAAGAGAATCTTTTTCATTTATATATATATATATATATATATATATATATATATATATATATATATATATATATATTATTGGAAAAAATAAAAATCCCTTAATATGATAATATCTACAAGTCAATATCCTTCTTAATATTTGAATGTTCCCTTATCCTAGAAAGTAACCTGATGATTCATGTGGTGGTGATGAAATGTCTTATTATTATGATAATTATAGAGTGAAACACTAGAGGAGTCGGAGTCGGATTTTTAGATTTTTTACAATGTGTGGAGTCGGAGTCGGCAGGGTTGTGGAGTCGGTCCAAAATTTCCCGACTCCGACTCCACACATTGTAAAAATTTGACTCCGACTCCAACTCCACACATTGTAAAAAATCTAAAAATCCGACTCCGACTCCTCACATTTTAAATATACGACTCCGACTCCTCTAGTGTTTCACTCTATAATTATCATAATAATAAGACATTTCATCACCACCACATGAATCGTCAGGTTACTTTCTAGGATAAGGGAACATTCAAATATTAAGAAGGATATTGACTTGTAGATATTATCATATTAAGGGATTTTTATTTTTTCCAATACATATATATATATATATATATATATATATATATATATAAATGAAAAAGATTCTCTTAAACATAATTAAGGTCTAACCAGTAGTAGTCCTACTTAAAATTGAATAACCCTTCTTAACCTAGTGGCTATAACCAGGGTTGTGGAGTCGGTCCAAAATTTTCCGACTCCGACTCCGACTCCACACATTGTAAAAATTCGACTCCGACTCCGCCCTGAAACGTGCGACTCCACGACTCCGACTCCGACTCCATAACCCTGGGAGTCGGAGTCGAATTTTTACAATGTGTGGAGTCGGAGTCGGGAAATTTTGGACCGACTCCACAACCCTGGTCACATCCGCACATTTTCTCGCATCCGCATCCGCACTTTGGACTGCGGATGTGGACCGTTGAGATAAAATGTTATTAATAAGCGGAAATTATCAAATTCTACTATATTAATAGAACTAGTTCATTGTGCGCAAAAGTGATGCAAGTGACAAGATGAGAGGCTGTTCTTGTATGAAGTTACTCTCTTGCAACCTACTTAGATCCACGTTACAAAGCTAAGTTATTTTCACCTAGTACATTAGAACGAGTTAAATCATCACTTGGCAAAGCAGTTGAAGAGCTTCAATCTCTTGAATCTGTCGCTTCGCCACCCACCAAAAGAATAAAAGTTTCAGTGACAGAACCAACACCTTCAACAAGAAAATCTATCACAGAATCTGTGTCTCAGTTTCTTGAGTCAAGCAGCAATGACGAGACCTACGCGATGTCAAAAGATGTAGTAAAAATGATCGAGAGCTATCACCAAGAAAAATGCCTGGCTGCATGTGACAATCCTATTAGTTGGTGGAAAAATACGCAGAATATCTATCCATACTTGAGTAAACTTGCAAGGAAACATTTAGCCTGTCCTCCAACAAACGTACCAAGCGAGAGATTATTTAGCAGTGCTGGATTAATATATGATGAAAAGAGAAACAGACTGGCAGCAGAAAAGGCAGAAAAATTAATGTTCCTTAAGCATAACCTTCCTATAATTAAGTTTGAACATTAAACGATCAACATCTTAGTTTACTTTATTTTAATTACTCATTTATAAATATGCCTAATAAAACTTTAAACTTAATATAAATAGTTATCAAGCTAATTAAAGATCTCTTTCTATAAGGGTGGAGGTTGGGGAAAGAGGTCAGTGGGGTGCATTTGAGTTGGGTTCACGTCCCGCATCCTGGTAACACAATTATGGTTTCCAATTGTGGCTGAAACTCAACAAAATATAACGAATTTATTTGCAGACGAATTCACTAATTGATTTCTATATTAGTTAGATGCTTGATATTATTTTATATGTTCAGAGAAAAGTACAGCAATTATTGTACAATTAATCAATTATACTACATTATAGCTACAGCTCTCTATATAATAATAACTTATTATATACGTTAAACACAACAAATCTCGAATATATCCTAAAAAATAACGAAAATGTAGACATCTGCATCCGCATCCGCATTCGCGGATGTGAAAAAAAATGACATCCGCTACATCACTAATGTCTACATATATATCCAAACATGACAACCTATAATACTGTACTTATATACAGGTACTTACATACATACATTAATAGTTCAAAGTCATCTCATTAATTATTTTTAGTGTCTTACCTCTCCAAATCTGTTTCTTTGAGATGCTGTATACTCACTGGCTCACCAACATCTTGAACTTCAGTGGCAAATGCAGTTTCCAACTTCCTCATGAGGGAGGTTGAAGCTCAGGGTTGGCACCCAAAGACCCAACCCAAAACCCACTGGAATTTTCAGTGGGTTTTTGGGTTTTTGTTCCGAGATGTTTATTTTAAAATAATTGAAATTTTTCTGATTGCTACATTGTTCAATTGTAGCTAATTGAATGATTTGGCATGTTGATTATTTCAAGTAAGCTGACTTATAAAACAATTCTTAAATTATGTAATGTGTAAATAAAGACTTTAAAAAGGATTTGCACCCATTGTGAAACACTATGGACAATTATTGGATCATTTGACACATTGCTCCAACCATCTTGAATTAAAGTTACAGTAGAATTGACAGTCTTTTTTCATTGAATCCAGTACCTACTTCATTATTCACTTTGATTAGCCAGTCATCAGATAATTTTTTCTGCTTGGAGGACAATAGCTTTGTCTTAAATTTTGGACCCATTTAATAAATTCAACTACAAATGGAATATTTGCTGAAAAGAAAAATCTGGCCATTTGCAAATCTAGTTGTTCTTTTTGATCTACAGTTGTTCTAACCACATATGGCATTATCTGGACTTGTGTTTTCTTGGCTGGAGTAGAATGAAAAAATGGTATGAAAGATTCAGAAGCGGTTGAAGTGAATGAAGTCTCACTACTGTGAATTGTAGTGTCATCATGAACCAGGCTTTCATATGATTTGCTTGAAAAGAGTCTACTCTCAAAACTGCTGTGTCTATGTGTAGGAGGAAGAGTTGCTGATGTAGCTGTATTTGTAAGCTCATCCGCTTCATCATCATGAGCCTGTACCCATTTTTTATTGCATCGATCTAAATGATGTTTCACTCATTCTATTTTTTTCGGAAATACACATCTATGGTATTTGCACCGAACTCTATTTGGTTGGTCACTCAACATTTCTACTTCATCCCATTCAGCAGCTTTAAGTCTGCCACTGGTACGTGTGGGTCTAACTTTCTCTAGATGTTTCATTCTTTCAATTTTTTGAGTGATACTTCTTTGCAGTAATTGCATAGTACTCTAGTAGGCTGATCACTTAATAAAGTCACCTCGTCCCATTCGCTAGCTTTAGATCTTCCATCTCTATAACTCTTTGGCATCTTAAAAATTTAAATTTTAGTTAGGTCTAAATAAAGCTGAAATCTGCTGTTAAGAAATAAAGGAAAGATCTAAAATTAAAATGGAGAAAATTCTAATATGTCATTATTATCTCATATCTGAACTTTGTGAAATAAAGATGTCTTTTTAATATATATTATAGATTAGATAAATAAATTAATAAAATAATAGATACATTAGGCACTACATAATTATTGAACCTTTCTAAAAAATTTTTCTACCCATCAAAAATGCAAAAACCCAGTTGGGTTGGGTTTTTGCCAACCCTGTTGAAGCTTTTTTGAATTTTTGTGAAACTGCCTTTGATCTGCTTCCACTGCTCAGGGCATCTGAAAAATATTTGAAATACAATTAATTAATAAATATAAGTACCGTATGAAATATCTAGTGGCAACAATCTGAATTTCTGCACTGAAGTATATTTTTTAGATAATTTCATATGTATATGTATTAGGTATGGGTCATTCCATGTCACTTCAATGGTGAAAAAAACGTGACCATCACCAATTTTTTTGAAAATTGGCACATATAGATCTCTGTGAGAAAAACAGAATGACGCTTGTTTCAACACTCTAGGTCAGGGGTGGGGAACCCTTGGCACGCGTGCCAAACGTGGCATGCCAATGACTTTTTTCCGGCATGCGATTCCCCAGGCTCACCTTAAAAAAAAAAAAAATAAATATCCAAATTCTTCGCTGAGTTTTATATTTTAACTTAATGTTTTCTGCTAAAAAATGGTAAAGATTAACTTCTGTTTAATATATTATGTAGGTAAAATAACATTTTATTTTCTCTGTAATTTTTATGTATTATTCATAAGGGATTAAGAATCAATAAAAGAATATTTTTAATTTTATTTTCTTTCATTGTGCTTTAGTCAAGTAAAACGATTATGAGATTGGGCACTGTAATGTATTGGGAAAACTTGAAAGAACTTATGGCTGATTGATCTGATATATAAAAAACAAAAAAAAATCAGAATTATTGTTTACTCTTTTGCTGATGTTAAAAATTGCGTTTTTAAATTGTGTGGCTGTATATGGCAGCTATAATTACACTTAAAGGCTAATAAAAAATATCCACGCTATCAACAGGGTAGAACGACCTTCAAGTAAAAATTCCGTCACTAAATTTTACATTTATTCAATCTTACATGACTTACAATAATCACTCTTACAATATTCTTTGATTTTACTGCTCCAGTGTAATTTTTGATTATTTGAAAAGGTTCTCCCAATACTTAAAAGGCACCAAATAATAATATGTTCCCCAAAATTTTGGTTGGCACGTGAGAAAATTTTGCATCAAAGATTTGACAATTTTGGCACGCTCACTTAAAAAGGTTGCCCACCCCTGCTCTAGGTCATATGGTTCCGGAGATATGGCCCTTCGAATTTTGTGAAAAAAGGTCAATTTTCAAGGTTGTACCATATTTCAACATGAAATATCTCGGCTCCTATTGCACTTACAGAGACCATTTAAACACTATTTTAAAGCTTTTAAGCAGATCTACAACTTTGTTTCTATTCATATTTTACCTCAGTGATAAAAAAAAAAGTTAATCTTATTTTTGATGTTTGACCTTGTGTAGGTCATTTGATGTCACAACCGATTTTTTTCTCCTTTCACCCAATTTTGGGTACACACGTCTACCTTAACCTAGAACAAGATTTTTAGTGTTGATTAAGTTAGTATAGACGCTACAGCCATTTCAGTGGCCAATACCCACCTCCATTTTGACCAAGTACCTTTTTCCACCAAACTTTGGAGCACCATATCTTTGGAACTGTTTGAGCTAGTGTTGAGAAAAATACCATTAGATTTTTCTTACTGAGATATATAATGTCTGCTAATTTAAAAAAAAATTGGTAAATTTTATCTAACCTAACCTAACCCAGTTATTTGGTCGAATAAGTATCTGGCCCTATTATAAAATTTAATTTTTTTGTATATTTCAGAGAATTATATAATATAGGTAATTTAAATTGCATAATTAATTAATTTATATGGACATTCAAAAGTGTGAAGAACTTCGAACCTGCTATCCTGTTTAAAGGTAAAGCTATGTACGTATATAAGTACCTTATACAGTTGACCCCTGACTTACGTCGTCACCATCTTATGTAATTTCGAGTTATGAGAAGCCCCCCATTGACTGTAATCAGTGATGGGCTATCTAGATACATGTATCGCCGATACGTATTGATCGATACTTTTGTATCGGTATCGCTTTAGCTACTTGACAAAAGTATTGATTTATCGGTATCGCTAAGGTCAATTTTCTTAAATGTATCGAAAAAAATCAATACTTCGATACATCGATACATTAATAAGAATTTTAAATATTTAAATAGATGTTATAATATGACACTACTGAGTTATATTTATGAATATACATAAATAATAATACTATTAAATATTTATTTAATGACAGTACTACTCTACTGGTCACGTCACACAGTACAGCGCAATGTTTAAACACGTTTGTACTCGTGTTATTGAGATTAATTAACCGTAACATAGGAACATTGTTAGCTGTAGAGAAGAAGCTAGAGCATTTGAATTCAGAGGCATTGTGTCATTGTCAGCCACTTCTCAATGCAGTCACAGTAGGGTTCACTAAGCAGTTTGAAAAGTTTCTGTGCCTTGATGCGTCGCATGAGTGTAAAGCAGCAATACTGGCATCATCTTCAAATCCTCTGTTCAAGTTAAAGTGGATGACAATAAAAGGCAAATTTAATACTAACATTGTCAAAAAGAGGGTTCAAGAAATGTTGGTTAATGCTGTTAAGAGCCTCAGCGAGCAGACCCCTCAGCAACAACTAAGTGATGCTGCATCTGACGGAAGTGCAGATGATTTCTTCTGTTATGAGTCTGCTTCCACTAATGTCTCTGCAACCCAAGATTCCACTGAGATGGAAGTTTTACAGTATCTGGGTGACGGAAGTCATTCTCTCCAATCTCTGAGGCAGTACCCAGGAATTCTACGGGTCTTCCTGAAGTATAACACACCACTACCATCCTCTGCTCCTGTAGAACGGTTTAGTTTGGCTGGTCACATTCACGCTCCAAAAAGGAATAGACTGTCTGACCAGATGTTTAGCCAGCTGGTATTTTTGAAGGGTAATAGTAATTACTTTTAATTGTTAGTGTAATATTTTCAGTCATTCATGTATCTTACAAAATTAAAACATACTTTCATTAAATAAAGCAATTGTTTTTATTTACATCTATAAAACCCATTAAAATGTCGTTGATTTTACTTACAGTGCATACAAATTACTAGTATAAACAATAATATCTAATACCTACATATTAAATGAATAATTATAAAAATGTACCGGCGATGCATGTATCGGTATCGCTTAAGACATCTAGAAAGTATTGGCATATCGGTATCGCTTAAGACGTTCTTCATGTATCAATGTATTGGTATCGCTTTAGCGATTTTCATGTATCGATGCCCATCACTGACTGTAATTGATTCGTCTTACGTAATTATTTCATGTTGCGTAATAGCTGCGTAATCGCAAATGAAGTGCGTGACCACTCACTGGCAGGACGCCGGGTATTTCATGTTATTTCATTGTTATTTTTACTGTGCATTATATAAAGTGATACTGTATGAAGTTATTAATAATTTGGCAAATTAATAAATGTGAAATTAAGGATTATTAAATAATCTAAGATAAAAAAGTGCCTGTGTGAAGTTGAAACATTGACGAAATAACACGCTATAATTTTTTTCTGTGATTTAATAATTTTTAATATGTATTTTCTTTTAGAGATGGTGTTTCTTAATAATAATTATTAATTACCATTATAATTCTGTTCATATACACAGATTTTATCAAAAAATTTAATTATTTTATTATTTTCAATACTTTTTTGGGGTCCTGGAACTGATTATCCGATTTACATGTATTTTGGGGTTCGACTTACGTTATTTTTGAGTTAAGTAACTCATCTCGGAATGGATTAATTACGTAAGTCAAGGGTCGACTGTACTAAACTATAGGTACTACCCTATAGAATAAGTTCAGTTTTAAGAGTTAAATGAGTTTTAATAGAATTACTTTGTGTATTTATTCATTGCAGTGGTGGCTTTTCAGAGGAGGCATGGGAGACCGGGCCTCCTCTGTTTTTATCACTAAAAACTATGAAAGAGGATTTTATTTCATAGTATTAATTCTATATGATCATAACATGGGTCATTCCATGTCAAGTCAGCCACCTAAAACACTCACCCCTTTCAATTTTGCTCATACTTGGCACAATAGCAGATATACATGCCAAACTTAAATTCCCAAATTATTAGAGCTGACTGACCTTTGGTTACTGAGATACAAGGTCACAAAGTTGTGACATTTTGACCTTTTTTGCGTTAAATGACTATTTTCAAAATGGTGTAACTAAAAAGCTATTAAAGCTAGATCATTGATTTTGGTCTCATTTTAAAGCTCTTTAGTAGCCCCTTGTTTATTGTCTCTTGTTAAATATCTCTACTGTGAAAAATAAAAAAATCCCTTCAAAAGTTAACCTTTGACCTTGAATAAAAAAAAAATACCTAAAAAATTCAATTTTTTTACATTAATACCTTGTCATGTACAACAAAATCCCAAGAAGCTGTAAGTGGCTGATAACTAGTTCAATGTATAAAAAATAAATGAAGTTGGCATCATTCTTCAATTTTAGATTTTTTTTGTCAGTTCATTTATTTAAAAGTTCTGTTCTGATATAGTGTCAGTGAAGACTTAGTTCAACTTAACATTATTAGTTCAAAAACCTTTTTGTGACCTGTGCCAAAAGAAGTCTTTTAAAAGACAACAACATTTAAAGTGGCAATAAGATATCATTCAGTCTTTATTTGAAAGTAACCAATGCAGTCATGTCCATTTTGCTGCGGTTCCTTGACATCAGCATTCGGCTTGCTACTTGCTCTTTGATGTGGTCTTCTCACCTCTCGTGACTGTAAACTTGACTAGCTGCTTCTGTGACCATTTTGACACCTCTCTCCACACTCGGAGTGTGAGAAGGCCACTTTGGCACTTGCATTGGGGCCTCTTTTAAGTTGTGTTAAATCTTTGTTTGTTATACATGTTGTCAGTGGTGGCTCCAAAACTTCCGAACTCAAGTTAACTAATTCTGACAATTTCGTCGCATTGATGTTTATCGGAGGTACCTTGTCTGAACAGAGCAGTCTCCCAGCTGGTCATCATCTAGTGATGTTCCTCTAAGCTTTAGAATGATTTCCACAGCCTCAGTTTGCTCTTTGGTACATTGGCTGCAGAGTATTGCTTGCAAAACTGCCTTTGGCCTAGCATACCAAGTGGACCTTCTCACCACAGGTAACATGATGTCCACCACTACTTTCCTTTGGGTTCTCAGTAGCTGTAATTGAAACAAGATGTGGTTGGGCCCCTCCATTCACATTGGATTAAGTTTTACATTGAACCAGTGAGGAAGATAAAACCCAATAATAAATTCAACAATCGACATCAAATTCTGTAGCATTTTGCCCTTCAGTGCATGTTTGGAAACCTAAATCCTGCAGAAACGAATTGCTGTAGTTAACCAATGACTGTGACTTATGGGTCCAATCTCCAAGAGAGCCAGATTTTGAGGCAACTCTCTTGATCTGATTGCTTGAACAATATGATAAGCATAAGATTGATCCATGCTGAGGTCTTTGATAACTTCTTCAGACAACACTGGAAGGGGAGGGCCTACTTTGACCTTTGGAAATTTTGTATTTATTTCTAATTCCATTGCTTCATCTAGCATGTTGCCAAGGGGGCCTGACCACTTGTTGCTCTTTGTAGGACCATCAAGTTCCTGGATGAGACGACGAAGAGGTAGTTCCCCTGTGTGCAAATCACATACAATCCAAACGAGCCTTCTTCCAAGTTTTTTCTCTAAATGCGTCATAACACCACCCTGCCATCCAGTGTTTATCGCAGTTGAGTCTCCACCAACGGCCTGCAGTGAACTGTCAAGTCTTCTTTCTTGAAGCCAACATATTTGATCAGCAATTGCCTCTGCATGTTTCTTGCCTTCTACTTCTGCTTCAGGAACAAAGTGAAACAAATAGCAGCCATCAGGTAAACTGGAACACACAGAGTAGTGTTCTTCTTTGATGAGACTGGGAAACTTTCTGTCCATTCCCTCTACCTCTAGGAGAACTTTTGTGGCATCTCTTCTTCCGTCAAACAAAAGGCAAGAGAGACCTTCCTCCTCCAAATCTTTTTCATGCTGATCAGATATTTCCTTCATTATTTTTTCTTGTGCTCTTCTTATCTTATTATGATCTATCACTAAGGATGTATCCTCTTGGCTGATGAGGCCTGCATCTATCCAAGCAGCAGTGGCAATCTCTGCAGTCTCTCGTAGCCCAGTATGGTGGTGAATACTGGCAAGGGCAATGTTTGAGATGTCTTTAGTGTTGTATTTCATTCTCTTCGGCGAAGGTTCAGATGGCATTTTTGAGCTATCATCTGATGTTGCTTCTTTCTGTTCATCTGAAGAGCTTTCAAAGAAGTGAGAAACCTCTTGATAGAGCTCTTCATCTCTTTGGGTGGCTTCTTCACTCTTCTTTTTCTTCCTTTCTTCCCTCTCTCGAATTTTGTTTTTTGGCTTCTGAATAATCTGCCGAACCAATCTGCATACTTCCATGGCCTCCTGCCTTTGTTCTCTGTGCCTTTATGAAAGCCAGCTCCAAAACAGGGATCTTCTTCTCATAAGGACAGCGACAATCAATGTGAGGGTGAGGTTCTCTTCTGCATGAGGGAGAACAATTGGCTTCAGAACACAACTCTATGGGACACTGGCAGTTAAAAATGTCAAGAAGAGTATCAAGTGTGTGCAGAAATTTATTTTTCTTTGCTAGTTTTCCTTTACCAAGTGATGTCTCAACTGTTTTGTGCCACAGCTTTGTTAATTTTAGCTCAATAGTTCTATACTGATTGAGTACAGGTGGTTTGAATAACACATTAGGGTAATTCCAGGACAAATAGACAAATGAAAGTGCCAAATGTACACTCCACCATCTACAAAATTCATGAAACTTGGTGTGAGGGTTGGTTTTGGTCCAAATTACAAAAATCTGAATTTTTTTGAAAATTGGTCAAGTTGGTCAAATTTTATGGCTTGACCAAATTTTGGTCAAATGAAAAAAACAACAATTTTCAAACATAAATATCTCAGCTGCTAATTGTGGTAGCGTAATAAGTCTTAAATGATAAAATATGTAAAATTAACTGTATTTTCTAAATATGTATCATTTTTTTAGGGTAACAAAAATAAAATTATGATTTTTTGGAAAAAATGTCAATTTTTTTTTTTGCGATTTGCCAGCGAAGATATCATTTTTCGAAAAAAAGACCAAGAATAAAATATGTTTATTTGATGTATGTACACCATAATAAGTAATAAAAAGTCAGCTTATAGTTTATTATAAGGCTCAAAACTGAGTTTGAAATTAAGTAATAAATCTTTTTTTCAGATGACGAAGATTTATTACAGACTTGTTGGTCCAAAAAGAGAGAATTTTCAAATCATATAAAAAATACATGTAGATAAACCAAAGGCAAAAAAATCTTTTAAAATATATGTACAATGTACATACATAACCTCTCTTATATTTAGGGACAGAATATATTGACAATAATAATGTTTAATTTATAAAGCGCTTATCAGAGTATAAAATACTCTTCCTAATACTACACGTACACAAGTCTTTGAGAATGAATTAAGAGACAGTATTCTCATCCAGTGAATCCAAATTTTAGACACTAATAATATAATAATAAGAAAAAAGAAGTTGAAAAGATTTTTATAACTATTAAGTAGATACACAAATCTTAGATAAAAATTTTAGAAATATTATATAGACAATCTTAAATAGTATACATTTGATAGAATTTATTTTATCTTTGAAAAGTTATTTAATTCTTGAAGCGGAAAAATGTATTGTATTCTTGTTCCTCCTCGTAAACTTGCTTCAATACTCCCAAATATATTTTCTGTTGGAACGTGACAAATATCATCTTGCGCAGGAAAAATGTATGAGGGACATACGCGAAGGATGGAGAAATTTTATCAGAAAATCATCATATTCACAGTCAAAGGACTGGACTAATCCGAGCCATAGTTTATTTTCATACATACAACCCACAAAAGAGCCTGTTTCAATTTCGCATTGAGAGACAGTATTATGTTCTTGATCCGAAGCAGAAACTCTAATGAGCTCTCTTATTTCGACTGACTGTGCACTCTGAGAGAGTGGATAAACCTTCAACGAATTCTTGGAAATTGGGATGAAGCGTTGTAATTGTTGAGTACCTTTGATAGAAGTAATAGGTTTACTCAGACTTTTTTGCAAAGTAAGCTGTACATCTACAACTTCTGCCTCAGAGACGTAAAAAAAGTCAATAGCAGTTAGGAATTCTTGAGAGCAGAAATTGTAGAAGTCCTCAGCTGTTAAGAGTTGATGGTCGAGAGGCCGTCGTAAGCTTTCTCTGGCAACTGCTCTTTTTACCGTTCCACCAATACCGTTGCAGGCATTCTTCCTGTGGGATGTTGCGAAAAAATTCCACTCCGCATGAATTTTGAAGTCTTTGAAATGATGGCATAAATTTAGAAAATTTGTTTTATTCTTATACTGAGCCGCGCATCCATCTGTGAAATAATGAATTTTAGTTAGGTTTGAATTTTGTTATTGGATGCACAGGATTAATTTTTTGAGAAAACTATGAACCAGAATTGTATCATGCCTGCGATGGTTTGAAACGAAGCAGTAACTTTTGCAAATTAGTTTTCCTGCATTGTTTTTGGAATAATAAACGAATGGGTGCACTGTACATTGCGAGTTCTCCCAATGAAACCCCTGGGCACAATCTTGTACGATGAATGAGAAGTTTTCCGCGAAATGCCCACCAAAACACCTTCATTTCAGGCAGTTTCTTTTAGATTTTTGAAGTAACTCGACTAACATTTATTGTGAAGTGGTGTCTTGTCAGTTGTGCAATTTTTTTGGTGAGCGATTCCACGTATTCCTCTGGAGTTTCGGTGATATCTTTTAACATACAGTGATTGACGGACACCCATTGTTTATATTTTATCTCTTCCATTGCCATGAAGTCCAAACTTTCCAAATAATTTTTGATTCTGATCTCTCATGGGCATCTTTTGCATTGGTGCATCATACAATCTTCATTGTCCATGCCGCAGATGGATAAAGACATTAATTTTTTGTAGTCTAAATCTTTAATGCCTAACGCTGATATTTGTAGTTTCAGATTTTGGTGATGCGTACATACGCAGACACTGTGAGTTCTGCTTTGTCCCGCAAGCACGCACCACAACGGTCGAAGATGAGCAAAGGTACTAAAGCCTATTTTGGGATTTTCATCATTTTTTGCATATTCAGCATATAACTCTTTCAAGTTACACAATACCAGTCTTTTTTGTTTTATTTTTTCACCCTCTTCATTTATTGCAAACTTATAATCTTTGATTCCCGGGCACATCCTACTATATTCGTCATTTTCATAAAACTCCCGAATGATTTTTTTCATTTCAGCTGTGATGACGTTCCCTTTCGTCATGTTTGGAATGTTAGGAAGAATCCCAAACTGTTTTTGAAGATTGCGGCTCTTACGCACCATATACTTTGTTGCTCCAAAGAAGTCAGCAGTTTTTTCAATGGGATAGGGACAGGGTTGGCACTAGTGGGCCCAGCCCGAAAAAACCCACCCGGGTTTTTTTAAAAAAAACCACTTGAAAAAACCTATTATTTTACCCACTTGTGGGTTTTTTCATGAAACTTAAGAAGTGCATATGCAATTATTTTTAAAAATTGTCATATAGCCGCCTATAATGATTTTACATGCAAAGCAAGCAAACATGAGTCAACAAATAGACCTACAGGTATAACTCTTTGGGTGAGGTAGCAGGTTATAGAGTGTAGACATCAGCCAATCAGGGTGTTATACATCCTGATTCTTCAGTCAACTGCATCTTCAAGGAATTTTCTACTTCTTCATGGATTGTATTTAAAAGTGGACCAGACAAATTTCGACGGGAAGTGGAGTGTAGCCTGGTCTTAGTCTCTATCATTTCAATAAAATACTTAGACTCTGCACATAGAAATGGAATATTATTTGCATAAAAGAATTTGGCTATTTTGTTATCAATGACATTTTTCTGCAAAGTGTTGTTGTCATGCCAAAATCGCTTACTTTCTTTTGAATTTTTCTTTTTTTCATCTGTAATTGTGTCAGTGGTGGTGAGGATGAGTCTGGATCATCTGAGAGGTCTATGTCATGGCAGTATGAAAATGATGTACTGGCAGTATTGTCAGTCTTGTTTCTTGATTCCATGTGTTTCAAACATTTCATTAAATGCATTTTTATTCGCTCTATTTTATTACTTATTTCATTATTGCAATGTTTGCATCTAACTTTACTAGTCCCATCAATAATATTGACTTCACTCCATTCATGCCCTGATTTTCTTCCTGATCCAAAGGTCTTTGGCATTATTTAATGCATTTAACTTCAAACAGACTAATTCTGTAGGCTAGCAGTAAAGATAAATATGCTGTTGCCAGTTTGTTTTATTTAACTGTGAAATAAAAGAAAAAATATTCAGTAATATGAATTAAATAGATATAACTAGCTGAATTAAGTTCCCTTTGGGAGCTGTAATTCATCTACTTCCAGCAAAGACACAGGGGCCTGTCTTCCATAGGAAGTATAGCCTAACAAATAGGATAATTTACCACACCAAATTTAGTTCAAATTGGTCCATGTTTTCCAAATTTTGTTGTGAAGCTCAATCTGAGAAAATAATAACTTTTTATGCTTAATTGCCTGGAAGGCAACCTTTTTGCTAAAAACAAGACAAATGTTATATTAATAGTGTACGGTACAGTACAGTATTATTATAAAAATAAGAATAGGTAGGTCTAATATGAACTACCATATGGACATATGAAAAAACCCAATTTTACCCGGGTTTTTTCGGGTTTTAGGTGAAAAAACCCGAAAAACCCCACCTGGGGAGGGCTTTTTAAAAGAAAGTGGGTTTTCTGCCAACCCTGGATAGGGATACAATGATAGTATTTGTAACCTAAGATTGCGATCGTTACTTGCTTGAAATTTCTCCTTTAATTCTTCCATAACCTTTTGATACCTGAAATAAAGTGTATTTGACATTAAGTTTAATTAGTATATTTTTAATTAAACTTTTCATAAAATATATGTATATGTATTATATTGTCCGATTATAAAAATGTAAACAGATAAAACTTAATTTAGTATATACTTCGATGACTGTATTAAATTTAATTTAAAATGTCAAATTTCAATAACTGTCCGAAAAGTAGTCTTGCCTCTAAATCATCTTCCAAACAACTTTTTTTGGACGGACCAGCTTCAGAATAGTCAATAGGAGCCCCATAAGCAGCTTCAAAACTTCGTTTAACCTTTTCCGTTGTCGATCTGAATTTCGTAGAAGCCTTTATCTGTTTTTGTCCGGCTTCAATCCAGCTGTAAAACAAATTCATAAATTTAGGTTGCGTGAAATAATCAAATATAAAATATTTTGTATATATGTATTCAAGTGCTGATGCTAATATTTAAAAACAGAAAACTACGAATTTGGCATTAAGAAACAAATGTCCTGAATGGAGTCTCTATTGTTTTATTACCTGTTTTAATAGGGCTTTCATCAAATAAAGGTAAAATATTGTCGCTGAGCAAATCTTTATTGAATTGCCTGTCTTGAACGACAAATTCTTCCAATGGTGGTGGATTCGTGGAATCGCTACTGCTTCGCTCCATACATTCGTTAAGTATGTCTGGCTCAGGTATTGGTGCAGGTTCCGGCTCTCTGGATGAATGTTGAACATGTTCTAATACAATTGGCTTCTTTTTAATTGTGACACAGCAATTGCTGCATAGTAATTGATTTTCTTCCAAAATTCCATAGCTTGCAGCTACCATGGCAGAGTTTACTTTTTTGATGTTACAGAAAATTTTTCTTGTGTTTTTTCATAGGATCGCAAAAAAATTTTGTGTTTTGAGGCATTTTAAGGGTTAGGTAAATTTACGTACTGTATACTAGAAAATTAGGTATACAGTACGTATACTGAAAATCTGGAAAGAAAGCAAAAAATTATTAAAATTTGGAGGATTTTTTTTTTCATTTTTTTCATAATAATCGTTGATAAGCTGACTTTTTATTACTTATTATGGTGTACATACATCAAATAAACATTTTTTATTCCTGGTCTTTTTTTAGAAAAATGATATCTTCGGTGCCAAATTGTAAAAAAAAAAAAAAAAAAATTCCAAAAAATCATAATTTTATTTTTGTTACCCTAAAAAAATGATACATATTTAGAAACTACAGTTAATTTTACATATTTTATCATTTAAGACTAACACTACCACAATTAGGAGCTGAGATATTTACGTTTGAAAATTATTGTTTTTTTCATTTGACAAAATTTGGTCAAGCATAAATTTGACCAACTTGACCAATTTTAAAAAAAATTCAGAAATTTGTAATTGGACCTAAACCAACCCTCACACCAAGTTTCATGAATTTTGAAGAGGTTACCGTGTACTTCATTTGTCTATTTCTCGTAGAATTACCCATTAGCTTTTTTACACTGATGCAGAAGAGGGGGAATCATGTGCCTTATGAGCTCTTTCTCTGTGTAGTTCCTTCTATCCTTTGTATTTTGTTCACGAAGGAGTAACCCTAGTCTCAGCATGTCTCGCACTGTTGGTAGTTCTGATACAGGAAGCTCCTTGCCTGTACTGACTAACAGGCTCAAGTGGCATGACGACTGACCTCTTGTCTTCAATTTTGGCATCTTAGGAATATCTGAAAAGAAAGAAAAACATTTAAGTATTTTATATCAATTACGATGTTTCAAAATTTAGTCGTTCAATGTTCTAAAATTCAATAAAAAAATATTTCATGGGATTACAACATAATTAGACAGAAGAATATGATGATAATAAATGATTGTAATAATCAATAATCCATACTTATAGTTAAACTGTAGTATTCGTCTAGTAGAATAACTATAAGTAGGTACAAGAGCAATAACAGCAAACCACCATCTATGACATCTAAGAGGCAACTGAGAGTGAGGGACGGTTCTATTCATGTTGACTTGAACATTGTACAACAACTATATGACCTTAAAAACACACCATATGCAATCAGTGGGATAATTCTGTGACAGATGAATAGTTAATCAATTTATGTCCTATTATTTAGTAAGAGTCAATTTCTGAAACTTTAAGGTAAAATTGATGTAGGTAAGGGTTATTTTATTTCATTTTGGTTGGCCAATTTCAAGTTTTAACATGAAAAGAGACTATATTTTCACTACCAAAATTGATTTGAAAAAAGTTGACAAAATTGACACACCCTAATACATCATCCAATGAAAATAAACCTTTGATAGTTTATTTAGTTATACTTATAGATATATATATTTAGATATATAGAATAGATAGTTATATTTGTGTAATTGTAATTGATTCAGACTAAATTAATTGTAATTGCAACTGATCTTGAAATTGTGAAGTACAATACTAATTAATTAATTTGAAGAAAAATAAAAAAAATTGTAATTGTTTCCATTTTGTGTAATTGAACCCAACCCTGGCTTTTAAACTACATATGTTTTTTTTTCTTTTTAGATAAACATGGATTTCAGCAGTTTGAATATGGGCAGGTTCTGTTGTGACCCATTTAAAAAAAACAAAGGAAAAGTGAAAAAAGGCATTTGTGCATTGACTAAAAATTTGATTGATCAAAATCCTGAATTGAAACTTAACAAATAATCATAAAGCATGTGCAACCTGTCGAAATATACGAGCAAATCATCCATCCCCAATGCCTGAATGTGAACTAATTAAAAAATCACCATCCACCTCAAGTGCCCCATCTGAGCTAGAAACCATTGGAGATGTAGTTGAAATGTAGTATGAGCTTAGTAAATTCAATGCTTCATTGGCCACACTTGATGAAACCCCAATAAAACCATGTAAACTCTCTGACAGCGCTGGTTATGCAAAGAGAAAGTTGAGGAAAGTAGGAGGAGTTGCGAAAAGAAAGCTTGAACTTGCAACTAAACAACCAATTTCATGCTGTGACTCAGATGATACAGAACTGGAGATTCTTCAACAACTAAAAGAGAAATTTAATCAAGTGACAAGTCGAAGTGAAAAACTGATAATTCTTACTATCCTACCAAAAAGATGGACACGAGTAAAGATCAGAGAAGAATTTAAGTGCTCAGATTACATGGCTAGGCAAGCAAAGAGTTTGGTGAGGGAGAAGCAGTGGCGGCTCGTGACTAAAAATTCTAGGGGTGCTGTCTCTAAGAATGGGTTGAAATAATTACTGAAATAAAAGGATGAGCATTGAGCAATGAATAAAAGTTTCAAAAGTTATTGAAAAAGTTATTCAGTGAGCTCATCCTTATATTGTTCTTGATTATTTCAATTGTAAATAAAAAATTTAGGGGTGCTGCAGTTCCGCAGTACCTACCGACGAGCTGCCACTGGGGAGAAGGGAGTGCTTTCAACTCCTAATCCGCGTTTGGGGAAATGCCTGAATTGTGAAACTGCTACCAAAGTAATTGACTTCTATCATTTGCCAGATGTGAGTAGACAAATGCCAAGGTTGAAAGACTATGTTTCTGTAAAAGGAGCTGATGGTAGGCGGGGAAAAAAACAAAAATAAAATATATTGTAAATACCTAATAACTGCCTTTTTTAAGTATAAAGTTAAGTTGATGCCTCTTTTCTTCATGGTTTCACCCAGCTAGATAAGAATTGGTTCTTATAACTCAATTGGTAAAAATAAAGGAATAGGTAATTTTAATATACATATTAAAAGGCAAATTGTCTTGAAAATAGCAGACATTATAGATCTCAGTGAGACAAGTCTAATGGTACTTTTTTCAACACTAGCTCAAACAGTTCCAAAGAAACGGAGCTCCAAAGTTTGGTGGAAAAAGGTACTTGGTCAAAATGGAGGTAGGTATGGTCCACTGAAATGGCTGTAGCATATATACTAACTTAATCAACACAAAAAATCTTGTTCTTGGTTAAGGTAGACATGTGTACCCAAAATTGGGTGAAAGGAGAAAAAAAATCGGTTGTGACACAAGGTCGAAGGTCAAAAATAAGATCAACTTTTTTTTTTGACCACTGAGGTAAAATATGAACAGAAACAAAGTTGTAGATCTGCTTAAAAGCTTTAAAATACGGTAGTGTTTAAATGGTCTCTGTAAGTGCAATAGGAGCTGAGATATTTCATGTTGAAATATGATATGACCTTGGAAATTTACCCTTTTTTTTACAAAATTCGAATGGCCATATCTCTGGAACCATATGACCGAGTGTGTTGAAACGAGTGCCATTCTGTTTTTCTCACCGAGTTCTTAAGTGTGCCAATTAAAAAAAAAAAAAATCGGTGATGGTCACATTTTTTTGACCCAAAATTCTGTTGAACTGACATGGAATGACCCGTATAAGATAACTATATCTGAATTAAATTTCAGCTGACAGTATAAAAATGCATTATCTGTACACACATTAATAGCTAGTTACTTATGTAATTTCACTGGGGTAAGAAGTTGCTCCAAAGTTGCATTAAGATCTTCTCGTTGAATATCTTTATCTGTTTCAGTACATTTTCTTGGAATTTTTTCTGGGGATATGTCAGGTGAAGTAGTCATACTTTCAGTACTTCTAGTTATTGCTTCTGGCAGTCTGAATAATTCTTCAGGTTTTGCGTGTTTATTAATTAATTTCAGACAATTTATACAAACTTCTGATTCATCACTGAAATTATATTTAGGGTCACTATTTTCAACAACAAGCTTTGGAAGTGACCTCAAGTTTTGCAGAATAGGCTTTTTGTGCAGTTCAAAAGGGTTGCAACAGCGCTTGTTATAGCTTTTCTGCGTAGACATTTTCATCAAACACTTTCACTTATTTAAAACACTATGCATATATGTACATAAATCTGTTCAAAATGAAAAAAAATATATACATTAAATGAGAACACAGTGAATGCTTTGCGCATCACAGAAAACAAAATAAAGATCTCTAGTTAGGCAATAGTTATCCTGGGTAGGATGGGATTTTTTGTTCTACTAATTTACCCAACAATCGAATGGGGGAAGATATTTTATGGTAGGTACTAGTGTTTTATGTTTAGTTCTTAGAATACTAGTTCAACCCATTAGAGCCGAAAGTGCATGTATAATCTGATTTCAATTTATTTCATGTGGGAAGGATATAGGTATAAACACAAAGATGAGTATCACAAAATTTTATTAAAAAATATTAAAGTTTTGGAGTAATGCAATGTGCATTTAAATACCCCGTGGGTTTTAGGACGAACTAAATTCATTGTCTGAAATGAAAACAGTAAGAAATGTAAAAGTGTAGGTGTGTGTGTGTGTGTGTGTGTGTGTGTGTGTTTTATATATATATATATATATATATATATTATATATATATATATATATATATATATATAGGAGGGTTCCAGCACAGGTGAAGCAAAATATTTTCATTTTGACACCCGACCATCTCAGATCTTGCTTATTTTTGGTGTATAAGGTACGTTTGTGCAAGAAAGCCAGCTGTGAAAGTTTCAGCTTTCTATGACCATTACTTCACGAGTTATGAAGGTCAGAAAAATCAAGGTTAAGGTCAAAATAGCTCACGGTTGGCATCTTTGGATGCACCTCACACATTCACTAATTATCGTAACCATATGAAACTATATGTTTTTGGACTCAGAATGAGCTGTAGAATCCAAAAACGCAACGAAATCAGCAATAGGAGAACAAATAAAAATGTTCACCCTTTTTCAAGGAACGAATTGACCTTTTGACCTTGAAGTTCACACATTTTGGGGAAACATTTCTTTACACAAAATGAAGTTCCATCATTACACTTTTATTATAAACAATAAAAATGTATCTTATTCACCAACTATACTGTCTTAAAGAATTTTTCAAATTGGCTATTTTTCAAATTTCTGGCAAAATCGCCATATGTACCATATATGCATATATGTACTGTTAAAATCTAGAGATATTCATTATTTAAACTACTTAAGCAAAAATAAATATTATTAGAAACGTGATACAAAATCACTTAGATATAAGCTAGGTACCATAGGTATAACTATGATATAGATCTCTATTTTATTGTGGTCTCCTCCACCCCTACAACCACACCTTTCCACCCTTAGAAATATTTTACTTTTTTTTATAATTACTTTTATTAATAATACATTAATACAAACATATATATATAGGAGTATCATATAAAATAGGAGTAAAAAAGGAGTATCATATTATGTAGACCTGTATTCTATAGATACATATTAAACTAGAGCTCTGTACACTTTCGACTCAAGAACAGGAAACTGTGGCAAACAGGTCTGCATGATTACCCTCAGCTGTTAGCATCTCATGATCATCAAAGGCATACTGAATTATTCTTGAACCTGCTGTCAATGATGGAGCAGTCATTGTCTGGATAATATCAGATGATAACATCCAACATGAGTCAGGACAAGAAGGGAAACTATGTTTAGAACATCTTCCATGTGGAGACATAAAATTGACCTTATAATCACTAAATTCTTCTGATACTTCAACCACTAATCCAAACCAAATTTTATTATCATAGTTACAAGCTACATATACCCCAACTTGTATATCTTCAGTTGAAATGTGCTTTTGCTCATGTAAATTATCTTTAAACGATGGATGCACAACTCCCTTTTCATGACAGACCCTCTGAAAAACAAATAAAATAAATTGTTATAACTTTTTTTAATCAACTGTAGTCCTATAGATGTACATGTACATGTACATTACATATGAATTTGGTAAATACCGTATATATAATCATAACTGTATTGATCTTCATTATATAAATTGATATGCATACATCTGAATTTGTCAAATATATAAAGGTTGTAATGTTCATACATGTAGTTATATATATTGATGTTTTGTTGCTTAATATCTACATAAATTAACACTTTAAAAATACTTAAACTTACTTGTCTTCACTGGTGTCACATTCAGCATTGGAAGAATTGTGTCTAAATCTCCTTGGAAATCTTCAAACATTATTTCAGTAGTACACCCATAGGCAGAGGAACATTTTTCTGTGGCAGTGGCATCAGTGTCTGAGTTCGAATCTGAGACAATATCAGAGACTTTTTTGTCTTCAGCTTTGATTTTATTGATATCATTAACACAATTTTTACAAATGTAATCTCCATATATTAATCCGTGAATTCCTTGCAGTGTATTACGGACTGGCACAAGTGCTTTTTCGATCTTCTTCTTATGTTTTCTAAGAGGATCAGCACAAACTTTTCTACCCATCTTGTTTATCTGTAAGAAAGGCATAAAATAAGTAATTAATTTATGTTCACAAAATATATTATTTAACAGTACAGTACATATATGCATATACATATGGTGATTTTGCCAGAAATTTGAAAAATAGCCAATTTGAAAAATTCTTTAAGACAGTATAGATGGTGAATAAGATACATTTTTATTGTTTATATTAAAAGTGCAATGGTGGAACTTCATTTTGTGTAAAGAAATGTTTCCCCAAAATGTGTGAACTTCAAGGTCAAAGGGTCAATTCGTTCCTTGAAAAAGGGTGAACATTTTTATTTGTTCTCCTATTGCTGTTTTCGTTGCATTTTTGGATTCTACAGCTCATTCTGAGTCCAAAAACATATAGTTTCATATGGTTACGATAATTAGTGAATGTGTGAGGTGCATCCAAAGATGCCGACCTTGAGCTATTTTGACCTTAACCTTGATTTTTCTGACCTTCATAACTCGTGAAGTAATGGTCGTAGAAAGCTGAAACTTTCACAGCTGGCTTTCTTGCACAAACTTACCTTATACACCAAAAATAAGCAAGATCTGAGATGGTTGGGTGTTAAGCACTGATTCACCTGTGCTGGAATGCCCCTATATATATATAGACAGGGTGTTTCAGGAGGAAAGGTCAATACTTCAGGTGGTGATTAGTATCAGTTATTGTGAGAAAAAAAGTTCATATGAACATGTGTATAATTCTGAATGATTACGGAGATAGAGCTGTTTGAATCTAATGCGCGCACAGTTCTTCCTCCCCCTTCCCTCCCCTATAACCTTGAACCATGTAAGCAGTAACATAAGCATGTAACATAAGCCAATCGACAGCTGACTGTTGTGAGTGACATTGTTTGGTGTTTGAAGCATTGTTAAGAATGCCACACACCTTCACACGTGCCGAATATGCAGATGTGGTGTATGTCTACAGGTTTTGCGATGGAAGTGCAACAGCTGCTGTTGCAGAATACCATCGATGGTTTCTGAACTGCAGAATTCCGGATTGAAGTGTGTTTACCAGGGTTTTCAACACATTCTGTGAGATTGGTATACTTCCCAGTGCTCATGTTTCATCTGAACGTGAAGGTCAACAAGATGTGGATGAAGTGGAAAACATTCTTCAGTTGGTAGAGCGTAGTCCTACTACTAGCTCACGAAGAATTTCTACATGTCTCGGTGCACCACACACAAGAGTATGGCGAACATTACGTGAGGAAGGCTTGCATCCATATCATGTACAGCATGTACAACACCTTCAACCAGGAGATGCTGCCATGTGACTGGAATTTTGTCATTGGGTAAATGCTAATCGCCGATTGCTTTGATTAATACTGTTCACTGATGAAGCTACTTTCACCCGTGATGGTATCAACAACACTCGTAACTCTCATTGGTGGTCAGATGAAAATCCAAATGCCACTGTGGAAACAAATTTTCAACATCGCTTCTCTGCCAATGTGTGGTGCGGTATCATCGATGATCAGCTGATTGGCCGTGTTACTTTAGAGAATCGTCTTACAGGACAAAGTTACCTAGAATTTCTGCAAAATGAATTGTCAGAGCTATTGGAGGATGTTCCTTTGGCTACATGCGCTGGTATGTACTTTCAGCATGATGGAGCTGCTCCACATTCTACCCATCTGGTGATGCAATAGCTAAATCAAACTTTCCCTGGTCGATGGATTGGCCGCCGTGGTCCCATTCAATGGCCACCAAGGTCTCCAGACATTTCTCCGTTAGATTATTGTTTGTGGGGGTGTATGAAAAGTCAAGTTTACAAAAGAAAGGTGGATACACAAGATGAATTGCTCCCGCGCATTTTGGATGCTGCTGCCTGCATAAAGGAATGTCAAGATCAACTCAGACGAACAACACGCGATCTTCGCACACGAGTTGCAAAGTGCATTGAGGTTGACGGTGGGATTTTCAAAAATGTATTGTAAACTAACAAATTTGTCATTTCTGTATCTGATACCATTCAAAATGCCAATGTTTAAACATTAAATGTTAGAAACAGTAATTGATTTCTCTTTCTTGATTACCATTAACAATGCTTTTGTATTTGTAGATTCAAACAACTCTTGTCTCCATAACCATTCAGAATTAGACACATGTTCATATGAACTTTTTTCTCACAATGACCGATACTATCACCTCCCGAAGTTTTGACCTTTCCTCCTGAAACACCCTGTATATATATATATATATATTTTTTTTAATTGGGTTGTTTAACCTCCTTCGCAACATCTAAGGTCATATGACGGAGGGGACCTACAGCTTTACGTGGGATCTGAACCACGGGTCGCTACATAATCTGGGCACAGAGGACGGTCTCCCATCCAACTACAGGCATCCCCCGTTATACGATTGGGATGCGTCCCTAAAAACCCCATCGTATATAGAACGATCGTATATCGAACTGAAGGCCTTATGGGAAAAATAGGGATACATTCCCAAGCATTCTGGAACACCCAAAATTTGCAGATTCCACTATTATTTTGCTATATATTTTACTGTTATGTACAAAAAGTGTCTGAAAGTAAGAAATTGTGATTAATAAAAGACAATGGATAGTTGAATCCTGGCTCTTCGTTATCCTCTTGGCAGATAATGACGACACATTCTCGCCAGCTGCCAGGATCTTGTCAGAATTCTTGATCACTGTCGACACAGTGGACTGAGCCAGTCCAAGAATCTTCGCTATTGAATTAGCCCCTTGTCCATTCTTGTGATGCTTGACAATGTCAAGCTTAACCTCCAAGCTCAAACTCTTGCGAGGCTTCTTAGCAATACCCGAAGCACCAGCACTTGGCCTTTTCTGAGACATGCTTTCAAGTTGGAGATCGTTAACGCGAAATAAGGCAATCATAAATCGAAAGATGGGGGTACTTTTTTAAAGTCATTAACGCGGGAAATCGTAAACCAAACGATCGTATAACGGGGGACGCCTGTACTACCCAGACCCAATGTCGCTTAACTTCACTGATCTCCAAGAAGCGGTGTTACGACATCGGCCACAACTTAGCCCATATATATACACCCGCCGCAAAATGACTTCGGACCTTCGTGCGATATTCTGCTGAGAAAGCGGTCTGAAATCAATTTGCATTTCATGCTACTGAGTAAAATATTTTGTCTGGAAGTATCTGGCATGTTGTTAGTCGATCCATTTATGCTACCGCAGAGGCAAAACTCGTCAGTGTTTAGATAGAGGTGACGTGGGGGTTAGGGTGGTCCTTGCTTAGGGGGTGAAATTTCAAGTTGAACATTTTTCAGCTCCCACCCGCAGAAATCGTTCGAATGGTCGAGAAAACTCTCTAGGTGATTTATTTTTTTAATCGGACAACGTTTACCCCTCCCTCATTGAGCATTACCATTAAGCTAATTTTTTGACTTTCAAGTAAATGTTACATAATTTGTAATGTTTGTTTTTTTCATTCTTTCCAGATTTTCAGTGGTTGGATAACTAATGTGTGTGAAACTGTAAATTCTAATGATTATAATTTAAACTGAATAACTCCTTTAACCATAAGTCAAGCTACCCGTCAGTGGTTGGATAACTAATGTGTGTAAAACTGTAAATTCTAATGATTATAATTTAAACTGAATAACTCCTTTAACCATAAGTCAAGCTACCATCAGTGGTTGGATAACTAATGTGTGTAAAACTGTAAATTCTAATGATTATAATTTAAACTGAATAGTGAATAACTCCTTCAACCTTTAAGTAGATAACCTGGATCATGGCAGCGAAGCTGCGCTACCTGATTGCCCCGCAGGAATCGATCGCCGGGTCGCAACTTCCTTCGCAAAAAGAGGTCTTGGCCCTGACGGTCTACAGGATCGACGTCCAGAAGAAGTTCACTTCGAGAGGCCGCCAACCAGGTCGTCGAGCTCGTCACCGAGGTGTGGTCCAAGGCGCGAATCCCCCTCCGCCGGAAGGACCACATCGTCACCAAGATTGAGAAGCTCCACAAGGAGTTCAACGATGTGAAGAGGAACAAGGGGCGAGCTGGCGCTCAAGCGAAGCAGGAGGACGAGTTCAGCGAGCGGATGATGAACCTGTTCGACGTCGCTGCCGCTAACGCCATGGAGCTGCTCAAGAACGAGGAGGACAAGGCGTTCCTCCTCGCTCAGCGCGAACCCCGTCGGCGCGGCAAGCTGGGGTCCGTCGACTCGACGCTAGCCGCTGTCGATGCCCGCGCATCTCAACGCCAAGGGGAAGAAGACCGACGGAGGCAGCGAGCCGAGGAAGAAGCGACGACATCTACGGCCCGAGTGGAGCTCGAGTGGTCTTCGTCCTCTTCCAGTGGTGCCGCAAGCGGAGCGGAGAGCGACGACCATGGAGAAGAAGGGAGCCCTCGGGCTCCGAAGCGCTCCAGGCGGGGCACGACGAACATCGTTTCGGCGGCTGTGGCGTCGTCGCTGGATCGCACGAAGGTGACCGACTGAGGAGCTGTCTACGTCCTGACAGAGGTTGCCCGGTCGCTTGGGCACGACGTTGCAGAGCTCAATATCAACCGCAGCTCCATCCGCCGACACCGGCGCAGGCACCGCTCCAGGCTCAACGTGGCGCTCAAGGAAGAGCTGAGGGCCGGCAATCTTGTCGTTCACTGGGACGGCAAGCTCATGTAGGACTTGACGAGCAAGGAGCAAGTCGATCGGCTTCCCATCTTGGTCTCCGGTAATGGCGCGGTGCAGCTCCTGGGCGTCCCGAAGCTGCCGAGTGGAACGGGCTCTGAGATGGCCAAGGCCGTCCTCAACGCGTTGGAGGAGTGGGAGCTCACTGAGCAAGTGAGTGGCTTGTCATTCGATACCACCGGCCGGAACAACGGAGCGTGCGTCCTCATCGAGCAACACCTTGCGAAAGACTTGCTCTACTTCGCGTGCCGCCGCCATGTGCTGGAGCTCCTCCTCGGTGCGGCGTTCACGGCTGTGATGGGCCCCACGTCCGGTCCTGACGTGACCCTCTTCAAGCGTTTTCAGGAGCGCTGGGATTTCCTGGACAGAAACCAGTACGAGTCCGGCGCTGCTCACCACTGTCGACACGGAGTGGTTTGAGAAGGCGATAGTCGAGCGCAAGGCCCTGCGCGACGATTACCGTGAGCTGCTCGAGCTCACTCTCCTCTTCGTCGGTCATGTCCCCCCGCGAGGAGTGCGTTTCCGAGCTCCCGGGCCGATTCACCACGCCCGCTGGATGGCGAAGGCAATCTACGCCTTGAAGGTCTGGATGTTCCGACAGCAGTTCAAACTCACGGCGAGGGAGGAGAGTGGCCTCCCGAGCATCTGCATCTTCGTCTGTCGGGTCTACGCCAAGGCGTGGACGGAGGCTCCGATCGCCGCAACTGCCCTCCGAAATGACTTCGCCCTCCTCAAGGACCTGCTGGCCTACTCTGACATCAACCCTGCGGTGGCCAAGGCGGCGCTGACCAAGTTCCAGAACCACCTCTAGTACCTGTCGGAGGAGCTGGTGGCGCTGGCGCTGTTCGATTCGGGGATCGCCGTCGATCAGAAGAGGAAGATCATCGCCTCTCTCCACGACCGGGTCAGTGAGGAGTCCCCGGCGAAGCGGCCCACGCTGCCAAACCGAGTACTCGCCGGGCTTCAGTTGGAAGACCTGGCGTCGTCCAACACACGAGGTTTCTTCGAGAAACTTCGACTGGAGGACGGCTTCCTGGAGGTCGACCCGGAGACCTGGCCGAAGCGGGAAGACTTCAAGACAGCGGCGGCACGTGTGGGAGGGCTCGCCGTAATCAACGACCATGCCGAGCGAGGAGTTGCCCTCGTCCAAGAGTACAACCGGATGCTGACCCACGACGAGGAGCAACTCCAGTTCCTCCTGCAAGTCGTCGCTCGCCACCGCTGCCAGTTTCCGGACTCTCGGAAGCGAACCCTACAGACCCAGGATCGCTAACCGGGCAACAACGGCAACAACTGCAACCGGGCAACAACTCCGGGGGTAAAAGTTCAAGGTCGATGAGGGAGGGGTAAACGTTGTCCGATTTAATAAAAAATTCAACTAGAGAGTTTTCTCAACCATTCGAATGATTTCCGGGGGTGGGAGCTGAAACTTCCCAACTTTGAATTTTAAGGACCACCCTAGTGGGGGTGTTGCGTTTCTGCCGTACCGCGTCCAGAATTCTTGGGTTTTTGTGTGCAGTTGTTTGTGTTCTTTATTTTTCTTAAAGTGCAGTGGACATGCCTGGGAAGTATTGTTCTGTTGAGGAGAAGGCCTGTATTCTTGCGTGGAGGCAAGAAAATGTCCCGATAAAGACGATATGCGAGCGTACTGGTCGGGCGAAGTTGACCATCATGAAGCTGCTGGTGGCGGCTAGAGGCCTACCACTCAACGTCGTACCGAAGCACAATTTCGGTGGTGGAAGGCAAAGGAAGACGTCTAAGGCCACGGATAACCTCATAAAGAGAGGTGTTGAAGAACCCTCGACTTACAGCATCTCAATTGAAAAAGAACCATCCCAAGCTGCTGGAAGCCATGTCTGTTCGAATGATCCAGCACCAGCTGCAGAAGGACTTGGGGTTACCATGCCATACCGCCGCCAAGAAGCCACTTATCACCAGCCGCATGAAGAAGCAGCGTGTTGCCTTTGCAAAGAAATACGTTCATTGGACATCGGCACAGTGGAGGAAGGTGATGTTTTCAGATGAAAGCATGTTCCAGGTGTTCCAGATTCGATCTGCCAAGGTGCGACGCCCATCATCTGCTAGTCGGTACCACCCAGCCTACACGGTACTGACTGAGTCAGTGATGGTGTGGGGGTATTTTTCTGGTGAGAAGGGAAATGGGGGTCTGTACTTCCTTCCCAAGAATGTGATGATGAATGGTGACTGTTATATTGACGTTCTTAACGACCATTTGTTGAACCACTTCGCCATTCACGGCAGTGAGATTTTTATGCACGACAGTGCCCCCTGTCACAAGGCCAAGAAGGTGACGAAGTGGCTTAATGAGCGGAAGATTAAGGTGTTAGAGTGGCCTGGCAATAGCCCCAATCTCAACCCCATCGAGAACTGTTGGCATTACATGCAGAAGATCATGGCAGAGAAGAAGACTCCTAACCTCGCGAACCTCAAGATGGAGCTGATAAAGGTGTGGTGCAAGGAGATGACATTGGACTACTTCAGGAAGCTCAGTGATTCCATGCCCAAACGGCTCAAGGGGGTCCTCAAGAACTGTTCCTCAAACAAGGGAGCCATTGACTTCATATTGATTGTAACTAAGTTTTTAAATATATTTGGTTTTTTATAATGATGATTGTGCTTTTCCTCCAAAATGGTAGATGGTCCGAAGTCATTTTGTGGCGGGTGTATATATATATATATATATAAAGACAGGATTTCTTAGGGCATGTGATATTGTTTGAAACACTTAGGATGTAAACCAACATCACATTTTTCACAAATAAATTTGCTTTTTACTTGACACAGCATGCATCTTCTGCCTTTATTAACTGGTAAATGCACAGTATGTAAATAAAGCAAAAAGAACATTTTAAAATTGAAAAAAAAAACTTCTAAATTCTCCACCACGAGTGCTTCATCTGTAGAGGGTGCATTTTCTTCAATTGATTTCTTCAAGAATTTTTGGAGACATTGCGAGAGGGGGTGTATTTACTTATAATTTAACGTTATAAATGTATCACTGAGCGTTCCATGTGTTGTTGGTACAGAGTTCACTTTCAAAATGGTGCCAGATGTAAACAAAGTCATGCACAAAAGTGCCGTTATCTCGAGTATTCCGTTATTTTGAGTGCCGTTATTTCGGAAGTTTACTGTATATAGAAGTTGACATCCCAAATTTCTGATGTGAGTACGAACTATTATGATTTCCACAAGGAAAGTGTTCAGATTTCATAATGCTTCATGATTTGTGTACTGTATATTTGCACATACAGTACTATAACTGTTTTGACATCACCCAAACTTAGACATATAAACACAGACTAGACAACTCCACAGATGACACCTGCCACCTGTGCCAGGACACACTACAAACAATTGAACACATTATGACAGACTGTACCACTTTAGCACAACATCAGTACGGTGAACCCCTGGTCCACTCCAGAGGGTGATTGGTTACCTGCATGCTGCCAGCTTGCTTGATCAGGGTGGGCTAATCAGCTAACCAACAATAACAACAACTGTTTTGCTTTTTTTTTTCAACATGTACGTACTTCTCTCCAGAATGAAGCATTTCAACTTTTATTTTTTATACTTTTTGTATATTTTATATTAAAATTTCATATATATACAGCAAAATAATAACTGAATGAATACACTGTTTGTTTCTTTTACCCAGTATGAATCCAAATGATGTGTATTTTACTATAATTCACCTCAAATATGGTTTGCATTTTACAGATAAAAATGATTAGTAGTGATATGTAACTAGGTTTTCAGGCAAGATTTGTGTTTGGGACACATTTTTACACTACCTGAGTTATTCAGGCAAGTTTATCTGCAAATTATGGCAAAAGCAAAAAAAAAATAATTTTTTTCACTTTTTTATATAAAATCATAAATTTCTCCTAAATCACATTTTTGAGGCATTTTATTGTCAGATATGGATTTCTCATGGTCTTTTCATACTAGAAAAGTAATAGAAAAATTCCTATTAGCACTTCCATTTTTTAGTGACTTAATGTATATGGGAATATTGAGGAAATTGTATGGTGCATTTAAAGGTTAAATTAATAGGTAGGTCATTTTTACTGTGCAAGAGGAAATGTAGCACACAACACTTTCCAGCTATGAAATTCAACTCAACTCTGTCTGTACTGACTATTTCATGATCTTTTTATCAATTGTATTTTGAAATGTAATCCACTTTGTATGTATTCTAAAGACTTGTATTTCCTTTTATGAGACATAAAAACAATCCTAAGTTTATAAAAAAACTGCTCAGATCTGAAATTTTGTTAGTGTTGTAACTAAAAATTTGGATGTGATAGAGATTCTTGAGTATTACCATTAAAATCAGCATGTCCAAATTAACTTTGTGAAACCTCTTTTGTGTCAGTTGAAGACAAAAAGTTGAAAATTGTAGTCTAGTGTTGTGGGTTGTGAAAATTTAGGTAAATGTGTGCATTACTATTTTGCTAATTAGGCAGTTAAAAATATAGCTAAGTTGATAACCTGAGTATTGTCAACGTCTAATGTGATGTATGTTGATAATTGAAGTTAGGCTTTTTTCAATTTAAGGTCTTTATAAAGGAAATCAGGCACATAAAAGATGATTGATATTTTCGTGATAATTCAAGTGGTACAGTAACCATTCAGGTGTGGCCCAAATAAAGGTTGAACAATATAAAAACATTATATAATAGTGAAATAAAGAACTATGAGATCACCTACCACACCATCAAGGAGAAATGAGATGCTTTTTTTTCTCTCACTTTGGGTATGTAATATCTGTACAGTTGTTTCAAAGCTTAGATTACTATCTATTAACAGAACTTCAGGTTTGTTATAATTAATTATTAAAAATAAATATACTGTAGACTGGGGTGAATTGATACAAAATTGCAATATTTTCTGTAGACAGTAAATTTTTCTGTATGCTTTTTTATTTGTTTTAAAGCCAGTCAAAGCATCTCAACTCACCCTAACATTGGGAAACATGGTGCAGTATATCCATTTAAAGGGCAAGCCATATTAACTCACCCTGGTGACCAGGTGAGTTGATATGAACTTTCAAATTACATAATTAAAAAAATATTGGTGCCTATACATTAATTAGTACAGTCAGTCCTCACTTTAAAAAATTAATTGGTTCCTGAAAATGGTTTGTATATTGAAATCAAGAATTCCATAGAAACAATGTTATAATTTATTAATTTGTTCCAGAGTCACCCCTAGTTATGGAAATATTTGTAAAAATTTACACAGAAAATGCAATCAAAGATATCATACTCGTGTAAATACATTAAAAGACATCAAACAATACTGCACTTGCAAGCTTATTGGAGAGCAAACAGTTAATTGGAATGGTCTTGAGGGTGGAGGAAGGGGAGATTACGAGAGGAAGTCAGAGGGAGACATCAGAGTGGCTTCTCCAACTGAAGATTTTGAATTGTCCAAGGCTCTGAAAACACTCCTGCTGCTTCTCCATATCTGAGTCACATACCCTATGTTTGATCATATTTGGGTATTTTGGCATGCATTTGTAGAGTTTGTATCCATGGGGAGTGGTGGTAATTAGGTTAATTTGTATGAGTGAAAGTTCATAAAGTGAGGACCGACTGTTCTAACTTGGTAGCCCTTACATTAGGTAATTATATCAAAACCAAATAAATTCTCCTCTCCTACAGAAATTTCCAGCAGAGTTGGAAAAAGTGAAAATTCTATATTAACTCGCCTCAGTTTATGCTATATACCGTATTTTTTCATAATTCTGAAGGCTTGGCTTTCCAAGAAAGCTCAGGTTCACTGGCGATTGCCAAGAACTCCTAGAGCCTACTGGGTAATTTGGGAACTCCCATGATTCCTTCCTAATTATGGCTCTTACAAAAAACTGGTTTTAACCATGTCATCTCACTATATTGAAATTTCAGGGAAGTACCGCTTGGATGGCAGAATAATATCAGGGTACAGAAGGCTCCTTAGTTCAAAGTTGTAGCTTAGCTAGGTCACAAATCAATTTTGGCCTAAGGATCAACTTTCATAAACCCTAGCCTAACCTGACCCAGTCAAATCTAACTTAACCTAACTTAGCACAACCACACATTTACTGGGTTGTGTTTGGTTTTTAGGATAAAATGACTGTATAGCTATGTATGACTATACTATATATAGCTAAGCCTAGTTTCTTAACATTTGTTATGGTGGTATTGAAATCTGGAAATTAAATTATAAATTTTTAATTATTTTAGAGATTTTATGTATGTAGTCTGTATAATAAAAAAAATTGTTAAGAGTGAGTGAAACCAAACTAGTCAAGTGCGATAAATAAAAGATTTTTACTTAAATGATCGTTTGAAAGAGTAACTCAGATGTTGCTAACATTGCATATAGATTTGCAACAATGCCTTAATTACAAGCTAAATAAAGTTAAAATGAAATGATGCTCAGTTACTCAAACTCTTCTTCAATAGAAAAAGAATATATTACACAAAGGACAATTAAAAAGGTATGTTTTCCGTAAAAATTGATTTTAGTTGTAAGTATAATTTAAGCTTATTATTGATTAATTTTTGTTTAGGGCAATGTGCTAAGAAAATATTTGCTTCTATAAGTTACCTTGTGTGGAGACTGCGTATTTAAATTAACTTTGTCGATAGTTTGAGGATCCTGTAAGTACTTTAGCTGGTGAAAACTTTGCAGTTGTAGCTTCTATAAGGCATCTAGGTCTTGACCAACATTTCTCATTGTATTTATAGTTAGTGGCATAAAATGGACTTCAGTTCTCATCCAGCTCAATTTATGACTGATTTAAACAAAGTTAGAGATAAAATAGTTTCCAGGGTAACATGACCACAAAGTTTGGAAACTATTGTCTTTGGATGCTAGCAAACAACATGCCTGTTTTTATTCCTATCCTGATGCCCTGGAATGAATGAATTTCTTGTTACAATTTTTTTTTCTAAATTTTGAATTTCGCACTAAATTAAGACCTTTTCTTTTTATTCAAAACTTGACTACTTGAATTCACCTTCTTTCACTGAATTTATCAGATTTGTGGACAAAAAGAAGTGGCAAGTTGAGTTTGTGATATCAACTATAAACAAAACTCAGTTAGGCCTACTTTGTAGTCATGGGTGAAAGGCTTAGCCATTAGTCTAGACACTCAGTACAGAGAAGCAGGGTCCTGACCTCAGGCTTCTATCGTGAATCCAGCCCACAGTAAGATTTAAGGACTAGACCAGGGGTTCTCAACCAGTGGGTAATTACCCCCAAAGGGGTAATTTGGGATATCTAGGTGGGTGATGGAAGCCATAGGTACCTACATATTTTATTTAAGAGTGGTGTTTAAAGACAGTTGTATGATTATGAACTATTACTTTAACTTTTGGTTAATTTATGCATCATTAGGGGTAACAGGGTGAGTGCCAATGCTTCAGGTGGGTAATGGAAGTAAGTGGGTTGAGAACCCCTGGCCTAGATTGTGGCCTAGGTTTGAACTTGTCACAGCAATGCTAGCATAAGCCAATATAGGCCTAAAATTGCAATGATGTATGATCAGTTTTTACATGGAGTATAAATGTGTAGGTTTAATCTAGAATAGCCTTCTAATATCAATAAAATGCATTTCTTTTGTATATGGGCATAAATAATGCAATGAATCCTTTGTCTCTGCAGATGACAGATTGTTTGTTTACAAAAAAGTAACAAGTTTTCTCTAGTAGCCAATCTTGAGTTTTGGACTTGCAAAATGTGGCAGACTTGAGTTCACTTGACTTGACTTCAAGTCAGTTCGATAAAAAGAAAATGGCTTAAAGTTTGTTTTCAGGAACTACCTATGAAACATCCTGTATGTGTTTACAATTAGTGTTTTTGCCAGTGAGTCATAAGTTGGTAGCATATGGTATAGTATTGTATAGTTCTGAGAGTAGATTCCATTGAAATATATATATATAGTGATGCACATAAATATTTGTATAAAGAAATATTGTAGTTATATTCATCCTTATCTTTTGTGCTGTCCATAGGATAGTTGTGTGAAGTTTACCATTCATTTGGAAAAATTTTACAAATAGTTCAACTGCAACATATAATGTAAAACAATAAAGAGTTTTAGGAAAATTAAGAAAAGTCAAATACAAAAGTTTTTGTACATTTAGGCCCCATTTAAAAAATTATTTAATATTTTGTGTCCACCTTAGGTTTGAAGAAATAAAAAAATATTTTATCAGTAGTTGGCTACCCTATTTATTGAATAGACACTTGGTAATTTTGAATTTGAGAATTTTGTCTGTGAATCTTCATGGAAAATGGGTGACTGTACTAATCATTAGTAAGCAATGGGTTGTCCTGGTAAAGAGCTGTCAGCAGATCTTGAGCAGGGCTGTGGAGTCGGCACATAAAAAACTGACTCTGACTCCTCAATTTTTTGTCTATCTGACTCCTAAGGTATATTAATTCTAAATTTGCTATGATAATTACACAAGAGGCATTTCATCACCACCATGTGAATCATCAGGCTACTTTTTAAACCCATAACCTGCCAAGTTTGAGTCTAATGGTTGTAGCAATGCCATTATGGCTTTTTTGTTTTTTATTTATGAAAAAACAAAATTCATTGAGCATAAAAAAAAAAAAAAATTAAATTTAAGACTATGACAAAATAAAAATTTCATTAAATGCAATCAAAAATATAAAAGTATTCCTGCAAAATTTATTAAACTAAGGCCAAGGGTGAAAATCTAAAATTTACGAATAACTTGTTCTTAGGAACAGAATTGCTTCTGCCAGATCCTCTTTCATTGAAGCCCTTAAATCTGATTTAATTATTTTAAGTGCGGAAAACTCTCTCCACACTGACCTGAGTGGGTGGCATGACTGTTACTATCATAGCTGTATCTCTTAAAATCTCTGGAAATGCGGGGATGACTTCTTGTATTGTCAGTTTAGATGAGCGATCATATTTTTCCACTTCTTTTAGGCCATCAAAAAAATCTTTCTTAAATTTCATTAGTTTAACATCAAAAGGTTGCCTATGCACGTTTAAGCGGTGATGCTTTACTTTTGAGCATTCAATTTTATCTAAATATTTTTGAAAGTCTAATTCTTCATCATTTGAAAAGGATGAGAGGGACTTACTACTCATATCTTGATCCTGTGGTTCAGGATTTTCAGGTAATAGCCCTTTTATGCGAATTTCAACCTCGCAGAGGGCCTCTTTTGCTTTAGCAATTTGTTCTTCGGTCAACAAAATTTGGTTCATTGGATCTATGTAGACAGCAGCTAATAAGATCTCATTTTCCAGTAGCAGACCCTCACTTTTCTTCATTGAGGATACAATTCCATCAGCAATTAATCCTCCAGTTTGGGATAGACGAAATAATAAATTTTTCCATTCCCATAGGAATGTACCAGGAGTTAAATCCTCTGCTTGCAACTTTTTGGTGACAGTATAAGGGTGAGCAAGCAGAGCTTCTAATTGTGTAACCTCCCTCCATTGAATTTCAGTTAGTGAAACATTGGGATTATCAATGTCTTCTAGGAAGGGTTTTAGATCAAGCAAACGCTTAATCATCATATATGTGCTCCCCCAGCGTGTCGCTTGGTCCAAAATAGCTCCCTTTCCTGCACGTCTCTGGATAATAGCATCAATTTTAGAGGTCCTGGCTGCAGTGGCTACTTGCCTCAACTTGCCTATCAGAGTAGCTGCATGGCGATCTTTCAATCCATCTCTTATTGCTAGCTGCAATGTATGTACAACACAACGCATATGTTGGATTAGAAAGAGCTTAGATGCTTCTTCAACAATATCATCTAAAATTTCATCGCTTTGTGCTGTTTGAGAATCAGTTTCAGGAATGTCATCTTCATTAGCCACTTTTCCCCTTTACAAGTCCCTAGTCAGGCCTCATTTAGAATATGCCGTTCAGTTTTGGTGCCCGTACTTGCGTGAGGATATTGATAGGTTAGAAAGGGTTCAGCGTCGTGCCACGAAACTTATTCCATCATTGCGCAATAAGCCTTATGAAGATAGGATTAAAGAGTTAGACTTGTATTCACTCGCAACTAGAAGATTAAGGGGGGAGCTTATTGAAGTTTTCAAAATCGTTAATAACATCGATAACGTAAATTTTGACATTGTTCACTTTCGATAATAGTAATACTCGCAATAACAGATTTAAGTTGCATGGCAGACGTTTCATTACTAACATCGCTAAAAACTTCTTTACATTTAAAGTAATTGATAAATGGAATAATCTTCCCGCGTCAGTCGTTCATTCTACCAGCGTTAATGTGTTTAAGAACCGTCTTGACAGACATTTTAAAAGTATTAACGTTGTTTAATTTAAAAAAACAAAGTTAGCAACAGGAGCTCTGGTGGTGGTGCTCGAGGAGGAGTCTGTTGACAATGAATGCCAGCTTGTGACATGCCAGCGTGTGATGCCAGCAATAAAAAAAAAATAAAAAAAAAAAATTAGACTAACACTAACGTAGATGTAGCTCGTAGCGTAAACTAACCCACTTTTTGTTTAACTTTACCTACCTTTTTTTTTTTTTTCTTTTCTTATCTCCTTACTTTGCATGTCTGTAAAACTCTTTCCTTGCATGTTTGTAGTTTGCTGCATGGTATGACAGTGAGTTAAGACTGTGTTTGCATGGTTGTAAGCGTTCTTATTTTACTTCTTTTCATCTTTCACCCCATTCCTATTCTCTCTGACTATTTTTCTGACTTGTCGGCAGTGGCCGGCGGATGATGATGGTGGTGAGACTTTTTTCCTCTTTTTCTGAATGAATGTTAACCCACGAATGATAGGTGTTGCTCCTTACTTAACCCCTTATTCTCTTCTCTTCTCTTAACCCCCTACTCTTTCCTTTCTCTCAGGCTAACCTTATAGTGGATCTTAGGGTCTTTGTTAGCCTTAGCTTCTGTAGAACTTTATTCAGCTTTTCTATCGTGCTTAGCATGTTTGAAGCATTATCTGTGACAATACATAGAATCTGCTCTTTCTTAATTACAAAGTCTTGTAAGACTTCCTCCACTAACTTCTGAAGATAGTTGCTGTCATGATGCGCCTCTGTGTCCTTTACTCCCAATGTCCGAGTTACCATTTTATTGTTTTCATCAACAAATCTAGCATTGATGGCAAAATAGTTAACTCTATGATGCGTGGCTGCATCTTTTTAATAAACATGAAGCGTCCCTTAGAGTTCTTCGAAGTTCTTCCTTTTTATTTGTGGCTTCTTCAACTATAATTTTTCTGATACTTTGTCTTTCCAGAGAAACTCCAAGTTTCTTGGCCATTTCTCCATTTAGGCCTAGAAAGGCTGGTTGTGAAAATAAAGATAAGGCTACACCATTTCTTACCACCAGTTCGATGATGTGCTTCTTGAACTTTTTTGTGGTCATTGTTACGGTAACTTTGTCTGTAGTAAAGAATCTTGTAAGTGGTGCTTGTCATTCAGTAGATTTCTGATCTTTTGTTAACTTTGAAGTAGTTGGAAGGTTTTTATTACTATCTTTCTCAATGACAACTTCTAAAATTTTAGGATGGAAACGCTGCAAATTTTTTTTCAAATTTGATGCTCTGGTTGGTGCATTTTTATCAGAGCCAGTAAAACCACTGATTTTTGCTTCACATAATTTTTCACCATCATCATCATCTATCATACACTGACACACGAAATGTTTCCCATCTGTGGTTATTGTAAAATATTCAAAAACTGCAGACTTTGTTGGAAGTGTCTTTGCCATTGTGAAAGGGGTTTTAGACTTGAAAGTTAAAAACTTATGAAATTTAGAAAGAACTTTAAATTAAATAAGCATTAAAAATAAAAAATATTATCTGAAAAGAAAAAATGAATTAATGGCATTAGTGTCTGAAATGGGAAACATTATGTTTATTATTTAAGTGGTTTAACCACCATAGCTGCCAGTGATATCACACACAAAAAAATATTTTCTTAAAATTTATATTGAGGTCGGAGTCTGTACATTTTTACTGACTCCGACTCCAGCAGCACCAAAATTGACTCTGACTCCACAGCCCTGATCTTGAGAGATCTGTTATTGCTGTACAGTCTAGGGTGGAGTGAAAAAAAATCAAGTGCCAGAATCAAAATTGAGAAGGTCTAGATAGTTGTCTTTTGTCCAGGATTAAACTTTAAAACCAATTTTGGGTGATTGCATACAAAACTGACTACTACCGGCCAGTTTATACAAATCGTGTGTGTGTGTGACCAAAATTTGAACCCAGTGCCCTATCTCAGGTTCTGGACATGATACAAAGACAATTTTTTACCTCTGAAGCAGATTAAAACATTTGCAAAAGGCTGCAGGCTCAATAGTAGTGATGAAAGCCAGTATTGAAAAATTTGTATTTATACCGGTATTGGACAAGAGACACGATACCAATATCGTGATTATCAATACCGGGTTTTTGGTATTGAAGAACTGACTATTGTCTTTATTGTGGGAGCAATCAGCAAATGTCAAGTTAACAAAGATTTGTTTTTCGTAGGATTTTGTGGCCAATGTGAGTAGAAATAATTATTTATCTTCATACATAACTTACACATGCAGTATATCTTTGAGGGGTGTCATTAGTGTATGTCACAATTTATCATTTGTTATAATATTATGTTATTGACATTATATGATGTGTCTGCTTTTCTGAAAAGGGAAACTATCATCCAGAACTATCGCCTTAAACATTTGAAATTGTATAAATACGTATTGAAACATTCAAAAACATTTTTACACGATTCCAAAACCTTGCGTTGCTTCTTTATTCATTATTGAGTTCATTCAGATTTTGAATTTCATACTAGACGCTTGCAGTGATTGATTGATGCACATATTTCACAAGTTAAATTTTGTAATTTTGTTACATGCGCATTGCAATCTTGTGATATAGGAATAAGCTATTTCTTACTTTATATAATCTACCCCTTTGAATCTATTACAAGAATGTCAAAAATTCAATTGTGTGGAATTATTTTATTAAGAAAAATAAAGATGAAGCTGAATGTTCAAAGTGTGAAAAGTTATAAAGTGCAGTGGGGGTTCAACTCGTGGATTATTTGTTCATTTGAAAACAATTCATAATATAAATAGTCTTTAGTCAGTCTTTGTTTCCTCAGAACTTACTTCCAAAACCAAAATAAGAAATAAATATGCAAAATTATTAATAAACTTATTTTTTGAAAAATTATTTTTCCCTTTTACCTTTGGTTATCTGATATACTTAATCATTATAAATAGTCCTTCCTTTTTCCTGCCTTTCCCGAGGAGCTGCTGTTCAAACTTTTATCAATCAATGGTATTTTCTATTTGGTGTCGGTGACAGAATTTAAAAAGTAACTTCAGTTTTTATTGTCATTAATGTGGTGAGTATTACAGGTCACGCAGGCTTGTGGTGGGAGGGTTGGCACTTGGCAGGGTGACACCAAAAAAATCATAAATTATTCTCTGCATAAAACTGGTATCAACACCAGTATCAGTAAAATAATTGTTCAAATACCGGTATTAAAAATTGTTGGTATTATTTCATCCCGAGTCAATAGTGCATCAAAAAATCCATATTTCATAATTTTTGCTAAAAAAATGCAATTTTTTGGCCCTTTTTCTCCATATATATTTTTTTTTTATTTGAAATTATGTTTTATATTTTTCTTTTCAGGTTGAATATATAGAATTGATAAATACATGTATTCTGATAACATTGCCAAAAAATACTGCATAGTATGATGATAAGATGCAGTGACACGGTTAAAATTCTTGATGGAGGTCACAGATTTTCAAGAACAGACTCATTCCCCAATGGAAAGCTTCCTCTTGGTAAAGATGTCATCCAACATGTAATGGCAGAAGAGAACTGGACAACCAGACAAGCAGCTGATATGGTTGCACTAAGTCTGATTGAACACTGGATTTGATGCAATGTCTATCCAATTTCATGCCACAGTCACCAGCAAGATTCAGGATCTAGTCAAAGAATTTTTGAGGTAAGACAAATTTTTAGTCCCTTATAAAAAAATTTAAAATATGTCATACTTTTGTATGTAAATTTTGTAGTTACATTTGTTTGTTTGTGACAGTAATTTTATTAACATGTGATTCAGTGATTTGCAAATTATAAGAATGATTGGTAATAAATTCTGTTTTGACTAGAACTGAACTTAGGGATCATAATTGAAATTTGCATTCACAACATTAAAGTTTTGGTAATTTTGTAGGTTTGATAGATATCCAAAAAAGAAACATGGTGACAAGTTCTGGAGTGATCTTTCTTGCTTCATTGAAAAAACTTCCAAGTTGTTTGACATCTTCTGTGAAGACTCAAATTGGAGAAGAGATTTGGAACATTTGTATCAACTCAAAATGACAGAAGATGACTATGCTTTCTATGAGGACCAGAAAACAGCTAGAATAGGATGATGCATTGGTTTTAAGGAATGCCTTACATTGGCAGACATTAGATACAAAAGGATAGTAGTACAGCAGGAGCAAGCAAAAGAAGAGAATTGGTGAGTTTGATCTATATAAATTAAAAAACTTTTGATTAATGGCCATTGAAAATCTGGGTTTCTTGAAATGATTGTGCTACAGATTATAAAATTTTATTTTTGCGTCTTTGGTAAACTATCTTGTATCATAATCATATTGTATTTTATCATCCTCAGGGAAGAGCTCAGAAGAGTTTCTCAAGTTATTCCATCAAGCTCAGTAGCAAAACAGTGACAGTGATCTCGACAGTCTCTCAAGTCAGGGCAGCCTGGAATCACATGATGAAATAGCTGGTGTCAGTGAACAACAGGAATCCAGGACAGAACAAAATAGGAAGAGTACCAAACCTTGCTTGGCAGTGTGACAGGTATACTCTATACCGGTAGTTTAAAATATGAGTATGCTTTGAACACGCTTGTTGCTTTGTTGACAATACCTTTGAAAAAATTATTTATGATCCATGTAATGTTGCTAATAGTTAGTCCAAATCTTGGACACTGCTTTCCAATGAACCACTTGTTAGAATATTAACTTCATATAAAATAAATGTCTTTTACCAGGTATCAAGTAAGTGACAGAGCCGGAGCAGCAGTTGCATCAGTACTTTTAGAAGATTATGGAATTATCACTACTACTGATAAAATGAACATAATTGACAGGTGACAGTTCAATTATCTTGTACATTAGTATCTGATTCAAATCAAGTATTTCACAAAAAGGCATACATTTCAAACAAGTGTTTAAATTTAAATATTGTTAGTCAAAACCTATGGAGCTTGCTTAAATAACTGTCTTTAAAATTGAGTAAATTTGCATAGTACTATGAACTTTGCAGGAACATGCTGAGAAGAGAACGTGAAAAATATCGTAAAGCCATAAGAAAAGAGGAGGATAAATTTTTTGAATTGGTGGATGCTATTTATGTGGAATGGTCGCAAAGATGCAACAATGGTGACAGTTGAAGTGAATGGCAAATATTACAGAAGAACTGAGCTAGAAGAGCACTATGTAATTGTAGGAGAACCTGATAAGATTTAAAATTTTGATCTTTAGTTTGCATTTTGTAATAGATATTACTCAAAATATTTATTAAGATGAATTTTGGATATGGAAATTAAAAAATAGATACAAACCCTGAAATATCTAAAAAATTATCTCTAATTTCTGAGTACTATTTTCAGGTGATTTCTACCTCTCACATGTGACTCCAAGTAATGGCAAGGGATTGACTATTGCAACAGAGATATACAAGGCCCTCAAAGACACTGAATTACAAACCAAACTTGGCATGATAGGATGTGATGGGACTAATAGAATGACCCATTCAAATGGTGGAGCTATCAGATGCCTGGAAGAACTGCTTGGTAGACCTTTACACTGAAGCATTTGCTAACTACTCTGTAATGAGCTCCCCCCCTTCATCAGGTCTTTGTTACTCTGGATGGAACAAAGAGCCCAGACTCATTTTCAGGGAAGATAGGGGTTGAACTTGGTGGAAGTGTATCTCAGTGGGATGTGATATTTCATTCAAGCCAATTAGGAATTCAAAATTTCCAGTTATTCCTAACGAAGTATGGTACTGGAGGACCTCACCACTGATCAGTATTATACTTACAGAATCTGTATGCAGGGTTGTTTGGTCTAAACCATTTGGTTTAAACCATGGTTTAAATCATTTCTAAATAAAAAAAAAAACAAGTATATGAAGAAGAAATAAAAGAATACAGGCAACCTTGCATTTATATTTTGTGCATGCATGTATTTCCATTAATCTAAACATAACCCCACTTGCATGATGATCTATCAGGGAACTGTCTGAAGATGTGCAGAACAATGCATCAGTGTTCATAACTCATTTCATGCTGCAGTTGAAAGAATTTTTTCTGCTTTTGGACTGATACAGTTCAAATTAAGGAATAAATTAGTTCATAAAGCTTCTAAACTTGTATTTATTTATAAATGTTTTAACAAATAGCTAATGTGAAATAAATTTAGAGGCTATATCTATAAACTTAAAGGCCAAAGAACAATGTATTTTTCTTTTATTTTTCTATTCAGTACTGTACTATACTAAAGGATTTTTATTTTTTAATATTTGTTTAGCGATATGCACAAAGTCAAGTTAAATGTTTATTTTATTTAGTTTATGGTTAAACTATTGATTGATTTCTTTTTTCTAATTGTCAGCAATTAAATTATGAGAAATACTAAAAGTTTTCAATTTCCTCAATGTTTTTTTTTTTTTTTTTCAAAAGTTTTTTTTTACCAACCCTGTCTCTATGGCTATTATGCTTGGCTGTGTTGATCCTGATATTGAGCTCCTTGAAGTTAGACTGATCTGTCATTCAAGATGGTTGACTCTGGCATGTAGAATCCCCAATATTATACATCTCAAAGGAAGCCTTCCAAAATTCTAGTCACACTTGCAGAGTTTTGTATCTTGGTCTATTTTCCAAGTTGGTTCCAGATCAAGAAGTAGTATTGATACACAGATGGTGCTAAGAACTTTTATGATATCCTCCAAAGGATCCTAAAATTTCCTTGTAAGGAAGCCAGGGAGATAGCACTAAAAACCCTCTACTGAAATGCATACTATGCTCACCCTGAGAGTGTATTAATTGCCATGCTTGCTGATTCAGACCCACAAATCCGCAACATTGCAGTTAACAAGGTACTTTTGGTTAGAGGGAATGAAATGGTGATAGACAATGACTTTGAAGGTGGTGACCTGATGATTGATTCAGATGAGGATATTGAAGTCCCAGAGTTACAGCCTGACTTGAGTGTTGTGAGAGATGGTAGTGTCAGGAGATTCATGGTGCCTAAAATTGATAATGAAGCTAGAGGGGTATCTCAAAATGATAAACTTTAAATTCAACTGACATTCATGAGCCCCTTATCATAGCATTTCTAACCAATGAAGAACTCCTAAACATAAGAAAGGAAGCACTGAAACTTAACTAGCCTTGTCATAATCAGGCAGTAGAGAGGCACATTAAAACTTGTAACAGAGGCTTCCTCGAATCCTCAACTGTGGTAGGATTTGAACATCATGATGGCATTATTTAACAAAAGATAAAATCAAGAAAACTGATGAAAGTGTTCACTACAAAAATACTATGGGCACTCAATATATTTTGCCCCATCCTTTTTTCTTAGCTAAATAATAGGCCATGGGCTGAAATGTCTTTTGGGCCATAAGTTTGAACTTTCTGCACTTCATATAACTGGATTTTTCCAGTTTGAACCTCCCCTTTTTGTATAAAACCATTGGTTAACGCAGTTTTGAAAATGGTGTCTGACAGTGATGTGGGTCATAAGCAGAGAGCTGTTATCAAGTTCTTAACCACAGAGAAGGAAACAGTTGGAAATATTCACAAACATCTATGGAGATGCTGTTTTTGATTGAAGCACAGTTGGATACTGGTCTAAATGTGTGAGATCATTCAAGAGAGGGAGAGCCAGCCTTGATGAAGAGCCACACAGTGGTCACCCAGCATCAGCTGTGACATCTCACACTGTGCAACATGCTAACAGCATCATTCAATCAAATTGGTGTGTCACATACAAGGAGCTATCACTGGAGCTAGGAATCGGTAAAAGAAGTGTGAATATGATAATTCAGCAACTGGGATACTCAAAAGTGTGTTCACAGTTTGTTCCTCGTGAACTGACTGAAGATAACAAAGCCCAATGAAAAGAAATTGCTTCCGAGTCATTGGTTCATGATGAGGCACTAGGGGATGATTTCCCTTCACGAATTGTGACTGGGGATGAGACTTGGGTACATCACTTTCAACCTGAAACAAAATGCCAATCCATGGAGTGACATCATGCAGACCACCCACGCAAGAAAAAGTTCAAAATCGCTCCCTCTGCTGGAAAGGTTATGGCCACCATCTTCTGGGACATGGAAAGGGGTGATTCTGGTGGACATTATGAAGAAAGGACAAACAATCAACTTAGAGGCATATATTGCTACCCTAGAGAGACTCCAGAGATGTATGAAGTGAGTTTGACGAGAGAAAACTGGAAGATGTCCTTCTTTTGCATGATAATGCAAGACCACTCAACAGTTTGCAAACAAGAGAGGCCATCACAAAAATGCGCTTGACTGTGTTACCTCACCCTACGTACAGCCTGGATCTGGTACCTTCAGATTTCCATTTGTTTGGGCCAATGAAGGATGCTATTCATAGAAGAAAGTTTCAGAATGATGATGAGGTTGTTGAAGAGGTTAAGAGGTGGCTCCAGCGGAACCCAGCAGACTTTTACCAGCAAAGGCCCTTGTTTTGAGGTGGAGGAAAGCTGTAGAAAAGTATGTACAGAGACTATGTGGAAAAATAAAAACTTTTAAAAAAGGTATGTAACTACTTGTGTACAAAAATTTCTGGAACTTACAAGGAAGCTTGGAAAGGAAAAAAAAAGGTGGGGCAAAATATATTGAGTGACACGTACGATATTCTGAAGCTATTTAGATGATTATATTTTATTATGTTGTTCAATGAGTAATAGATTAAGTGTGTGTTACATGTGTTATATGAATGTGTAATAATGAAAATTGCAATTTTTGGCCAAAAATAATATAAATATGAATTTTTTGATGCTTTATTGAGCCTGCAGTCCTCTGGAAATGTTTTAATCTGCTTCAGAGGAAAAAAATACATCATAAACAGTTTTTAAATTCTTTCTATCATGTCCAGAACCCAAGATAGGTCACTGGGTTCAAATTTTGGTTGCACGCACATATGATTTGTATAAATTGGCTGGGAGCAGTCAGTCTTGTATGCAACCACCCAAAATCAGTTTTAAAGTTTAATCCTGGACAAAAGACAACTATCTAGACCCTTTCAATTTTGATCCTTGCACTTTTGATTTTTTCACTCCCACCCTACAGTGTACATTAGGGTGGATCACTTTTCACTTTTTTAAAAAAATTATAGCTGGTCAAAGTTTTTCCCATGATTTGGTTCAGTGGAAGTACACTGACACCATTTTTACCAAAATCAATCAATATTTAGGGGTTGCCCATCAACCTTGAAAATTTCAATTTTGGAAATTTGGCCAAATTGACAATTTTTTACTGAATAAAGATAAATCATCAAATGACCATATTTTCTGAATCCTCTCCGTGAAAGAAATCCTCTCAGATACTTACCAAGTTGATAGGACAAGTGGTTTAGAAGTTATACTCACCTTGAGATAGCATTAAAATTTAAAATACCGTATTTGTCCCCGTACCTCCATATGCTGTCTGCCATTGTCTGCTTTTTAGGATAAGATAAAACGAATAAGGAAAGATCAAATGTATTTTGTATTAAAATGGTTTACCGATATCACTAAAGGCACTTACTCCGGTGCCCCTAACTAGGTTCAAAAACTATGAATCGTGGTTAGAACACACGTCATCTTAAGGCGTGCGCCATGTACTCTCTCTGCTAACTCCCTTTCACTCTGCGCTAGTTCTTTCCAGCTCTTTTCCACGAGCTGAAGAAGACCCTGCAGCTGTGACTCATCTTTTGTGACAGTGTTCGCGTAATCTTCTATCAGTTTTATCCCTCTCTCTGCCACGTCATTGGTAACTTTCAGATGCGAGATGACATTCTTCAGATCACAGTAGCTCTTATCTTGATCCCACTTATTCACCGGCAGAGTGAGCCACGTAGACGCGCGCACCTGCAGGCCTGTGAACACGAACCATGATGATTCATCAATCAGGTCCGGAAGGCGCGTCGTGTCATCGACCGAGACGTTGTCATACGTGAAGTCCTCGGGCACAGCAAGGCGGCACAGCTTCTTTGCCATCTCGTGCTTCACAGTGTCTTCCACTTTGTCACTGCAGAGGGCAAAAACGACGGTCTGAGGCCTCAGATACCACAAGTGCTGCCTGATCACTGCCAGTGAAGCCTCTGCAATCTCGTGATCCACAGCCCTGTACTGCAGAAGACGCTGGTACAACACAAGGTCATTCAGCGGGGCATCAGCTGCGACAGGAGCTGCCAGCCAGGCAGGTGCGTAGAGGAGGGCAGTAAATAGTACCACTCTCTGAAGTTTCTGTACCAGCTCATCGTCGAACTCCAGCTGACCACTGAACATCAGGAGCTTTGTGTAGTAGGTGATCTGAAACGAATACGCACTGTGATGTATAAATACCGATACCACTCCATATAAGTTTGTTTAATGGTAAATTATTTATCTTATTTTTTTCTGGTAGGGACTTCAAATGGCTGTTTGCAGAAGGCAATACAATATTTAACTTCTAATTCAAAATACCAACCTTGGCCATCCACCTCGCATGATGGTAGGCTCCTGGGCACATAAAGTGTGCCACGACGTGGCTGGGCCCCAAGTACCAGGAGTGTAATCTCCGCCACTTCTCGATAGTCTTCTCTGACAAGACCAGAAGCGGTGCCAAGGAACTTGACTGCCTCATCTCGGAGCTCCATCAGCCACGTCACCTCCGCCAAATGCTTGATCTCCAGCTCGCGTTAAGTTGAGAGGTTGAGCTTGTCCCACCTGAAAGGGGAGTTATGAAAATATTGCATGAAAACGACTGAAGTTTCCCTTTTTGACTGCTATTAACATCATTAGTAGAAGGACGCTGATATCTCAATTGCTCTGAAGGCAAAAAATCATTGGAGAAAACAAATGTGCCTTAGACTTGAAATTCACCTTCTCCTCAGATACTGGAACAAAGGTTCAGTTGGTGCTGTGGTTCTTCCAAATGTGGTGATGACCACTGCCCCCATGATGAGCTCCATAACGTGATGGCGACAGCCCAACTGGAAGAGCAGTTTACCAAGCATGTTCTCCAGCTGGACCACCGCACCCTGCACCCTCCCTGTATTGGAGGAAGTTGTGTCAAAGCACAGTCCAATCACGTTGTTCTCGCATCCCCACTCTTTGAGAGCACGAAAGGTCACCTGGGCCTGGGACAGACTGGTGCCATCAGCAACAGTCGGAATGGCCAGCAACTTTCCTTCTGTGCATTGGGGGAGCTCTGGAGATGAGAATTGCCTGGTGGTGCTCCAATGATCCAAGAGAGTCCTGAAACGTATGTCATACATGCCAATCCATTATCGTCCACTGGAATATGTCAATCCACTGTCGTCACTGGAACATGTTAATTCACTGTTGTCCATGGTGAGGGCAAAACTGACCTTGATTACTTTACCATCCCAGTGGACGACAGCATGCCTTGGAGATACGAAGGATTTCTGCACAGCTGTCGACACTTCACAACGATGTGCCACTCTTCCACGGCGAGACGTGTCCTTCGAGATACTGAATTTGTCCAGGTCTGCGGGTGGATCTGCCGAACGTAGGACTGCCGCCACGACACTTGCCACCTATGTGCGAAATTGAAAGGAAATTGACAAGGATGCGTATGGTTTTTATGTGACAAAATAATCACTAAATTTTCTGTCATTACGTCTATTATATCTTTGTCAAGGAAAGATCATTACTGATATATACACACCTGATTATTGGATATCCGGAAGCGATCAGCCACTTCAATAACAGCCGATGCATTGAGGATGTGGTGAGGAAGGCTGATTGATACAGTTGATTCTTTCGGCTGCCGGTATGGTGGTTCTAGCTGTGATTCGGAGTTGCTCGATGATCTGCTTTCTATAGATTCATCGTCGCTCTCAGCTTGGGTTCCTAATTTCGTTTTTGAGGTGCCTGGCTCATCACGAGATTGTTGTCTTGAGAGTTGCCGTTTTCTCTTGACAACGAACACTTTATCATTCCCACTCATTGTTGTCTGGCGCAGGCCCCGTTGATCCTCATAAAATTTAATATGTTTTTGTTTGTTGTTTGAGAGCAGTCGACTTTTCTGTATCTCTTCATTAGCATCGGGAGCTCCGATGTCCCAGAGCTTGTTCAGATTTTCTGAAAACTTCTCCCTGCCTTTTCCTGCGTCACTGTCTCTCATTTTGCTCTTCTGCAGCGAGCGCCACTCTTCCCACAGTAACTCCAGTTTTCTTTCGCAGTTACACCTTGTGATCGTCTTTATACGTGCCATGTTCCAAAATGCCAGAACATTGGCCACCTTGTCTTTTACGGCGGCCTTCCTGTCAGTAGTTTCCTGCTTGGCATAGAAGAAGTACTGGAGAACTTGATGGGTGGTTGGCAATTTGGCACCACCGATCGAGGAAGATGGCTGACCTTAGAGAAGGTGGTGCTGTTGTTGCTGCTTTCTCTTTTCCAGAATAAGTAACTTTCAGAGTCTTCCCACTCCTGGTTGTTAATAGTTTATCCATTGTACTAAAGTCTAGACTTATCAAACAAGAATCAATTGACACAGTTGATCTGTAAAAAGCAAACTGTGATTAGTAAAAATATTGGTCATAGACATAGTGTGTGTGCGTGTAATTGGGATTTTAGGATGTGCCAGCTACTGATGCTATGATTACGTCCATAATGGGGGACAAATATGGTATTTTAAATTTTAATGTTATTTCTAGGTGAGTGTAACTTCTAAACCACTTGTCTGATCAACTTGGTAAGTATCTGAGAGGATTTCTTTCACTGAGAGGATTCAGAAAATATGGTCATTTGATGATTTATCTTTATTCAGTAAAAATTGCCAATTTGGCCAAATTCCCAAAATTGAAATTTTCAAGGTCGATGCGCGACCCCTAAATATTGATCGATTTTGGTAAAAATGGTGTCAGTGTACTTCCACTGAACCAAATCATGGGAAAACTTTGACCAGCTATAATTTAAAAAAAAAAGTGAAAAGTGATCCACCCTAGTGTACATGAGTCTGGAAAGAGCTCAAGGAAGATAGAACCACCTTGAATTCCACTTAGACAGTTGATGCAGTTATAAAGAAATAGAAATGCTTTGGAACAATCAAAACTCTATGAAAATGTGGATGACCTTCCAAGAGTTTAGAATGGCTGAACGAGAATCCATAAGTGACTGCAGGTGATATTTGTCAACCATTAAAACTGTCTAAGATTGATGTCCAACCCTCTACTCTATGTTGTTCAGTCCCCTGCAATAGTTCTGCTCCACCCTCTCTGAGATGTGGTGGCAACGCAGTCCCTCTTAAACTCCAGACCCCTACTCTCCCCCCTTTCTCAGGTGTTGTCATAGTAATACTTTTTATTTTTGAAAACCAATGACAGAATAAATATATTGTTCACTAGTTTTGGTGGTAATGCTAGGATGACTATGTACAGTAATCCCTTGTTTTACATGGGGATTCCGTGCTTGCACGACCTGTATATGAGACACGTATGAGACATGTATCAGGTCATCCCAGAAGTAATGTCTTGTTTTAGATTGGAATTTGAAGGACAAAAAAAACTCAACTGAAACTTTTTAATCTAGTATATATTTTCCATTGGAATCAGTGGCACTCTGCCAATGTCCTACAAGCTTTTCAATGCCATGTTTATAAAATTCAGGTGGTTTTGAAGCAAAAAACGTACAGAGACTGGTGTGCAGGTCATCTAAAGAAGTATACTGTTTCTTGTCAAGATAGTTTTGCAGACTCCTGAAGAGATGATAATCTGAAGGCACAAGGTCTGGAGGATGTGGAAGTTTTTCCCACCCAAGCTCCTTAGTTTTTGCAGAAGTGATCCGAGTGGTATGAGGACGTGCATTGTCGTAGTGGAACACGATTCCTTTCTGATTAACCAAAGGTCTTTTTTTTTTTAGTGCAGTGTTCAGTCGATCCAGTTGTTGTTGACAGTAGACTTGGGCGGTGATTGTTTGGTTGTGTGGTAAGGTTTCAAAGTGTATTACACCACCTTTATCCCACCAAACACTAAGCAACACCTTCCGAGGTGAAGATTTGGTTTTGGCTGTGGTGTCGCTGGTTCTCCAGCACAAACCCACTGTCAACGGCGCTTAACATTCTGGTACAGTATCCACTTTTCATCACCAGTCACTAAACAGTGCAAAAATGGATCTTGGAGTTCACGGGAATGAAGAGCTGTGCTAATGTTTACCTGCACCCTCAGCTTGTTGACTGACAATTCATGTGGCACCCATTTTCCTAGCTTAGGTACTTTCCCGAGTTGTTGCAAATGTCAATGGATGGTGGACGGGGATGAATTGAGTTTCTGGGCCAATTTTTAGACTGTTGTTGAACTGTCTTCTTCAAGTGCGGCTAACAACAGGTCATCATCAAACTCAGCAGGGCGTTCAGTGTGTGCTGCATCTGTCAAACAGCAGTCACCATTCCTAAACTTTTGAAACCATCTTTGACATTTCCGCACATGCAGAATATTGTTGCCATAAATGTCCTGAATGTTTCGCATTGCTTCAGTAGCACTATTCCCTTTTTTGAACTCATAAAGCATTATATGCCTGATATGCTCTTCTGATACTGCCATGTTTATGAGGGGTTCACATAAAGCAAAACACATCTTCACTGGTCAAAGTCTGTAAAGTATGTAGTGAAACATGATGGATCTCTTAGATATAACCTTTGAAAAATTTATGCTTAAACTGAGTAGGACTAGTTTAAACTTAATCTATCATAAAAAAAGACATTACTTAAGGGATGACCTGATATATGAGAGACAATATATTTACATTCAATTTACCCCAATACATCTGTTTAAAAGTTACATGGTCCTATATATAGCCTGATTTAACCTTAACAATTATTAAGCTATAAATACAGTTAATAAATAATATATAATATAATAATAATATACAAGGGCAATTCAATAAGTATCCATACTTTTTATTTTCACAATTTTATTTTCACATCTGATAGATTATAAACACATCACTTCTCAACATAATCTCTGTTTCTCAATACACTTAGTCCAGCGATCTACAAGCTTCCTAATGCTATCACAAAAGAATGTTTTTGGCAGTGTGTGTAGCCATTCATGCACTACCTCCTTCAGGTCATCATTGCCTTGGAATTGCTGACCTCTCATTTTAGTGGTCCAAACAGGTAAAAATCCGAAGGTGCCAGGTCTGGACTGTAGGCTGGATGGTTGAGAACTTCAAATTTAAATTCTTGAAGTCTGTGCAGCAGTATGAGGACATGCATTGTCGTGTAACAGAATAAAACCTGACAATCTCCCTCTGTTTTGTGCGAAATGCTTGCTTTAACTCATTCTGAAGCATGTCAGAATATGATGCACTTGTTACTGTAGTTCCATGCTCTAGATAATGTTCAAGGATAGGGCCTTGTGTATCCCAAACCAGTATTAGCATAACTTTACTGCTGATGGCTGTGCTTTGAACTTCCTTGCAATGGGAGATATTGGATGCTTCCATTGCATGCTCTGTCGTTTGCTTTCTGGTTCATGATGATGGATCCAGGTTTCATCTCCAGTGATAATACGCTCCAAAATTATATATACAGTTGTCCCTTGACATTTGCGAGGGTTACGTTCCAAATGCAGTTGCGAATGTCAAATTTTTGTGAATACTTGATGCCCCCCTATATAATACCATAAAGCTTATACAATTTGATATGCGAGTTTACGCGAACATATCGGTAACATATCGGTAACAATTTTAGAGTATTTTAGTTATGTTTTAAAATATGTTTTTATTGTGAATACCATTCATTTTAGTTACTTTTATGACATTTCTGTAAATAAAAAATCAGTTAGATTCTGTACATACATAAAATAAAAAATAAATATGGGTAGTGTACTGTACTTACCAATGACTATAAGAGTGTAGGCTAAGATGATTCACCTCGACGATGATGGTGATGAGTTTTTGCCATACAGTACGATGGGTTGATGAATACTGACGAGAAGAGGGTACTGTATGGTATGATGAAGCTACTGGAGATCAGGAAGGGGTGGATCATTGATATCTTCATCCGGGTCATACACTGATAACAGAGGAGGAGGAGAAGACGTTGTAGGCTCGGCGGGCATTGCTGCTTCGCTCTGACTCGTAGAAGGGGTGGGAAAGGTGGTGGCAAAGGTGGTGGCAGTGGTGGTGGGAGCCGGGGTTGAAGGTCGGACAGGCGTGAAATACATTGTGATCTCTGTTTGCTTCTATTTTTCTTTTCATTTCATCAAAAATGCTTCTATAAGGTGTCAGTGCTGCCTCCACTCCATTTTTCAATTTCATTGACCAAAGCATCGAAGTGTCAATGTCGTAGAAGAAGTCTAGGGTTCGTTTAAACATGCGAAATCCTTTGGCTAAATTGTCCAGTGTCAGCCTCGGTTGGGGAATCACTTCTGCTTTGTTGTCGTCTTCCTCTTTGTTGGCTGATTTCGTCAATTCACGCAAGTCCTCATCGGTGAGCTCTGCTGCATTCGCAGCCCTCACCACCGACTTCCTTTGCAATGCTCACAATGTTGTTGATGATCTTCTCACCAAACACACGATAATGAACACGATAATGAAGAACCTCGCAGATAGTCAAAGTCGTGAATGTCAAGGGACAACTGTATTATATATATTATATATATACTAGACAGGGAATGAGACAGGGAACATCCTTAACCTTGAAAGAAAATAGTTTTGTGGTGAGAGGACCAAAACTGCTTAATCAGCTGCCCAAAGACTTAAGAAACATGAAGGGAGTTGCAGTGGACATCTTCAAATGAAGATTAGATGCCTGGCTCGGAACAATCCCTGATGAGCCAGGCGTACCTGGCTATGTGAGGTGGAGAGCACAATAAACCAACTCACTACTTCACCAGGCCAACTTGAGAGGAGAGGTGACAAGCTTGACCTTCGCAAAATGAGGAATCATCGTGCGGAACCTTTGTAAGGTAAGGTGTATATATATATATATATATATATATATATATTGTTCTCAGGGAATATGTATATATATATATATATATATATATTAGTGTGTCCCAATTTTTTTTTTTCCTGAAGTTTGTCATGCACACCCCCCTAATTTCTTCCACTTGTTAAAACATGCCAGCAAGATGAATTTCATTTGTGTTCTTTAATTTTAAGGGTCCCCTCAAACCATGTGTTACTATTGCTGAACGGCTACTCTCTACCTTATACTAATTGTAGCATATTTCTTTTCAGGTTATGGATACAAGAAAGCAGGAGACTGTGTGGTTGGTGGGGGTGTTGCGAAATGAACCCGTGGAAACGCTGTGTCAACTCCCGACAGTGGGAGATGTTCTTCGACGTCTGTTGTTCTTCACTCAGAAGAAAAAAATGTCCACGGCGGAAGCTGCCAATGTGGTAGCTGATGAGGTTATGGCGGTGTGGGCTCGGGCATCTATTCCGACCTCCCACAAGCCCAAGTGCGTCGAGAGGATCAAGGCCCTCTCCACGGACTACGAGAAGGTTGCCAGAAACCGAAACCGTGGGGGAGAGAAGCAACTGGAGCGGGAAAAGGGATTCCAAGCCAACCTGAATACACTGTTCGAAACAGCTCATGCCAACGCCATGAAACTCATCAAAGTCCCCGAAGATTGAGACTTTCTGAATGACCAGCAAACCGTGCAGAAGATGTACATTGGAGGAGAGGACCTGGAGTTTGCTCGCAGGGCAGTGGAGCGGGAGAAACGCTGAGCAGCTGAAGAGAAGAGGAAGAAGAAAAGCCGCGAAGAGATGGACTCACTGCAAGCAAAAGGAACGGTGAAAAGTGGGTCATCTTCTTCTTCGGAGTCCATGGCCGAAGCATCCAATGATGATGTCCAATATTCGTCTCCTGGTCCTTTGGCTCCTCGATCCGCTCCCAAGGACGGCCAAGTGTCGGCAAGGAGGATCATCCAATATCCCAATTTTGCTGCAGCCCTGGATCGAACTGGAACCTCAGTACGCCAAGCGATGCACATTGTGGCTCCAGCACTCGCTGCCGCGGGAGTTGAGTTATCCTCGGTCACCTTGTCCAAATCAAGTCTTCACCGTTCACGGCAGAAGTCCAGGAAGAACTTGGCAGCCGGAATCAAGACCGAGTTCAATCCTAATACGCCGCTTGTCGTCCACTTTGATGGCAAACTCCTCCCTGATTCAGATGGAGGGAAATCGGATTGCATACCAGTGCTGGTCAGCGGGAAGAATCTTGAGAAGTTGTTGGTGATCCCAAAAATCCCTGACAGCACGGGACAGTGGATGGCTGGAGCTGTTCTGAAGGTGCTGGACGATTGGCCGCAAGTTCAACCATGGATTGCTGGTCTCTGCTTCGACACAACAGCGGCGAATACCAGTATTCACAGTGGCGCTTGTACGATTATCCAGGACCAAATGGACCGCCGCGTTCTTTTCCTGGCTTGCAGACACCACATGATGGAATTGGTAATCACCTCAGTCTTTGACCTGTTCTTCAGGTCTTCTGGCCCCGAAATTGCGCTGTTCACTTGCTTCAAATCCCAATGGGAGTTCATCGACCAGAAGCAGGCTTCTCCGTTCAACGGCGATGGCCCAAGCGACATCCTTTTGGAATGGGTGGCGTTGAAAAAAGAGCAGATTGTCCACTTCATTGAAGACCAGCTTGAAGTTGGCCACCCAAGAGACGATTACCGGGAGTTCCTGATCCTCACTCTGGTCTTCCTCGATGGTCATGGCAAACGAGATCTCCGGTACAATCGTCCTGGAGCATACCACTGGGCCAGGTGGATGGCCAAAGGCATTTACTGTCTTAAGATGTTCATCTTCCGAAGCCAATTCCACCTGACCACGCACGAGGTCCGGTCACTACGCAGGATAAACGTCTTTGCTGTCAGCATCTACCTCCAGAGGTGGTTCGAGGCTCCTTTGACGGCGGACGCGCCCGTCAATGACCTGGAGCTGTTGGAGGACCTAGAGCAGTACAAGGCAGTGGGTCATGATGTAGGTACCGCCACATTGACGAAATTCTGGGGCCACCTCTGGTACCTAAGCGAAGATTTAGCCGGACTCGCTATGTTCTCCAAAACCACCGATGCAGAGAAGATGGCCATGCTCCAAAACCTGCACAAGAAGACCGAAAACCCAAAAGATCTGCGTCGGCTGGAGGGAAAGTGTCTCTTGACCATGAGACGGTCGGATTTGAGCACCTTGGTCACGAAAAGGACTCAAAACCTTTTTCATTGCCTGAAGCTGCCAGTTCCAAAAACCCCCAAAGATCTCGAAGGATGTGCACCATCGTTGAAGTCTGTGAACGACGCGGCAGAACGGGCGGTGAAACTGGCGGAAGATTTTAACGAGGGCCTGACAAAAAATGAGGAACGGCACCTCGTGTAGCAAGTCGTCGAATACCACCGCCAGCAGTTCCCCTCAGCAGACAAAAAGAGATCCTCTGTCCCCGAAATGAAGTGTGCCATTAGGAAGAATTTCCATTTCCTTTAATTTAGTCATTAGAAAGAATTTACATTTCATTCTTCCATTCTAGAATGATTAATGCTGAGCATTTACGTTTGTTCATATAGGGTCGAATAAACAAGGTCAATGAGGGGACCCTTCCCCTCCTAATAGGCCAATGAAATTTTGCCCATATTTTCCTTTCTTCAAGTGTAATTAATTAAAGGGGTGTGCGATTTGACTCTTGCAAATTTTTATTTTCACATGTGAGGCTGGGACACCCTAATATATATATATTATACATATTATATTGTCACTAAAATAAAAAGTGTGAATACTTATTGAGTACCCTTGTATAAATAATTCGTAATATAATAAAAGAAATAAAATTTTACTAACCAAAAATGATGATGATGATGATGGTGAGGATTGCTGTGCACTCAGTGTGCAGTACTATTTATGAGTGATATTGTGGAGTGAAAATCTTTTCTTAAAATTTTCAAACCAGCCTTTGCTTGCACTAAACTCAGCCCTAGCAGCATCACATGGGACAAAATGACCATAGATCTGCTTGGCCTTCTCATGGATAATTGCACTGCTTAATGGTGCATGTTTTTGATCCATATCCTCAATCCAGATGTTCAAAGCCTTTTCCATTTTCACTAGCACAGGATCTCTAACAATAAATTTGTGCAATTTTAGCACTTATGGGGGGCAAATGATTTAACTGAATCTTATTTTTTGTTCATTTTCCTGATTTTTTGCACTGTTGATTCATTCACCCCAAACAACCTACTGATTGCTGTTGCTGACATGCCTAACTTTAATTTATTGAACAACTCCACTTTTTGCACTAGTCATTACTTTTCTTGATCTTTTAGCCTCACCCTCTGCAGGAGAACTGGCTGGATGTTTTGGAGCCATATTAATAAAAAAAGTAAAGTATTTTTAACGAAAAACAAAGTTATAATCCTGGAGATATAACAAACTGGGTGACCAGCCATGGTGCATCACTAGGAACTGCACAGTGGCTGACTCACAAGGTGCAGGGCTGGATTAAGCATTGTTAGGGCCGGGGGCAATGAATATTTTCAGGCTGGTGTCACTAGAAAAACAATTCTTTACCTGATACATCATGCATGAGTGAGGTGATCAGCTGACTGGGATCGATCAACAGAAAACGAAACAAAAACAAAGATGTGATTACAGAAAATGTATACTTTGTTCACATAAATGGGATACTAAACTAGGTTTTGTAGAAGTGGAATCTAGAATTTTTTTTTCTTCCTCACGGTTGACCAATTATTTCGACGGTAGATTATAGTGTTTACATAGTTTCTTGGAGTCGGTCAGCATCTGGGGCCGGGGGCAAATGCCCCCTTTGCCCCCATTATAATCTGCTACTGACTAGGTGTGCTGCACAGTATGTAATTGTACTACACGTTGAACTGGCACGCAATATTTATCTGTTCAAATTTAGAAATTTGAGTATGTTGCGGCTTACCTGCATATATGCAAAACTGCATTTAACAAAACTGTAAAACAAGGGATTTCAGTATTTTGTTCATGCATTATTCCTAAATTTAGGTTATAGAGTAGTTACATTATTTCACAAATGTGGAATACTTTAAAAACTTTCAATCATAGGAGTTTGATGTGGCTATGTTATAGCTAGTGTAAAATAAGTTGTAGTACTGACTTTTCCTCCAGACAATAACATTTCTGTTTAAAGTCCATGCATCATCAACAAATGATTATCTAGAAAAAAGTCAGTCCATGGGGGGCCGGCATGGTGTCAAATACATTTAAAAGTATTTAAATACAAATACTTTAAATTTTGTGAAATACAAATACCAGTCACTGTTCAAGTAAGAACTGAATAAGTTTCACAAAGCAACCTAAATGTAAACTCTGTTCCAGGGTAACCAACAGTCCAACACAATTATATACTGTATAAAATATTGGTAAGGGTCTTGTAGATAACCTACAAAGCTATAATACCTATCAATATTTTTTTTTTAAATGTTCAACAATGAAAACTAGGATGAAATGTTATAGGAATTTGTATAACTATTTGCAAAAGTATTTTTAAAGTATTTCAAAAGTATTTGGAAATTTTAAATACTTTTCAAAATATTTTAAATAAAATACTTTTGATCGGAAATCTCAAAATACAAATACTTCCCAAAGGTATTTAAAATATCTTCAAATACAAATACAAGAGTATTTAACCCCATCCCTGATGGAGGGATATGATAACATAGTTCAATTTTTTATTACATAAATAAATATGAATCAAATAAATTTAGGGATTTTCTTTAGAACATACAAAACATAATGTTCAAATTATAAGGAATTGACAGTTGTTTGAGTAAATAAATATATAGGGTGAACCAAATGTAGGTGGACAGTAAATGATAACGTTTATTTTGAGAATACATATTTAATTTTTTTGTATACTATAATACAAAATAAAATTTAAATAAATTTAGTTATAATATTTAATATAATATAACACAAACACCATAGTTATAATGAACACCATAGTTATAATATAATATAACACAAACCGTATTCAACCTACTGTCCACCTACTTTTGGTTCACCGTGTATATTTACTAAATCATAACCATAACATTATTTTACTCAATAGTACTTGGTCCATCCTCCATTATTATTAATGACCTCTTGTAGCCTATTTGGAACAGATGCCATGTGATTGTAGATGACTTGTGGGTTCTTGTGGAAAAGTTCCCACTCTGCTACAGTGTGTCCCAGCAGGTGCTGAGATGTGTGCTGCTGCCCAGGCTCCCAAGCATTAACCACATTTGCCCACACATTTTCAATGGGGTTTAGGTCACACCCCTTGGTGGGCCAGTTCAGCAGCTTGACATCTCATCTGAATTCACTGTCTGATGATCTTGGCAGTATGAACAGGGCAGTTATCCTCTAATATATATGTTAACCCTCTGTCTATGGCCTTGGGTGGTTTGAGGTTGATAGGGGGTTCTGGTTAGGTGGCAGCAATGGATTTTCTCACTCTGGGGTAGCTGGTAGTGTGTAGGGAATCAGTAGTTTCTTGTATACTACACTGATTTCTTCTTTTAGTGGATTGGAGGATTCTGTGAAAACTTAGTGAATTATCTGATGGTTTCCCGATTCTTCTTGTAGCATATCGAGAAATTATTTATTTCTATTTTAAAACTAAGTTCTCTGGAAAAAGCAGGGCTCAGAGGAGAAGACAGAGATCCTCTGACTGAATTTTACCATTTGTAAAATATTACAGGTAATGATGCTTCAGCCTCCAGGTCAGAACAGAATAATTAGAATGGTAATTTCAAAAATACATGAGTTTATATACTAACCCATTCATACCCAAATTAAGTCGAAAAGTAAAAAAAAAAATTGGGATATAAAAATCGTTTAATTGGACCCAAAATAACTGAAAAATATATTTTACAAAGTTTTATTGTTCATAATTAATAAAATACGAAATGTGTTAAATTTCACACATTGGGAACTGGAAGGTCTAAAATTGCTTCCAAAGTTAATGATGAAAATTTCACACACTGTGCATTAAAGGGCTAATAATTTGGTGACATCATTGTTATTTAATGTTGACTTTTTTTTTTTTATTCGCAATAGGCTAAATATTTTTTTGCAAAATATTTGAAGATAAGGTAAATTTTGGCTGTAACAGCATACTGGCAGATAAAAAAGATATTTGAAGATGGTCATATTTTTCTTTTAAGCAGCATATTGACAGATCTGATGTTATCATGATTTGCCAAGTTAACTAAAAATGGGAATTGAAATGTGCATTTTATTATCGATTAAAATTAAACTTGCATATGAGCCAAAATTAAACGCTTAAAATTTAAAATTAAGTGTTGATTTAGAGTTTTGGCAAGTTATGAAGCCCTTCCTTTTACAGCTAAGAGAGAATGTATAAAAAAATGAACATTGCAGAATTTAACACAATTACATGATTAAGCTTAATCTAAAAAATGATTGGGTAATTTAAAAAAGAAGTAATTCATCAATTACTTGACAAAAATAAAATAAAGAAAATGAAATTTTTTTCTAAACTTGCATTTTGAGTTTGGACTTTATATGCAAAAATGAATGTTAGAATTATTAATTTTTACATTATGATGATTAATTTCAGCTATTGTGTGATTCCATGTAGACAGTTTGATCTTAGAATATTGTTGTTTTTGGTGTATTATTTAAAAGAGAAACAAGATTGACATACACATACATTTTTAGATGCTGTTAATATATTTTTTAGTATTTAGAGAGGAAGTTTTATTAAAAATTAAATGTGAGAGTTGATGAGAAAGTCGGTTATTATATAAAAGAGAATGAATTAGGAGGGGAAGGTAAAAAGGAATGAAGCAAAAACACAAATGTCAAAAGTAGTTGATAGGGTGGGAGGAATGAGAGAGATGGGAGGAGAGGAGGTAATAATCGGGGAGCCGGGAGGTGGGAGGAAGAGAGAGGTCGTGTATTAGCATGAGGTGAAGGGGAAGGAAAAAGGAAAACAAGAATGAAGGTAAATTGAGAGCATGTTGCAAGGACAAGAAGTACCTCAAAAGGCCTTGTGGCCCATACCAAGGAGGTACCAATGGCAATGGGTGGGTGCCAGGGAAAAATTCCTACACATTGTCACAGCTAGCTTCTCGAACAGCCAACCCAGAAGACAGTAACACATCCTCAAATAGTGTGCAAGATTCGGTCTAACCTTTTCTTGAACTGATCCGGAGGAATTGTTCACAACTTCTGAAGGTAGCCTGTTCCACGTGTCACAGATCTTGTAGGTAAATAATTCCCCCACACACTAGTGCTAAACCGTTTCAAATCCAACTTCCAACCATTGTTGCAAGTTGAGTTATCATTTAAACTAAACATGCTTCTAAAATCGACATCGTTGAACCCGTGTAAGAGTTTGAAAACCTTGATGAGTTGACCGCGCAGCCTCAGAGTTTCCAGCGAAAAGAAATTCAGGCCGTGTAAGCGTCGATTGTAGCCCATATGCCTAACAGAAGGGATTAACTTTGTGGCCTTTGCTTGGACTCGCTCCAGCCTGTCAATATCTTAACTGAGGGTGGGCGACCAGAACTGCACAACGTACCCCAGGTGCGGCCGAACCAGGGAATTGTACAGAGAGCACAATCTCCTTGTTCCGAAATCGAAATGGTCTGATATAACCCAACAGCTTCTGGGCTTTCTTTTCCACTTCTACGCAGTGTTTGATAAACTTAAGGTCGCTGCTAATTAGCACACCCAAGTCCTTTCCCAAATCAGTGGCCTCGATATTACTCCCCAACATGGAGTAGTCTGACTTGGGATTGGCGTAACCAATGTGCATGACCTTGCATTTACCCGAGTTAAACGGCATTTGCCATTTTTCGGACCACTCTCCTATCCTACGTAGGTCCGCACGCAGTTGCTCGATCGCTTCGGGCGTCCCAACATTGGCCCCAAGCTTGGTGTCATCAGCGAATTTGGCGATCTTACTGACGATGCCACCGTCGATATCATTTGTGTAAATGATAAACAACAGTGGCCTCAAAACGGAACCCTGAGGAACCCCGCTAGTGACCGAGGCCCAACCCGAGCTAGCCCCTTTAATTATCAGGTCATCCCATAAGTAATGTCGTTTTTTAGATCGGAATTTGAAGGACAAAAAAAACAATGAAACTTTTTAATCTAGTATATATTTTCCATCGGAATCAATGACACTGCGAACGTCCTACAAGCTTTTCAATGCTATGTTTATAAAATTCAGGTGGTTTTGAGGCAAAAAACGTACAAAGACTGGTGTGCAGGTCATCTAAAGAAGTATACCGTTTCTCGTGAAGATAGTTTTGCAGACTCCTGAAGAGATGATAATCTGAAGGCGCAAGGTCTGGAGGATGTGGAAGTTTTTCCCACCCAAGCTCCTCAATTTTTGCAGAAGTGATCCGAGCGGTATGAGGACGTGCTTTGTCATGGTGGAACACGATTCCTTTCCGTTTAGCCAAAGGAGGTCTCTTTTCTTTTAGTGCAGTGTTCAATCGATCCAGTTGTTGACAGTAGACTTGAGCGGTGATTGTTTGGTTGTGTGGTAAGGTTTCACAGTGTATTACACCACCTTTATCCCACTAAACACTAAGCAACACCTTCCGAGGGTGAAGATTTGGTTTTGGCTGTGGTGTCGCTGGTTCTCCGGCACAAACCCACTGTCGACGGCGCTTAACATTCTGGTACAGTATCCACTTTTCATCACCAGTCACTAAACGGTGCAAAAACGGATCTTGGAGTTCACGGGAATGAAGAGCTGTGCTAATGTTTACCTGCACCCTCAGGTTGTCGACCGACAATTCATGTGACACCCATTTTCCTAACTTAGGCACTTTCCCGAGTTATTGCAAATGTCGATGGATGGTGGACGGGGATGAATTGAGTTTCTGGGCCAATTCTTCGACAGTTGTTGAACAGTCTTCAAGTGCGGCTAACAGCAGGTCATCATGAAACTCAGCAGGGCGTTCAGAGCGTGCTGCATCTGTCAAACAGCAGTCACCATTCCTAAACTTTTGAAACCATCTTTGACATTTCCTCACATGCAGAATATCGTTGCCATAAACGTCCTGAATGCTTCGCGTTGCTTCAGTAGCACTATTCCCTTTTTTGAACTCATAAAGCATTATATGCCTGATATGCTCTTCTGATACCGCCATGTTTATGAGGGGTTCACATAAAGCAAAACACATGTCTTCACTGGTCAAGGTCTGTAAAGTATGTAGCGGAACACGATAGATCTCCTCAGCTATAACCTTCGGAAAATTTATGCTTAAACCAAGTAGGACTAGTTCAAACTTATCTATCATAAAAAACGACATTAGTTATGGGATGAACTGATACAACCCTCTGCCGCTTATTCTGTAGCCAGTCTCCAATCCAGCTACCTACTTCCCCATCGATATCGAACACGCGGACTTTGGCCATTAGCCGGCGGTAAGGTACCTTATCAAGGGCTTTTTGAAAGTCGAGTTGAAGTATATCAGTCGCCCTACTCTTATCATACTCACTCCACATGACGGAAAAAACTCCAGTAGGTTGTTCTACCTATGCCGCCTAAACCGATGTTGAGAGTCCCCAAGCAGCTTGTAGGAATCCAAATGGTCAATGATCCTATCCGCTATTATCCCCTCAAATAATTTACCTGCGACCGAAGTGAGACTAATGGGATGATAGTTCCCTGGACTTTCGTGATCCCCTTATATATATATATATATATATATATATATATATATATATATATATATATATATATATATATTCCCCTAAAGCTATTAACAGTGGTGTTCCTCGGGGTTCTGTCCTGTCACCCACCCTTTTCCTTTTATTTATTAGTGATCTTTTAATTAGCACTTCCTATTCTATTCACTCCTATGCCGATGATTCCACTCTTCACTTCTCCATCCGCTTCCCAAAGCGTCCCTCACAACAGTCGTTTCATGATTCGCGTAGGACGGCGATGGGACACCTGACCTCTGATCGTTCTGCTATATCTGATTAGGGTAGAGAAAACCTTGTGGCTTTGAATGCCTCAAAAACTCAATTCCTCAAAAACTCCAATTCCTCAAAAACTCCAATTCCTCAAAAACTCCAATTCCTCAAAAACTCCAATTCCTCAAAAACTCCAATTCCTCAAAAACTCCAATTCCTCAAAAACTCCAATTCCTCAAAAACTCCAATTCCTCAAAAACTCCAATTCCTCAAAAACTCCAATTCCTCAAAAACTCCAATTCCTCAAAAACTCCAATTCCTCAAAAACTCCAATTCCTCAAAAACTCCAATTCCTCAAAAACTCCAATTCCTCAAAAACTCCAATTCCTCAAAACTCCAATTCCTCAAAAACTCCAATTCCTCAAAAACTCCAATTCCTCAAAAACTCCAATTCCTCAAAAACTCCAATTCCTCAAAAACTCCAATTCCTCAAAAACTCCAATTCCTCAAAAACTCCAATTCCTCAAAAACTCCAATTCCTCAAAAACTCCAATTCCTCAAAAACTCCAATTCCTCAAAAACTCCAATTCCTCAAAAACTCCAATTCCTCAAAAACTCCAATTCCTCAAAAACTCCAATTCCTCAAAAACTCCAATTCCTCAAAAACTCCAATTCCTCAAAAACTCCAATTCCTCAAAAACTCCAATTCCTCAAAAACTCCAATTCCCCAAAAACTCCAATTCCCCAAAAACTCCAATTCCCCAAAAACTCCAATTCCCCAAAAACTCCAATTCCCCAAAAACTCCAATTCCCCAAAAACTCCAATTCCCCAAAAACTCCAATTCCCCAAAAACTCCAATTCCCCAAAAACTCCAATTCCCCAAAAACTCCAATTCCCCAAAAACTCCAATTCCCCAAAAACTCCAATTCCCCAAAAACTCCAATTCCCCAAAAACTCCAATTCCCAAAAACTCCAATTCCCCAAAAACTCCAATTCCCCAAAAACTCCAATTCCCCAAAAACTCCAATTCCCCAAAAACTCCAATTCCCCAAAAACTCCAATTCCCAAAAACTCCAATTCCCCAAAAACTCCAATTCCCCAAAAACTCCAATTCCCCAAAAACTCCAATTCCCCAAAAACTCCAATTCCCCAAAAACTCCAATTCCCCAAAACTCCAATTCCCCAAAAACTCCAATTCCCCAAAAACTCCAATTCCCCAAAAACTCCAATTCCCCAAAAACTCCAATTCCCCAAAAACTCCAATTCCCCAAAAACTCCAATTCCCCAAAAACTCCAATTCCCCAAAAACTCCAATTCCCCAAAAACTCCAATTCCCCAAAAACTCCAATTCCCCAAAAACTCCAATTCCCCAAAAACTCCAATTCCCCAAAAACTCCAATTCCCCAAAAACTCCAATTCCCCAAAAACTCCAATTCCCCAAAAACTCCAATTCCCCAAAAACTCCAATTCCCCAAAAACTCCAATTCCCCAAAAACTCCAATTCCCCAAAAACTCCAATTCCCCAAAAACTCCAATTCCCCAAAAACTCCAATTCCCAAAAACTCCAATTCCCCAAAAACTCCAATTCCCCAAAAACTCCAATTCCCCAAAAACTCCAATTCCCCAAAAACTCCAATTCCCCAAAAACTCCAATTCCCCAAAAACTCCAATTCCCCAAAAACTCCAATTCCCCAAAAACTCCAATTCCCCAAAAACTCCAATTCCCCAAAAACTCCAATTCCCCAAAAACTCCAATTCCCCAAAAACTCCAATTCCTCCAAAAACTCCAATTCCTCAAAAACTCCAATTCCTCAAAAACTCCAATTCCTCAAAAACTCCAATTCCTCAAAAACTCCAATTCCTCAAAAACTCCAATTCCTCAAAAACTCCAATTCCTCCATCTGTCTACTCGTCACAATCTTCCACGACATCCACTTACCTTCAACAACACAGCTCAATCCTTCCTCTTCTCTTAACATCCTTAGCCTTTCCTTTTCTCGTGATATTTCCTGTAAAGATCACGTATATTCTCTCTCTAAAGCAGCTTCTAAGAGATTAGGTGTGCTGTACCGCCTCCGCGGTTTCTTCACCCCCACTCAGTTGCTGTCTCTGTACATGGGTCTTGTTCATCCCTGTATAGAGTATGCTTCTCATGCGTGTGGTGGTTCAACCCACACAGCCGTACTTGACCGGGCGGAACCAAAGGCTTTTCGTCTCAATTCCCCGCTGTCTTCAATCCCTCTCTCTTCGCCGCAATGTTGCCTCACTCTCTTTTTACTATCGCTATTATAACGGACGTTGCTCTTCTGAACTCTCTAACTCGGGGTTTCTTAACCTTTTTCCGATAAACGTCCCCCCAGACCATTTTAGAGGACTAACAATGCCCCTTCCTCAAACTTTCAACCGAAAGGAAGAAAGTTTGATTCCTAACGATTTATTTTGTAGGAATAAGTAAAACAAATATGAATCATTGCTGTTTATATTAAGCAACATATTAGACACTTTCAAGAAATTAGAGAAACGTTAAGACATGGTAATTCACTTTTAAAAATAGTGAGGCAATAATAAACAGAAATCCTTACAATTTGAAATAAATTAATGCCAACTAATGTGATCCCTGAGCTTGGTGGAAGGTTGATAATTTTCTGCACGTCAGGTTTAATTGTGGGCAGCTTCAGACGAAGAGCGCCAGATTTTGCAATATTGAGTAGGTTTCTCTGTTTCGGCAGCATGTATAGAACCTGACTGAAACCTTGCTCAAAACCGCATACGATGTTGGGAAAGCTCGTATGAAAACTAGCTTTCTCCCACAGTTCAAGGTAGCATTGTGCATATGCAGGCCACAAAACGTTTATGCCAGAACTATTAAATGTAAATCTGGCTTCGTCATGGTTTTGTAGGTCGAGAAGCTCCTCCTGGATACTGGGATCGCAGTTGACGGCGTCGACTTCAAAAGGCCGCATAATCCAGTCAGTGATTTGTAAATCACGAAGGTCTTGGAAACTAATTTCTAAGTCCCCTTTCATCTGGTGAGATGAGCCGAGTAGCAGAGGAGGCGGTCATCTCTCAGCGTGTCACACATTTGAAAGCACCACAAGGGAGAGTTATTCAAGTTTTTACAGTGAAAGCTGCTCAGATGAGTGTACTCATTTTTAGGCAGTTTCAGTAATTGATTCGATTTACTTGTGCACAATTAACGAAATGATGTGATGGGACAATTGATGATAATAAGTTGCATTTGAAAGTGTTGCGTTGCGTTATGTTAAGTTACTATCATGCAGAACTGCAGCTTGGCAACAATGAGGGTCACTAATTGAGATTTTTACGTTTACTCTAACAATAATGAGAATAACAATAGGGTTGTCTCACCTTGGCCAAATGAAGAAACAACAAATTCTTTCCTGTTTATTTTCTGTTTGTACAGCTCCAGTCTTCCGATGAAGCTGCAGACGATCCTCTTCGTGTAGATGAGTGATACCACTACCTTGGAGTTTAACGGACACCTCGTTCATCTTCAAGTCGGCTTTAAGAGAAGAGTCAACTCTCTCAAGGAACTCTAACACGATGTCATAGAGCTCACAAAACCGCGCCAGGCAATTGCCTTTTGACAGCCAGCGTACCTCAGTATGCATCAACAAGCGTTCAAACAATTCGTTGTTCGTATGGCAGAGCTGTCGCAATAATCTGTCATTCATTGGGGGGGATACCTTGATTTTATTGATGGTCCGAACTGCAACCCGAAATGATTAATGGAGATGTGAACTCATCTGTTTTGCGACGAGATTATGACGATGTAAAACACAGTGCACAGTAAGGACGCCGGGAACAGTGGCTTTCATAAACGCAGTAAAACCACGGTATTGGCCTGCCATGGCTGGGGCGTCATCTGTCGCGCAGGCTATAATGTTGGTGATAGGAATTTTTCGCTCTTGCAGATACTCATTCAGCGCCTGGAAAATTGTTTCCCCTTTGGTATCGGTCGTCAAATACTTGGCAAATAAAATAAGAACTCCTCTCTTGCTTTGCCAGAAAAATAAAAACTGACATATGCCAAAGAAGAGCGTTGTTTTTGGCAGAAGTGGATTCATCCAATTGAATAGAAAACTGGGTTTCCCTTAACATAGCGCACAACTGCTCTGCTGTGTCCTGGGCCATTTTATCGATCTAACTGGCCACAATGTCGTTGCTCAGAGTGATGGAGTTCACCATTGATGTTGGATCGCACTTCATCACTGTGGAAATTGCCTTTCTTATCGCTGGAAGAATAAGGTTTTCTCCCACAGTGAAAGGTTGTCCAGATTTTGCAGTCAGCAGTGAAATGTAAGAAGCAACAAGACCGCTGTCATTTCGACTGTTGTTCTTTGAGAGGTCGCTGATGGTATCTCTCTTCACGAACTTATTCTTTAGGACTTGAAAATACTGAAGGTCTTTACTGGCCTTTTCTGCGTGGATTTTCGTAAGGTGATCTTTTAGGCGAGAGGGTTTCATTGCTTCATTTGAGAACACACACGTTCACAGACTAAACATCGAGGTAGTTGTGCGTTGGAGGGAGATGGAATAAAGCCGTACTGTAAGTATTCCACCGAGTACTGTCTACATTTTTTCTTCATACTTTGCGCCATATTTTAACAGTACTAAACTACTAAAGTAAATGAATATACATGAATAAAAGAATAATACCTGTAAAAGAATATATCTGAAAAAGACAAAATACATACGAGTCATAGAAAACGAAGTATAACAATTATATGAATATTTTCATTGAGATTATAAAAAACGGATGCGATATTTGCACTTCGACAATTATTAGAAAGGTACGGAGAAGGAAAAAAGGTGTTACATCTAGTGTTTGTAGACTTGGAAAAAGCGTATGATAGAGTCCCAAGGCAGGAAGTGTGGAGATGTTTAAGAGACAGGCCGGAACCTGAGAAGTATGTCAGACTGATCCAAGATATGTATGAGGCTTTTGGCTTATTTGCGTGACAAACTCTACACTCCTGGTTTCATCTGTCCAAATGTGAATGCCCTTCGCCACAGAATAGATGAAGTGAAAAGGATCGTACTTGATAATATGTTCAGAAGAACAGTGAAGAGTTTCACACACACACACACACACACACACACACACACACACACACACACACACACACACACACACGAGAGAGAGAGTCCAGAAATATATTATAGCAGATGGAGAACTCTTTGAAGATTAAATTACAATTTAACAAAATATTTGTATCAATAAAATTATTTGATTCGTAAGTAGTTGTATGTATAGAGTCGTTAAAGACTTTTCTCGCACTCTGTATATACAGATCGATCCAATTCACGTAGCGTCATTAACATATAGGAATTCTGTTTTATGTTTGTTTAAAATATCCTCTCGATTTCCCGGACCTTACATCTTTACCTTAGGAAATCTATGCATGTTCAAAGGGTTATCCTGGAAATAAGACATGAACGTAATGTCTGTATAATGCCATTATTACTTTCATTATTATCACGTAAATTTAATTAATGTGACCTACGCAGGCGCCTTACACAGTGTGTGTGACCTTGAAATGGTTTTGTATACTTTTTCATGAGGTGCAGGTACTAAAATATTAGGTGTACACAGAATAAAGGGTATCTTTTCCAAGAGCCAAATGCTTTGCCATATTCCGGGTTGCGTGATTTTATGAATATCCTGCAGCTGTATGAGTATATAATTTCTAAATGTCCGACGTGTAAAAATTATAATGTTCGTCGTGATCCAACTATTCCTTTACTTGGGTTTTGTGTATGAATATATATATATATATATATATATATATATATATATACATTCAACTGCAAAGAACACGCAGTATAAATAACGTAAAGAACGACGCTTGTATAGGAGATATTCCGCGCAAGACGAGAAAGAGAAAACAACAAATGAAAAAATGAAGTACCACCTGGGAATCGAACCCGGGATCTTCCGATTGCCGGTCAGACGCGATAACCACTACACCATGGACTTCACTCTTCCAAATGCCGTAATTCCTCTACATACTCGCAGAAACCAATGCCCCAAGGGGGCACCTCCCGCATGCCGTAACATTATATACATTCAACTGCAAAGAACACGCAGTATAAATAACGTAAAGAACGACGCTTGTATAGGAGATATTCCGCGCAAGACGAGAAAGAGAAAACAACAAATGAAAAAATGAAGTACCACCTGGGAATCGAACCCGGGATCTTCCGATTGCCGGTCAGACGCGATAACCACTACACCATGGACTTCACTCTTCCAAATGCCGTAATTCCTCTACATACTCGCAGAAACCAATGCCCCAAGGGGGCACCTCCCGCATGCCGTAACATTATATACATTCAACTGCCCCCTTGGGGCATTGGTTTCTGCGAGTATGTAGAGGAATTACGGCATTTGGAAGAGTGAAGTCCATGGTGTAGTGGTTATCGCGTCTGACCGGCAATCGGAAGATCCCGGGTTCGATTCCCAGGTGGTACTTCATTTTTTCATTTGTTGTTTTCTCTTTCTCGTCTTGCGCGGAATATCTCCTATACAAGCGTCGTTCTTTACGTTATTTATACTGCGTGTTCTTTGCAGTTGAATGTATATAATGTTACGGCATGCGGGAGGTGCCCCCTTGGGGCATTGGTTTCTGCGAGTATGTAGAGGAATTACGGCATTTGGAAGAGTGAAGTCCATGGTGTAGTGGTTATCGCGTCTGACCGGCAATCGGAAGATCCCGGGTTCGATTCCCAGGTGGTACTTCATTTTTTCATTTGTTGTTTCTCTTTCTCGTCTTGCGCGGAATATCTCCTATACAAGCGCCGTTCTTTACGTTATTTATACTGCGTGTTCTTTGCAGTTGAATGTATATAATGTTACGGCATGCGGGAGGTGCCCCCTTGGGGCATTGGTTTCTGCGAGTATGTAGAGGAATTACGGCATTTGGAAGAGTGAAGTCCATGGTGTAGTGGTTATCGCGTCTGACCGGCAATCGGAAGATCCCGGGTTCGATTCCCAGGTGGTACTTCATTTTTTCATTTGTTGTTTTCTCTTTCTCGTCTTGCGCGGAATATCTCCTATACAAGCGTCGTTCTTTACGTTATATATATATATATATATATAATATAAATTTGAAAAAAATCAAATTATGTTTTAAAACAAAGTTCAGAATATGTAGTGTCTTTACGAGGGTCTGAGAATGTTTGGACCTCAAGGTTGGTAGGAGGTGGGTGTACCAAGGTTTGTTATTGATAATTTTAAAAGACAATTTGGATTCGACCTCTGAAATTGCGGACCGAAACAAAGTTTTTATAGTTTTCCCATATTCTTTATGCCGTTGGGCTTAAGCGAAAATATCGTAGAGGGTCGAAAGACTTCAAAATTTTATGGAGAAAAAAAAATGTAGAAATTCTTGGCAAATGATATAGTATACAGTATATGGTAATGGATAAAAGTGGCTGACAGCGTTATATTGGCCAAAACTGAAAGGATGATCCTAACTTTACAAAGATATATCATTTTCAGGGTATTTATCAGTTATCTCCAGTCCTACCAGTCAGCTTCCACAGCTATTAGGCTTATATACTTACACACCCGAATAGACTACTTTTTTAAGTTTGGTTAAGAAAAAAAAATAGAAGACGGGATTAGATTTTGAAATATTGCAATTTATGTAGATTAAAGAGGTTTCATATCAATATGAATTGTTCAATTAATTTTTCGTGTACTGGAGCCTATATGAGATCTTTTATTGCAGTACGGCTGTTCCGCCTGTTTTGTGAACGCGACTCAAGTGGACAAGGCCCGTGTTTTATGGGTTTTTGAATCACCCAACGGGTTTTTTCTAATGAGTAATTTAATGAGATAGCATTGTGATTGGGTCCAAGTGTTTATTTCCGTTTATTGGGGGGGATGAAAGACGGGCACGGAAGAAGCGGGACTCCTTACCCGTATCTCATAAATTGAGACTCGTTTTGTATTTTTGTTGGTCCCTGCAGGCAAAGATGAGCAAAATGCATAAAAAAGTGTGTTTTCGCTACAAAATACGAGATACTAGCTTACTGCGTGTCAAAGATACAATATACGAGCTATTTTAACCCTTTAACGACGGATGGTACCTTAAGATCCACCAGAAATAATATAAATTGTACTACAATGCCTCGTTTCTATAAATGTTTCTACATGTTTATATATAGATGTCATTTAGTTGTCGGGAAAGGAACCCAAAATGTGTATCATTTCAGTGACTAGCACTAGTTACTTAAATATTTAGTTTTTAATAACAATAAAACCTATACGTTCTGGTAACAAGAGTGACCGCATAAGCTGCGGACTCGGTCCTTAAAGGGGTTAAAGTTATAAAGAAACTGGAAAAATACGGAGATAGGAGATACAGTACGCATCTAAGATACTTTCTTCGATATGAGCTACTAGGAGATACAGTACGCATCTAAGATACTTTCTTCGATATGAGCTACTAGGAGATACAGTACGCATCTAAGATACTTTCTTCGATATGAGCTACTAGGAGATACAGTACGCATCGAAAATACTTTCTTCGATATGAGCTACTTTTCTAATCACTTTAAATTAGGAGACTAGAAATAAAAAGGAAAAAAAATCTTTCGAGTCGTTTAAATCATATTTTAAATAACATTCCTAAAAATAGTTTTGGATGTAAGTAGTGTGGTGGAAAAAAGCACGAGGGCAACGCAATTGCATAATGTTGCAAGAGTACCACCGCACCCCCTTTGTTGCAAGGCACTCCCCCATTTGTTGCCAACCCCAAAATGGGGTTGCAAAGGGTATGCAACTTAGTTATCCCCAAGCTGAACCCCCCAAAGGGGCATCCCTAAACTAAGGGGAAACCTCTTTGGGGAGAAAGTGGGACGGCCTCACCCCCCCAAAGGGGCAGAGAGTTACAAGGAGTTACAAGGAAAAGAAGTACCTCAAAAGGACTTGCGGCCCATACCGAGGAGGTACTAATGGCAACAGTGCCAGGGAAAATTTTCTACACCCTCAAATAGTGTGCAAGATTTGGTCTAACCTTTTCTTGAAGTGATTCAGATGAACTGTTCACAACTTTTGAAGGTAACCTGTTCCATGTGTCACAGATCTTATAGGTAAAGTAATTCCCACACACACTAGTCGTAAACCATTTCAAATCCAACTTCCAACCATTGTTGCGAGTTGGGTTATCATTTAAACAAAACATGCTTCTAAAATCGACATCGTTGAACCCACGTAAGAGCTTGAAAACCTCGATGAGTTCACCGCGCAGCCTCCGAGTTTCCAGTGAAAACAAGTTTAAGGCGCGTAAGCGTCGATTGTAGCCCATATGCCTAATGGAAGGGCTTAACTTTGTGGCCCTCGCCTGCACTCGCTCCAGCCTCTCAATATTTTTCCTGAGGGTGGGCGACCAGAACTGCACAGCATACTCCAGGTGCGGCCGAACCAGGGAATTGTACAGAGAGAGCACAATCTCCTTGTTCCGAAACTGAAATTGCCTCCTGATATAACCCAACAGCTTCTGGGCTTTCTTTTCCACCTCTACGCACTGTTTGGTAAACTTAAGGTCGCTGCTAATTAGCACACCCAGGTCCTTTTCCAAATCAATTGCCTCGATATTACTCCCCAACATCGAGTAGTCCGACTTGGGATTGGCGTAGTCAATGTGCATCACCTTGCATTTACCCAAGTTAAACGGCATCTGCCATTTTTCGGACCACTCTCCTATCCTACGTAGGTCCGCACGCAGTTGCTTGATCGCCTCCGGCGTCCCAACATTGGCCCCAAGCTTGGTGTCATCAGCGAATTTGGCAATCCGACTAACGATGCCACCGTCTATATCATTTATGTAAATGATAAACAACAGCGGCCCCAAAACGGAACCCTGAGGGACCCCACGAGTGACAGATGCCCAACCCGAACTAGCCCCTTTAATTACAACCCTCTCCCGCCTGTTCTTCAGCCAGTTTTCAATCCATCTACCTACTTCCCCACTGATACCCAGCGCGCGCACTTTCGCCATTAGCCGGCAGTGAGGTACCTTATCAAAGGCTTTCTGAAAGTCGAGAAAAGTATATCAATCGCCCTACTCCTTTTATACTCACTCAACATGACGTGGAAAAACTCGAGCAAGTTGGTGAGACACGACCTATGCAGTCTAAACCCATGTTCGGAGTCCCCAAGCAGCTTGTAGGAATCCAAATGGTCAACGATCTTATCCGCTATTATCCCCTCTAATAATTTACCTACAACTGAAGTGAGACTAATGGGACGATAGTTCCCTGGACTTTCGTGATCCCCTTTCTTAAAGATAGGGGTCACGTTGGCTTCCCTCCAGGCACCTGGCCCGTCTCCAACGATTTGTTGAAGACTGTAGCCAGGTGGGGAGCCACCTGGTCGCGCACCTCCCGCAACACACTGGGGAGAAACTGGTCTGGCCCAGGAGCCTTAAACGCGCTCAATTTGTCTATTTTATCGGCAAAGACTGTCGCGGTACATCGAACACTATCCAGGCCAGCACCTTCGTGCCTGACGCCTGGCTCGAGGATGATGCGGGTGTCCTCCCTGGTGAACACTCCCGCAAAGTACTCATTAAGCACATTGGCGATGTCCGCGTCGGAGGTCCGCAGAATGCCGCTTCTAATGGGCTTTCTACTATTAACATAACTGAAGAATTCCTTAGGGTTCCCCTTGCAGAGGCTTGCCACCCGTTGTTCTTCGTTACGTTTCGCTAGCCTAACCTTCGCCTTCACTTCCCTACACAGGCGGACATACGCTTCAGTGTTCTCATGGGAACGATTGGCCTTCGCCCTCCCATACGCAGCTTTCCTATTTCGGATAGCCGAAGCGATGTCACGATTGAACCACTTAGGCTGCGTTGAAGCTTGGGTGACCGGTTTTGAGGGTATGGCAGCAGACTACAGCACCATAAAATCGTCCCAGAATGCATTCCACACTCCCTCAACATCGCCGCCGACCTCTAACCCCATCTCACCTACGCTATCCCGGAGGCTAACAAAGTCCGCCCGCCGTAGATTGAGCTTACTTCCTCGAGTTACTACGCTTCACCCGAGGGACGCACACACGGAACCTAATCAGACCGTGATCACTCGCCCAACGATTCGTCAACGGTGAGGCCAGTGACGAGATTGTCTTCGGTCGTGAATAGTAAGTCTAGAACGCTTTCGCCTCGTGTCGGCTCATTGACCCACTGAGTGAGGAAGTTCTCATCAGCAAAGTCAACTAGCTTCCTCCCTTCAGCATCAGCAGTCCTGTCTTCCCACTTTATGCCGCGACAGTTGAAGTCTCCTAAAACTACACACACCCTATCCCCTAGCAGGCTACTGAGTTCGGTGTACAGGGCTGTATCATCCTCGAGGAGGAGATGCGGAGGTCTGTACACCAAGATTAACCTATAGTTCGTCCCTCCCACATTCAGATCGACGCCAAGCAGCTCCCGTTCCGACCGGAACTGGCAGTCAACCGGACTCAACGTGTCCCTGACGTATATTAGTACCCCACCCCCCTCCCCACGGGTGCGGTCTTTGCGAAACATTCTATACCCGGGGATTTCAAACTCCCCAACGTAGTCCTACGATCAGTATGAATCCAGGACTCGGTGATAGCAACGATATCCTAGTATTCTGATGCTAAGAGCGCCCGTAGCTCGCAAAACTTGTTCCTAATCGACCTAGCATTAAAAAGCATTGCACGGAGGGAGCCTTCCCTATTCTGACCGCCCCCTAGCACGACCCGTTTCCCGAACAGCCAGGGTTGTCGGGAGTTGAAGAACCCCTCACCAACGAGGGGGCAACTTCCGCAGGAGCCTGAGCCCCCTCCAACGTGGAAGGAGGGTCACCCACCTGTACCTGGACGCACCCTTTAGTTGAAGGTACGTCCGCCACCGGCTCAACATCATCTCTCCCCGGGCTCGACCTCACCATTCTGTATAGGTGCCGGTCGAGCAGCGCGCCTAGCACACCTTTACCATTGTCATTGAGGTGGACACCATCCCTCTGGTAAAGGTCCCACCTACCCGAAAATACGTCGAAGGGGTCAATAAACATCATGCCCAGTGGGATGCAAAAGTCTTGCACCCTCTCGTTGATGCCAATGACCTTACTGAGTGCGTGGTCACTGGCATTCATCCGCGGTAAAATACCCATCAACATTCCCCTGTCTGTCTTCAGTTTTAGATCATCCGCAAGAGACATATCTCGGTGATGATCCCTTCTGTAAGACCTACCCTACCGCCTTTGAGAAACAGGTCGTTGCCACCAGCGTGGACAACGATCGCAGTCCTCCGACTAACAACGCGCACCTCTACCTCCTTCCTTGAGAGAGAGAGTGTGAGTTACAAGGAAAAGAAGTACCTCAAAAGGCCTTGCGGCCCATACCGAGGAGGTACCAATGGCAACGGGTGCCACGGAAAATTTTCTACACACTCAAATAGTGTGCAAGATTTGGTCAACTTTTCTTGAAATGACCCACAGAGGAACTGTTCACAACTTCTGAAGGTAACCTGTTCCACGTGTCACAGATCTTATACGTAAAGTAATTCCCACACACACTAGTCCTAAACCGTTTCAAATCCAACTTCCAACCATTGTTGCGAGTTGGGTTATTTAAACTAAACATGCTACTAAAATCGACATCGTTGAACACGTGTAAGAACTTGAAAACCTCGATCAGTTGACCGCGCAGCCTCCGAGTTTCCAGCAAAAACAAGTTCAGGGCGCGTAACCGTCGATTGTAGCCCATATGCCTAACGGAAGGGATTAACTTTGTGGCCCTCGCCTGCACTCGCTCCAGCACCTCAATATCTTTCCTGGGGGTGGGCGACCAGAACTGCACAGCCTACTCCAGCTGCGGCCGCACCAGGGAATTGTACAGAGAGAGCACAATCTCCTTGTTCCGAAACTGAAATTGCCTCCTGATATAACCTAACAACTTTGGGCTTTCTTTTTAACCTCTACACACTGTTTCGTAAACTTAAGGTCGCTGCTAATTAGCACACCCAAGTCCTTTTCCAAATCAGTCTCCTCGATATTACTCCCCAACATCGAGTAGTCCGACTTGGGATTGGCGTAGCCAATATGCATCACCTTGCATTTACCCAAGTTAAACGGCATCTGCCATTTTTCGGACCACTCTCCTATCCTACGTAGGTCCGCACGCAGTTGCTCGATCGCCTCCGGCGTCCCAACATTGGCCCCAAGCTTGGTGTCATCAGCGAATTTGGCAATCCGACTGACGATGCCACCGTCTATATCATTTATGTAAATGATAAACAGCGGCCCCAAAACGGAACCCTGAGGAACCCCGCTAGTGACCGAGGCCCAACCCGAACTAGCCCCTTTAATTACAACCCTCTCCCGCCTATTCTTCAGCCAGTTTTCCAGTTTTCAGAGAGAGAGAGAGAGAGAGAGAGAGAGTTCGCGTTCACTACTGCCAAGCTCATATGAGGCCTTCAGCCACCCTGCCGCTCTCTTATAGGCCCCTAATCAGGCAGTTGGTTGAGTTGCCAGATTGCGCTATGTATTAAATTCCATATATTAATCAGCCAGTTGGCTGAGTTGCCAATTTGTGCCATGTATTTAATTATTTCATATATTAATGTTGGCTTAGAAGGCTGAGTTGCCAGATAGCAATATTATTTATTTAATTAATCCTCATATTCTTCCGTCATCTGACTTAGAAGGCTGAGTTGCCAGATAGCAATATTTATTTAATTATTTCATATATTCAGCCAGTTGGCTTACAAGGCTGAGTTGGCAGATAGCAATAATTATTTATTTAAATCATATATTAATCAGACAACCAACGGGCGCCACAGTCAGTTGGTTTAGAAGGCTGAGTATTGCGCTATGTATTTAATTAATCCATATATTCCAGTTGGCTTAGAAGATCGATTTGAGAAATAGCAATTAATTAATTATTCTGAAATCCTCTTATAATTGTGTACAAGGAATAAATAAAACGCCAATCCATCGTTCTGATTATTTAGCTGAATTAATGGATATACAATGGGACATATATATGATCAAATAATAGAATGGAAAATATATAATCATACAAAACGGTGCATTATTAAAATATTAGTACAGGAAAAGTAGTTATATTAAATATATTGAAAATATACAAAACATAGTATGATCAATATATTAGAAAAATATAGCTATATTAATTATATTTAAAATATACAAAACAGTATTATCAAAATATTAGAAAAATATATATAGTTATATTAAATATATAATCATACAAAGCAATAGTATTAACAAAATATTAGTACAAGAAAATACATAGTTGTATTAAGTATATTGGAAATATACAAAACATAGTACAATCAATATTTTAGAGGAAAAATATTCATATATATTAAATATATTGAAACTATACGAAACGTATAATCATATTAGTACAGGAAAAATATATATTGTCTAAGTTCTACGGTGCAAAACGTTAAACTCGCATGTGATAGAGTCTACATCCATATCGACATTACTTTGTACATCGTGGTAAAACTGTCCAAGCATCACTTCACCATTTAACTGACACGGCGGTCTATAGTCGATATAAATGGCTTTCATACATGAAATAGAAAATGAAATTAATACATTTTCACAGATACTATTTTATTTTTTGACTGACAGACATTGGATATAAGGCTATTTATACTACTACTACTACTAATAATAATAATTGCATTATTTTGCTTACATTAATCTGTATGTACAAGAACACAGAAAGTCACTGTAATGATAAGGGTTGTTTAACCTGCTTCGCAACATCTAAGGTCATATGACAGAGGGAACCTACAGCTTTACATGGGATCCGAACCACTGGTCGGTACGCAATCTGGGTCAAGATGATTGTCTCTCATCTAAATTCTGTACTGCTCAGACCCAGTGTCGCTTAAATGCGCTGATCAGCGGGAAGTGGTATTACGACACAGGGCACGACGTAACTCTCAGTCGTGTGTGTATATGTATATATATATATATATATATATATATATATATATATATATTATATTATATATATATATATATATATATATATATAATGTATGTATCAAAATTTCTACATTTCTGGAAATGCGGACTGTTTTAGAGTTCATGAAAGCCGTGTGGTTCTGTATATAGAAACTAAAAATTATTATTATTTATTTATCTCCTTTGTCTTAGTTCTGTTTTTACTTTTAATTAATACTAATTTTATTGTGGAAATTATTTTTTTTTGGTCCTGACGTAAAATTTTTTACTTTAAATTTTTAATTTATTTTGGCTGTACAATTATTTAATTTTTAAAATTGTGGATTCATAATTTGAAACGAATTTATGAAGTCTGGAATTAAATAAACGATAAATAGTTTGATAGTTGTTCGTTTCATCTAATTTTTAAATTTACACCCCCGTCAATCCTATTTCCATTTTCTAATTCACATTCTCTCTAAGGTAACCACACACACACACACACACACACACACACACACACACACACACACACACGTGTTTCATTACTCTCAAATTTTAGGCCTATACTATTGCGTTTCAAAAGCTTACTATCGCTATTATATCAGTCATTGCTCTTCTGAACACTCCAACTGCATGTCTCCTTTATGAAACGCATGCAGTACCAATCTCTCTACACATTCTCATTCTTTTTCTGTCCAACTCTCTAACTTACGGAATATTGATATTTTGAATCTTTCACATAATCAGCCGATCAACTCTGGAACATTCTTCCTCAATCTTTCCTTCCGCCTGTCTATGACCTCCAATCTTTCAAACGCCAAGTATATAGACATCTCGAAAATCCTAGACCTTGATTTTTGGGTATTAACTTCTTCCTCAATGGAGGAGCTTTTCTGCGGACATTCGCCCCTGGCCATTCATACCTGTAAAGCACAATTCGGCGATTGTGGTTGCTTCAGGCATAATGACGAGAAAATGTGAACGATGCATCCATATAAAAGGTTGGAAAATATCAGGTCATACCATAAGTAATGTCGTTTTTTAGATCAGATTTTGAAGGACAGAAAAAAACTCGACTGAAACTTTTTAATCTAGTATATATTTTCCATCGGAATCAATGACACTCTGCGAACGTCCTACAAGCTTTTCAATGCCATGTTTATAAAATTCAGGCGGTTTTGTGGCAGAAAACTTACAACCACTGGTGTGCAGGTCATCTAAAGAAGTATACCGTTTCTCGTAAAGATAATTTTGCAGACTCCTGAAGATATGATAATCTGAAGGCGCAAGGTCTGGAGGATGTGGAAGTTTTTCCCACCCAAGCTCCTCAATTTTTGCAGAAGTGATCCGAGCGCTATGAGGACGTGCGTTGTGGTGGAACACGATTCCTTTCCGATTAACCAAAGGTGGTCTCTCTTCTTTTAGTGCAGTGTTCAATCGATCCAGTTGTTGACAGTAGACTTGAGCGGTGATTGGTTGTGTGGTAAGGTTTCGAAGTGTATTAATTACACCACCTTTATCCCACCAAACACTAAGCAACACCTTCCGAGGGTGAAGATTTGGTTTTGGCTGTGGTGTCGCCTGTTGTCCGGCAGAAACCCACTGTCGACGGCGCTTAATATTCTGGTACAGTATCCACTTTTCATCACCAGTCACTAAACGGTGCAAAAACGGATCTTGGAGTTCACGGGAATGAAGAGCTGTGCTAATGTTTACCTGCACCCTCAGGTTGTCGACCGGCAATTCATGTGGCACCCATTTTCCTAACTTAGGCACTTTCCCGAGTTGTTGCAAATGTCGATGGATGGTGGACGGGGATGAATTGAGTTTCTGGGCCAATTCTTCGACAGTTGTTGAACAGTCTTCAAGTGCGGCTAACAGCAGGTCATCATGAAACTCAGCAGGGCGTCCAGAGCGTGCTGCATGTCAAACAGCAGTCACCATTCCTAAACTTTTGGAACCATCTTTGACATTTCCTCACATGCAGAATATCGTTGCCATAAACGTTCTGGATGTTTCGCGTTGCTTCAGTAGCACTATTCCCTTTTTTGAACTCGTAAAGCATTATATGCCTGATATGCTCTTCTGATACCGCCATGTTTATGAGGGGTTCACATAAAGCAAAACACACGTCTTCACTGGTCAAGGTCTGTAAAGTATGTAGCGAAACACGATAGATCTCCTCTTAGATATAACCTTCGGAAAATTTATGCTTAAACCAAGTAGGACTAGTTTAAACTTAATCTATCGTAAAAAAACGACATTACTTATGGGATGTCCTGGGATGACCTGATACTACTATATTTCGTGCTTCTGCTGAGGTATCGCGTAAATTTTGAATAGGCCTAGTTTTACAACCAAGGAATATAACGGCACATTTATATATACATTTCTCATAATTATTCTTTTAATTAATTTATATCTGTGTAAACCCCGTTCTCTCCTCTCTCTCTCTCTCTCTCTCTCTCTCTCTCTCTCTCTCTCTCTCTCTCTCTCTCTCTCAATATTGGTTTTAAATTGACAATGACGGAATAAAAAAATAATTACGGTAAAAATCATGTCAAACGGGTTGATTCACTTCTCAACATTTTGTTATATATATATATATATATATGTATATATATATATATATATTATATATATATATATATATATATATATATATATATATATCGGGTCCGCAAAAAAAAAAGGAGCATGACGAAAATGTTTACTGTACATTTATTTTTACACATAATGACAAATAACTTATTTTAGGCAAATAAGCAACAAATAAACTAAGTTAGTACCAAATTTCATGTCGATACGTCAAAAATTGAAGAAAATATAAAAGTTTTACTACAACATGTCATATAACACTGGTCAACAAAGATTTTTCATCAGAGTAAAATTTGTGTTGGCTGGATAGCATATTTCATGCTGATTCCAAAACTGCATTCAGATTTTTTCTAGCACGTATAGTTTTCAAGATGAAGGCATATATATAACCACAGATTTAACCATTTTAAATAGGCAAAATACTAATATTTCAACATTTGATTGTGTTTATTTTATTGTGTTTTTTTAGTTTATTCATCTTATTTATTTCAATTATCTTAATTATACATCTTATGTATTTCAGGTGTGAGCTTTTACGTCTAGCAGCATTGTGATTCAGGCAACAACGCCGTGCTTTGTGTGTCAAAAGATCAGTCCAGTCGAAGAACTTGTGTCAAGTTGGTGTACATTTTTTTTGAATTTATAGTTTGCTCAGGTCAGTCAACATGCCTCGACAATGTAAGAATGACCCCGACAAGTTCTGTTTCGTATGCGGCCAGTTGACAACTAAAACACAGCGACGAAGTATTACAACCGACATTAAGAAAATATACAAGCTATACTTTGATTGCCATCTAGGTGACCAAGATAAACCATGGGCGCCACATCAAATCTGTTCTGGCTGTTCAAATGGATTACGTGATTGGCTTAACAAAAAGAAAGCTTCAGTGCCATTTGCCATACCCATGATATGGAGGGAGCCGAGAGATCATCATGAAGACTGTTATTTTTGTAGTGAACTTAATGGGGTTTTCTGCCAAGAACAAACACCAGATTGTATATCCAAACTTGGATTCAGCACGTAGACCAGTAAAACATGATGAAACATTGCCCATTCCAATTCCCCAAGTGATAGGCTAGATTCTATCATAGATGACATGGAAAGTGATGAAGGTGCAACTGGCGTTTCCGGACCATCTACAGAACCAGAGTACACTTTTGAAGGTAGACATTTAGAGCCTAAAAAGTTAACCCAAGGAGAGTTGAATGATCTTGTTAGAGACTTATCGCTGTCTAAAGAGAAATCAGAGCTTCTCGCCTCAAGACTAAAGGAGAACAATTTACTTGAGAACAATGTTCGTATTAGTTACTACCGAAAGCGGAATTTTGAATTAACAGCATTCTTTTCAGTAGACGGTCCTCTCTGTTATTGCCATGACATCAATGGACTATTTACAGCCATATCTCAGACGTATGTGGCATCTGAGTGGCGCCTCTTTATTGATTCGTCGCAGAGAAGCCTGAAAGCAGTTCTTTTGCATAATGGTAATATAATGCCATCCATCCCCATTGCCCATTCCGTCCATCTAAAAGAGACATATGACAATATGGATATACTACTTAAGGCAATCAAATACGACAGCCATCAATGGAATGTTTGTGGAGATCTAAAAGTTATAGGAATGCTTATGGGTATGCAGTCAGGATTCACAAATGGATATGTGAAAACTTTCTTGGAAGCAACAAGTCACCTGCGTATAAGGATGGAGTCAAGAACCTCCTTGATGCCTTCAAAGAAATGGAGTGTCGAATGTCGTTAAATATTCACTTCCTGCATTCCCACTTAGATTTCTTTCCTGAAAACCTTGGTGCAGTGAGTGACGAGCAAGGAGAGCGCTTCTATCAAGATATTCAGATGATGGAGAAGCGCTACCAAGGATATTGGAATGAAAGCATGATGGCGGACCATTGTTGGATGCTGTGTCGTGACAATCCAGGCCAAATTTACAAAAGGAAATCAAACTCAGCGCTTTTAATAAAATAATGTATATATTCTTTATTTATAAGTATATTGAATAAAGTATATGATGTAAAGGGTGTCAGGAAATGATTGCCCCCCCCCCCCCCTGTACAGAAAAACTGAAAGGAATAGGAAAAAACAGACAAAACCACGCGAAAGAGCGTTTAATTTTGAATAAAAAACACTTGTTTTAATATCGGGTGTTGCCCCCATTTGCAGCTCTGACGGCCATTAATCGACGGGGGTATGATCCCAGAAGTGTCTCAAAGAGATCGGTATCATGACTCATTTCTTCAAGGACTTCGTTGATCTTTGCAGTCATAATTTCTGTTGAATACCGATTCTGAATGGGTTGTTCCAGCATTAAGGACTCCACCCGATCCTTCATGATGGATCCGACATGTTCACAGACATTAAGATCGGGAGAATTGCCAGGCCATTCATTATTTCCGAAAAAATCAATGTTATTGTCCTTAAGCAGTTGTTGAGTCGCAAGTGCTTTCATACAGGGGGCTTTGTCGTGAAGAAAGGTTGCCTGTTCAACATCCAAAACACACTCGGGTCTTTCAAAAACGGAATTACATGTTGGGCTAAAATTACATTTCGAAAATAAGGCCCATCCCAACTGGTTCCTCTTGGTTTGATAACCCAGATGAGCTTCCGAATAGAGAACATAATGAAAACACCCACACATGCTGGATTTTTTACTATTTCTCGATACTTCTGGTCGTCTGGGACCATCAGGAGTTGTTGCCCAAACCCGATCATTCTGAAAATTTGGTTTTCTAGAGACATAAACGAAGAATTCATCGCTGACAACCAAGTGAAGGAAATCGTCTTCCGTCCATTCCTCAAGATAATCACAAAACCATAGCCGATCTTCAATACTAAGATCACTCTTCCGTGGCTTAGCTATTTCATGCCAAGCACTCAAGCCTTGGCGAACTCGAAATTGATGCACAAGTTGCCAATTGACTATCTTACCACGACGGATAAGTATCTCTCTCGCTACCTCAGAGCAGCTCTTTCGGCGCCGTGATGCAGCAAGCACAATGTCTTTCGATTCTTGAGATAATTTCTCCGGTCTTCCTCCTCGAAATTCTGTTTCACAATCTTCAGGATTCTTATTCCAATTCCTTTTGACAAAGTCTTCTGATCTCTTTAATCTCTCAGCCACCCAGTGTCGAGTTATGAAAGTTGCACCAGCTTCCTTTGCTTCACGAAATGTGACAGCTCGAATGCGGTCAAGAACTCGCTTTTTCTCTGAATCGTTCAATAGATGATGCCATGGTTTCTGTGGGGAAAAAAATGGTAAGAATTAAAATCACAGGAATAGAATATAATGGTTTTTATTCAGATTTTAACGCTCTTTCAAGTGGTCTCGCCGGTTTTTATCTATCTCTTCTAGTTTTTGCTCTACAGTGGGGGGGGGCAATCATTTCATGACACCCCGTATTTGTTGTTTAGCATTCCTAAGTGTGATCTATACATCCATAAATTTTCTTATAGCAATATCAAAAACTTAAAAATATCAAAACCAGTGTATCTATATAACTATACGTGCTAGAAAAACGATAAAACCAGATTCGGAATCAGCGCGAAAGATGCATTAAGAAAAGTGTGATCATGTTTGTGATGAGAAAAAAAAGTTTCATTTTGTTGGCCAGTGTAATTTTCCAATTTCCAAAGAAAACGAAATTATAAGACTAAAAAAAATGTTCGATATGTTTGCCAGAAATGTTTACTGTATATTTATTTTTACACATAATGACAAATAATTTATTTTAGGCAAATAAGCAACAAATAAACTAAGTTAGTACCAAATTTCATGTCAATACGTCAAAAATTAAAAATAATATAAAAGTTTTACTACAACATGTCATATAATTTTACAATTTCCAAAGAAAACGAAATTATAAGACTAAAAAAATTGTTCGATATGTTTGCCAGAAACCTCTACAACCCTTCGTAATCGGGGCCTAAATTGATCTATAGCTTTATCTACTTGATCTTGGGTAATTTCTTCCCTTTTTTGTACGATAACTTCTTTCAAATGTTCGACATTTCGGATCTTATGCTTGTACACTTTCTCAGCCAACATTTCCCATATTCCGTAGTCTACGGGATTCAAATCTGGACTATTAGGGGGCCAATCTTTTGGGTAAAGCAATTCAGGAACATTATTTTCTAAAAATTCAATAGTTGACTTAGCGGTATGCGCCCGAGCGCCATCCTGTCGGAATAAGAAGTAACCATTATTCGCCAATCGTCTCATTTTGGGCAGCATTTGTTCCAACAAAGTTTCAGTGTAATAGCCGGCGTCTACTTTGATGTTTGGCTCTACGAAAAAAACAGATGTCTTGCCTAGTTTAGACACACCGACCCATACCATTACGCTGGCAGAAAAATGATTACGGGTAGCATAAAGTCTATCATCTGGTATTTCATTTTTACGATTAACTCTTGAATACACACTCATTTTGGGAATTTCGCGGTGGTTCTACCGTAAACTTCTTTTCGTCAGTAAAAAAGCCGAGGTCTACTTTTTCGGGAGTGATATTTCTTAACATGCGTTCAGAACAAACAACTCTTTTCTGTTCGTTAATTTCAGTTAATTTCTGCCCGTGTATCCGTTTATAAGGTTTTAGTTCAAGGTCGTTTTTAATAATGTTTCTGACGCTACTTTCGGATATGCTCAACTCATTAGCAATTCTTGACGGTGTCACGTGAGTCCCTGGTCTGCCTTCTTGACTACAAATTCTTAGTTCCACATCTCTGACGTTTTCTTCGGTTCGAACTGATCTTGGCCTCCCGCTTCCTTGTTTCCTTTCAGTACTTTCAGTTTCGTCGATTTTTCTTAACAGCTTGTCCAAACCTCCTTTCGACCATGGTTTATTCGGAAACTCTTGTAATAATTTTATTGCGCCATAATTTTTATCAAGTCTATAATGTTTTATTAATATTTTATCTTCTTTAGAAAAGGGCATATCATTTTTATTGATTAAAATTATTTAGGCATCTGAAAAAAATAATTTAAAATGAGAAAAACTAAATTTTTACGCGGAAATTCATTTTTTTAGTCATTGCACGTTTGTGGCCATAAAATCTTTATTTTATGACCGATTTTGATGAAATTTGGTTTAAACAACTCTGGGCTCTTTTATCTTTAGCTAGATATATAACATTTAAGGGTCCGGCAAAAAATGCGGGCGTGAGAGCAATTTTCGTCATGCTCCTTTTTTTTTGCGGACCCTGTATATATATATATATATATATATATATATTGGAATAAATAATTAACCAATATATACATTTAGCAGCGTCCCTATATCTGCATCGGAAAAAAGTTCATCTAAAAAATCCAGAGCGCCCTATGTTTTCCAGGGTAGTTCAACTAAATAATGGTTACCTTTGTATTCAATTGTGTTTTCAAAATTTTCTCTCATTAACTGGTCTTCATCTGAGTGAATATTATCATAAATACCTACAGATTCAAGCAGCCATGGTGTTTGTAAACCTTGATCTAAAATGTCATCTGTAACAGTTTAATATATTCTGTGTTGATAGTATTGTTTAATTTGTTTGCCTTTTATAAGATTCACTCGTCAAAAGGCACAGAATTTATAATGTGGGGTATATTGTTTACCAGTTGCTATGTATATATATATTAAAGTTTTGCAAAGTGGAGTCTTAGTACTATGGTTAAACCCCAAATTTAAGCCTGACTTTGGTTGTTCTAGATTTTGTATTTTAGTTGTTTGAATTTTAAAATTAGCCTTAAGTTGTTTTGGGGACTGAGTTTTTGGTGTGTCTGAGGTATTAACTGTGGTCTGAGACTGTAGATGAAACTTTGCTTGTTTTGTAAATTGACAGTACTGTAGGAAATTCAGATCTTTGTTCATCTAACGTTGGATAAATATCTACAGTCTTACGTTAGAAAAGGTAGGCCCAAAGCTGAAAGAGGGCTGCTGTTAACATCCCGTAAATCCAAGTACTACTCTTGTACGAGATAGACTCGCTATAGGTGCTTTGGTAACTCCAAAATAATACAACTCTTCCACGTATGCTGATAGGCCTAACCTAGGAAGGCTTAAGAATAAGCTGGCTATCACTATCAATTCTGTAATCATAATAACCTGGTTAAAGTCCTGATTATTATTTCACAGATTTTTGTGTGTAATTTTGATAAAGTTGTTGGGGGTCAACCCTTCACTGAAAACAGTTATTCAGTTTGTGCTGTAGCCTGCAGGTCTAAGCTTAATTAAAAGAAAGTCTAATTATATATTTAAAAAAATGTTTTATATGTTTTTACAACATATACACAATAATTTCTTTTTTAAACTATATAGCTACTTATTTTCTATGTAAATGGATTTTCTGTTGGATAAGAGGAGGGGGGAAAGGCAAGAAAAACAATTTTTCGGCGCCATATAAACTAGCAAGCATCTACATTATCATACATTTTAAGTCCAACAAACCAAAGCCAAAGCTACACTTGAACTCAACAAGAAAATACATTCATTTCATTTGAGATTATCTGAAGTTAGTCCCCATAGTGTATTGTATAATCAATCCAAAAACACAATAATTAGCCATACATCCTTAACTGTTTTAAAATGTGTGGTTAGTCACTTAATCACTGAGCACCTAATTATTTCCCCACTAGATGTAATGAAAACCGGTGGAAGTTCCATCTGATGATGTGAAGCTTTTCCCTTCAATAAACAATGACTCTGCACCACCCATACTCAAAGGCAGTTTTCTGAGGACTATAAAATACCTTAAATTATCACATCAAAACTATGTCGTCATTATTATTATTATTATTATTATTATTATCATGCAAATTTTTAACTATTAGTAAATTTCTAATTTGACAATTTCAGTAAACCGATAAAAGAATATTAAAAATATATGCACAGTCATTCATAAATAGCTTCACATTTATAAACCAATATTGAAATAAAACTAGACCTACTTTTTAAGCCAACTGTATATAGTATTGTCTCACTTGAAGGGCCAGCGTGACTAATGTTTGATGAGTTAACTCATCAAACACTAGTCACTCTGACCCTTCAAGTGAGACAATACTATATACAGTTGACTTAAAAAGTAGGTCTAGTTTTATTTCAATATTGGTTTATAAATGTAAAGCTATTTATGACTGACTGCATATATTTTTAATATTCTTTTAGCCGTTTACTGAAATTGTCAAATTAGAAATTTACTAATAGTTAAAAATTTGCATGATAATGATGATAATATTGACATAGTTTTGATGTGATAATTTAAGGTATTTTATAGTCCTCAGAAAACTGCCTTTGAGTATGGGTGGTGCAGAGTCATTGTTTATTGAAGGGAAAAGCTTCACATCATCAGATGGAATTTCCACCGGTTTTCATTACATCTAGTGGGGAAATAATTAGGTGCTCAGTGATTAAGTGACTAACCACTCATTTTAAAACAGTTAAGGATGTATGGCTAATTATTGTTTTTGGATTGATTATACAATACACTATGGAGACCAGTGGCGGCTCGTGACTTTCAGTTATGGGGTGCTGCCTCAGAAATTGCGAACAATTGTGTCGATTATATATATATATATATATATATATATATATTATATATATTATATATATGAGAGAGAAAGTCGAATAGATAAATAGATAACTACTCACTACTCAGTCATAAAAATAAGTAAAATAGTATCATAAAATCAATTATAGGGTACTTACGCTTAACGGGTAATTTCGAATTTGCCAAAAATTTTATTTATAAACAAATTTCATTTTTCTGTTTTATTCTGAGCGAAAAGGTCTATTACTTTTTCATTGAAATTCTGTGTACTGTTGATCAAATTTTTCTCTATTGAAATCATTGCAAGAGCATTTAGTCTTTCCTGATTCATAGTGCTCCTTAAGAACGTCTTTATTCTTTTTAATGTTGAATGGCAGCGTTCGGCCTCGGATGTAGTCATGGGGATGGTCAAAAGAATTTTTATGAGCTCATGCTTTTCAGTTTTTTCTTTCATTTTGTTTATTTTGTAAAAACACTTTTTGTCCACGTCAAGTCACCACCGAGTAGTAGACACGGGAAACAAAATAATGCATTTTTAACTTTACAACCACAAAGCCAACTTTTGTTTGGTACCATTCTGAATTAAAACTACGAATATATTTCTTATTGTTACTTATTCCGGGCTGAGATATTTGAATTTCTGGTTTAGGGTGTCCTTCACTGAATTTTATCACTACGCTATTGCTTCTTTGAAGAGATAACTGCGAAAAAATACGAGACTGAATTTTTACTCACTGTCACCCGACTCACTTCTGGGGCTAGCGCAGCCATGATAATAGATAGGGCCTAGTTAAAATTTCAAAAAACAAAAAGTCACTTGCGAAAAAATATTCTAAGAAATGAAAGCTATATATTGTAAATAATCCAATTATTATATAATTAACTGCAATCTCACGACAAAAAATAAATGATAACAAATCATTGATAAATGCAATTCGGAAATTAAATTTCGAATTAGCAAACGATACAGCAACACAACTACCACGTCAAACAAACAAATCGGCACTGCTCTGTCCACAGTGCTTTGGATCCTCTTAAACCCGCGATTCTGACTCGCTCTTCGTACGTCCGCCACCGAGGTTTCAAGCGTTTCGAACAAAATCTGGAACTGTTAAGCACGCAGTTCCACGGGAAGGCTGAAGCTACTTTCGTGATTCATTCGTCGGCATTGAAATAGTTTAAGGAAAAAAGGATATAATCTGATTTAAAAACTCAAAGTTCATTAAAAAAAAATAATCAGAGAGGCTATTTTAAATATTTAAATATAAAGATCATAAGATCATGGGGGTGCTGCAGTTCCACAGTGCCTACCTGCGAGCCGCTCCTGATGGAGACTAACTTCAGATGATCTCAAATGAAATGAGTGTTTTTTCTTGTTGAGTTGAAGTGTAGCTTTGGCTTTGGTTTGTTGGACTTAAAATGTATGATAATGTAGATGCTTGCTAGTTTATATGGCGCCGAAAAATTGTTTTTCTTGCCTTTCCCCCCTCCTCTTATCCAACAGAAAATCCATTTACATAGAAAATAAGTAGCTATATAGTTTAAAAAAGAAATTATTGTGTATATGTTGTAAAAACATAAAACATTTTTAAAAATATATAATTAGACTCTTTTAATTAAGCTTAGACCTGCAGGCTACAGCACAAACTGAATAACTGTTTTCAGTGAAGGGTTGACCCCCAACAACTTTATCAAAATTACACACAAAAATCTGTGAAATAATAATCAGGACTTTAATCAGGTTATTATGATTACAGAATTGATAGTGATAGCCAGCGTATTCTTAAGCCATCCTAGGTTAGGTCTATCAGCATACGTAGAAGAGTTATTATTTTGGAGTTACCAAAGCACCTCTAGCGAGTAGCGAGTCTTACAAGAGTAGGACTTGGATTTACCGGATGTTAACAGCCCTCTTTCAGCTTTGGGCCTACCTTTTCTAACGTGAGACTGTAGATATTTATCCAACATTAGATGAACAAAGATCTGAATTTCCTGCAGTACTGTCAATTTACAAAACAAGGAAAGTTTCATTCACAGTCTCAGACCACAGTTAATACCTCAGACACACCAAAAACTCAGTCCCCAAAACAACTTACGACAAATTTTAAAATTCAAACAATTAAAGTACAAAATCTAGAACAACCAAAGTCATGCTTAAATTTGGGGTTTAACCATAGTACTAAGACTCCACTTTGCAAAACTTTAATATATATAGCAACTGGTAAACAATATACCCCACATTATAAATTCTGTGCCTTTTGACGAGTGAATCTTATAAAATGCAAACAAATTAAACAATACTATCAGCACAGAATATATTAATTAAACTGTTCCAGATGACATTTTAGATCAAGGTTTACAAACACTGGCTGCTTGAATCTGTAGGTATTTATGATAATATTCACTCAGATGAAGACCAGTTCATGACAAAATTTTGAAAACACAATTGAATACAAAGATAACCATTATTTAGTTGAACTACCCTTGAAAACATACGGCGCTCTGGATTTTTTAGATGAACTTTTTTCCAATGCAGATATAGGGACGCTGCTAAATGTATATATTGGTTAATTATTTATTCCAATATATATATATATATATATATATATATATATATATATATATATATATATATATATATATGTTAAGAGAAATGAATCAACCTGTTTGACATGATTTTTACCGTAATTATTTTTTTCATTCCGTCATTGTCAATTTAAAACCAATATTAGAGAGAGAGAGAGAGAAATAACGGGATTTACATTGATATAAAATAAATTAAAAGAATAATTATGATAAATGTATATATAAATATGTGTGGTTATATTCCTTGGTTGTGAAAACAGGCCCATTCAAAATTTACGCGATACTTCTCAGTGGAGCACGAAATATAGTATTTACCAACCTTTTATATGGATGCATCGTTCACATTTTCTCATTATGCCTGAAGCAACCACAATCGCCGCATTGTGCTTTACAGGTAGGAATGGCCAGGGGCGAATGTCCGCAGAAAAGCTCCCCCATAGAGGAAGAAGTTGATACCCAAAATCAAGGTCTAGGATTTTCGAGATGTCAATATACTCGGCGTTTGAAAGATTGGAGGTCATAGACAGGCGGAAGGAAGGATTGAGGAAGAATGTTCCAGAGTTGATCGGTTGATTATATGAAAGATTCAAAATATCAATATTCCGTAAGTTAGAGAGTTAGACAGAAAAAGAATGAATGTGTAGAAAGATTGGTACTGCATGCGTTTCATAAAGGAGACATGCAGTTTGAGTGTTCAGAAGAGCAATGTCTGATATAATAGCGATAGTAAGCTTTTGAAACGCAATCGTATAGGCCTAAAATTTGAGAGTAATGAAACAGTTGTGTGTGTAATATATATATATATATATATATATATATATATATATATATATATATATATATATATATAAATAAAATATTTTGTTACCTTAGAGACAGAGAGAGACAGATGTGAATTAGAAAATGGAAATCGGATTGATGGAGGTGTAAATTTAAAAATTAGATGAAACGAACAACTATCAAACTATTTATCGTTTATTTAATTCCAGACTTCATAAATTCAAGTTTGAAATTATGAAATCCACAATTTTAAAAATTAAATAATTGTACAGCCAAAATAAATTAAAAATTGAAAGTAAAAAAATTTACGTCAGAACCAAAAAAAAAAAAATTTCCGCAATAAAATTAGTATTAATTAAAAGTAAAAACAGAATAAGAATAAAAGGAGATAAATATATATATATATATATATATATATATATATATATATATATACACACACACACACACGACTGTGTGAGCTACGTCGTGCCCATGTCGTAATACCACTTATCGTTGATTCAGTGCATTTAAGCGACACTGCGTCTGAGCAGTACAGTATTTAGATGGGAGACAATCATCTGGATCCAGATTGTGTACCGACCAGTGGTTCGGATCCCACGTAAAGCTGTAGGTTCCCTCTGTCATATGACCTTAGATGTTGCGAAGCAGGTTAAACAACCCTTGTCATTACATTATGACTGGGTTCTTGTACATACATATTAATTTAAGCAAAATAATGCAATTATATTATTATTATTATTATTATTAGTAGTAGTAGTAGTAGTAGTAGTAGTAGTATAAATAGCCTTATATCCAATGTCTGTCAGTCAAAAAATAAAATAGTATCTGTGAAAATGTATTAATTTCATTTTCTATTTCATGTATGAAAGCCATTTATATCGACTATAGGCCGCCGTGTCAGTTAAATGGTGAAGTGATGCTTGGACAGTTTTACCACGATGTACAAAGTAATGTTGATGTGGATGTAGACTCTATCACATGCGAATTTAACGTTTTGCACCGTAGAACTTAGACAATATATAAGCACACCGGACAAAAAATTAGTCACCCCTAATAGCACCGATAGTAGGAAGTTCAAGGTCACACAGAGGGCGCTGATGTAGCATTGGTAAGTGACAAGTAGCGGTGACGTAGCACACAGGATCAGATCTGTTTCGTGAGGTGGTGAAGAACAAAGTGTGTGTTGGATATAGTCTGCAAAATGGGTCGTGAGGCAGACGTTACTCAGTGGCAAAAAGGAGCCATCGTGTTTGGCAGAGCCCACGGACACAAAATGTCTAAAGTAGCCCAATTTGTTGGTGTGTCAACACGTACTGTCCAGCGAGTTTACGAAGAGTGGTGTAGTTCGCAATCAACTGACAATCGACGGCGTAACTGTGGCCGGAAAACAATTCTCGACAATAGGGGCCGCCGCCATGTTTCTCGTCTAGTAACTGCAAATCGTTTTCAAACCAGAGAACAATTGCTCCAAGAAACCAATGAGGTTCTCCAGCGACCAATTTCCGAACGGACATTGCGACGAGAACTGCATGCGATGGACATCTGGAGCAGGGTACCACGGAAGAGGCCGCTGTTAACAGCAAGTCACAAATTGGCACGTTATAAATGGGCTCAGAGGCACAAAAACTGGACTGCGGCAGATTGGAAACGTGTAATTTGGTCCGATGAGTCCCGTTTTTGTTTGTTCTCCAATGATGGGAGGCGACGAGTACATCGCAGGTCCAATGAAGCCTTTAATCCTGAATGCGTCGAAGGTGTTGTTCAGGCTGGAAACAGAAAGTGAAGCGCAGGAATAGACACCCACGGACTCTGGCGGAACTTCGGGACCGGCTGATGAACGAGTGGCAGCAAATCGATGTTCAGTACATGCACAACCTCGTAGAGTCTCTGCCTCGCCGGATTCGTGCGGTTATCAAGGCCAGAGGCGCCGTCACACGTTATTAGGTACATTCTGAGAGGGGTGACTAATTTTTTGTCCGGTGTGCTTATTTTTTCTGTACTAATATGATTATACGTTTCGTATAGTTTCAATATATTTAATATATATGAATATTTTTCCTGTACTAATATATTGATTGTACTATGTTTTGTATATTTCCAATATATTTAATACAACTATGTATTTTCCTGTACTAATATTTTGTTAATACTATGCTTTGTATGATTATATATTTAATATAACTATATTTTTCTAATATTTTGTTACTACTGTTTTGTATGATTATATATATTTAATATAACTATATTTTTCCTGTTTTAATATTTTGATATGTTTTGTATATTTTCAATATAATTAATATAACTATATATATATTTTTCTAATATATTGATCATACTGTGTTTTGTATATTTTCAATATATTTAATATAACTATTTTTCCTGTACTAATATTTTGATAATGCACCGTTTTGTATGATTATATATTTTCCATTCTATTATTTGATCATATATATATATGTCCCATTGTATATCTATTAATTCAACTAAATAATCAGGACGATGTATTGGTGTTTTATTTATTCCTTGTACACAATTATATAATTTGTTTATAAAGCGGATTTCAGAATAATTAATTAATTGCTATTTGTCAAATCGATCTTTTAAGCCAACTGGAATATATGGATTAAATACATAGCGCAATACTCAGCCTTCTAAACCAACTGACTGTGGCGCCCGTTGGTTCTGTCTGATTAATATATGGTTTAAATAAATAATTATTGCTATATGCCAATTCGGCCTTCTAAGCCAACTGGCTGAATAATAGTTGGAGTAATTAAATAAATATTGCTATCTGGCAACTCAGCCTTCTAAGCCAGATGACAGAAGAATTTAAGGATTAATTTAATAAATAAAGAAATCTGGTAACTCAGCCTTCTAAGTCAACTGACGGATGAATATATGGAATAATTAAACAGATATTGCTATCTTGCAACTCAGCCTTCTAAGCCAGATGACGGAAGAATATAAGGATTAATTAAATAAATATTGATATCTGGCAACTCAGCCTTCTAAACCAACATTAATATATGGAATAATTAAATACATGGCACAAACTGGTAACTCAGCCAACTGGCTGATTAATATATGGAATAATTTAATACATAGCGCAATCTGGCAACTCAGCCAACTGGCTGATTAGTGGCCTATAAGATAGCGGCAGGGTGGCTGAAGACCTCATATGAGCTTGGCAGTAGCCAAGCGAACACCCTTCATCTGGGTTCCCTCCACCTCTCTCTCTCTCTCTCTCTCTCTCTCTCTCTCTCTCTCTCTCTCTCTCTCTCTCTCTCTCTCTGGAGGGTGAAGCCGTCCCACACAGGGTTGCGAAGTTAAAATTCAATTTTATAGCCAGAAATGCTCTAACTTATAGCTAAAATTAGCTAGATTTTCTTACCCAAATAGCTAGAAATATAGCTAAAAAAAATGCATTTTCTGAGAATTATTATTATAATAAATTAAAATATAAATTCATTTCAATGTAAAATAAATATTTATTTTAATCAAAAGAGAGCCAAAACTAATTTATCTTACCGTATCAAATTATTCTACCTCAAAGATGGAAGTAGATGGGCCTGGCTCACAAATATTTTGGGTTTCTATTTCTGTTTTTTATTACTATAAGCTGACATTGTTCCTATAGCTTCTAAAATTTTATTAGGGAGTTCATAATTGCAGCAGCATTTATTGTACCTTATTAGACCAAACTTTATAGACAAAATAGCATTGAGCAGCTTCAGTTCCATTCTATTTCTCAACTTTGATTTAGCATTATTCATGCTGCTAAATATTCTTTCAACTTCTGCATTGGAGTGAGGGAGTATCAAAGTTGAAGTAGCACATTCTGAAAGTTCTTTAAAGGAATTACAACCAGAAGCATCTTTATATTGATATACTTCACTCCAAAAAAGTTCTGTATCAGTTTTGTTGGTCCAGTCAACCAAATGAATTTTTTGAAATTGATATTGAGCAGCAGATATGGATTCTTTAGATGCCCCATATGTTCCATCAATTTGGAAACTGAGTTATATTCTTTGACTGGTTGAAGAACATTTCTAACAGAGAAAAGTGATACATTTTTTTGGAGTTTCAATATTTCCTGGTAGTCTCTGTTTCAACTGTTTGAATAAGCATAAAAGAAATTGTTGACATCGCTTTCTTATGCACATTTCTTCATTCTTTGTAATCTCACCTTTAATCTTTAATTCTTCAATTTTATTTTCAAACCTATAACCTAAATAGGGCTGAGGATCCAAAAATTCTTCAATATTACAAGTCAATGCATCAACTTTAGAAGTTAGCAGTTTCAGCTTATTCCCAAATGATTTTACCAGTAGTGTTAGATCATCTAATAATTTGGCTTCATCAACAGTCTTTGACTCAAATATTTTATTTACATGCTGTACTTCATCAAGAATGGGATGCATGAACAACAAATATGCCAAGTTTTTTTCATCTGAGTACATTTCATAAAGGATTTCAGCGGTATAACACTTTTCAGTTTCTCATAATTTCAAAATGGGCTTTTAATTCAAGACATTGTGCTATTATTCTTCCCACAACAGATTCAATAGATAACCACCTAGTTTTGCAGTCACTAGGAATTTTCAATGGGTTTTCCCCATCATTAACTGCCTGGTATAAGTTTTTGTAAGCTAACTGCCTTAATGATGAGAGGGACAACCATTTGTGTGTTTCTGATATTAGAAATTCTAAATTTCTTGGTAGACATTCAGAGGAAGCATGAGACACTGCTAATTGAAGCGAGTGACATACACATTTAATTAAAATAAGTGAGGGAATTTCTGCTTTAAGCTTTTGATATACACCATTGTTAACTCCAACCATGACACTTGCATTATCAGTACCAAGAGCTACAAGTTTCTTTATATTTAGTTTTTTCCTCATTAATTCATTTTTTAAGGAACCCACAATACTCTCAGCATCACATTTATCCAATTCTACAAGACCAAGATATGTAGAAACAACTCTATTATATTTTTTACTATAATATATTATAGCAATCCCAAGCATTTTCACAACAGTTATATCATTTGACTCATCCAGTAATAAACTGAACTTTCCATCTCCTATGTCACTAATCAAGTTATCCTCAAAATGAACGCTAAGGACATTTTTGATAACTTCTGAACACTGTACGGTGCATTCTTAATTTTGAGGTAATTTTACTATCATTATTATTATTTTTACATAAACCAACTAAATGGTCGCAATTCATTATAGCACAATGGCAGCTCATAAACATGGCAATGCTTCCTTCAAGCCTAGCAGTTTCGTTGCACTTAGGCTTACAATATTGAACCAATGGCATAGTTTTGATAGGATTGGCACTAATATGTTTCTTTGCTTTCATATGCAAAATCAAATCTGAGTACTTTGCATTGATATCACATTTACAAAATTTGCAATGAGCCATACTGGGATTTCCTTCCACTGCAACTAACCATTTCTCAAAAGATTCATTTTTAAGCCACTCTTTTTGAAATTTTCTTTATACTTTTGTTTTGGCATTTTGAGGGGTTGAAAACATCCGTGGTTTAAAAGATTTAAAGAAAAAACTTCACTTCACTGAACAGTTCACACTTTCACTGCACACTGTACTGCGGCATCAGTTTCGCGGCATCTATATTTCTATAAACCCTAAACGTTTATATTCGTTTTCAATCGCTCCTTCAGCATCGCTTCAGAAAAAAAGTAATAAAAAACGAACAAACTTACTCAGTTCATTACAGGCACGTCATTTCCTATTATCAGATTTTCAAGAATTCTAAGCTGGACAAAAAAAAAAATTAAAATTAGCTAGAATCTACTAAATTATTTTCAAAACCAGCTAGATTTATAGCTATCCGCTAGGTGACTATTTTTGCTAACTAGATTATATTAAAATCCGCTAGATCTAGCTAGAAATGAGCTAAATTGGCAACCCTGGTCCCACATTCTCCCCCAAACAGGTTTCCCTTTAGGTTAGGTATGCTCCTTTGGGGGGTTCAGATTGGGGGATAACTCCAAGTTGCATACCCCTTGCAACCCCATTTTGGGGTTGGCAACAAAGGGGGGTGAGGGTTGAGACCAAGGGGGGTACCTTGCAACACGAAGGGGGTGGGGTGCCTTGCAACAAAGGGGGTTGGCACTCTTGGAACATTATGCAATTGCATTGCACTCGTCCGTTTTTGCCACCACACTACTGATGTAAACAGGTTTTGATAACTTAATCCTTACTGATTCAGTTTTGAAATCACCGGTCACTTTCGCAGGTTTTATGCTTATGAAACCGTAAAATGGTTCATTTAATAATAAGGCATTAGACTGTTTTCTGGTAAAAAAAAAAGTTTATTAATTTCTTGAACTTCTTTTTGATTGGTCTAAATCTAATCACGTACTTTAATGAGTAAATAGGGTAGAGAACTTGTAATACGGAAACATTTATTCAAAATCCCACGCCATACCACGCTCACCCAATACAAATTGCCTTTAGCCATCATACATATTTTGGTACTAACATTAGTTGAAAGATAGGTCATTTTTATTTCAAAAGTCACGACGGCGGCGATTGACATTCCTCAAATGTATCTGTATCAGTTATACCATTTTATGACACAAGATACGGATAAATTTGTGTCAAGAGATACGAGATACAAACAACTTATATTTCTGTCCAAGAAAAGTTATCTACATTAACCCTAGTTACTGTAGATAACGAGATAGAGTTTGTATCCAAGTATCGAAGATGTAGTATCATCGATACTACCCATCTCTGCCAACGCAGTAGGGTATTTTATTTGTATGTGAAAGAGGCAGGGGGAACGGCTCATTCATTATCTTTCCTTGTCCGACCCCCTCATTATCTTTCCTCCGACCCCCTCTTTCGGTGCCGTTTGTAGAAGTCAACAACCATTGAAAACAAGTATAAGTGGACAGATATTATTAACTACCCTGGTATAGTAGACCTTGCTGATCTATTTCTCAGTTCGCCTTCGTCCGCTTTTCTAAGATGATCGGTGGTGCGTGCTTACCCGATCTTGACCGCCTCTCCCACGAACCATTAGGCGCATGTTTTTCATTTGGATGCACTTCGTGGTCGAAGGCAGCGCTGCACTACGCTGCTTCGATTGATCAGGTATTCAATATGACGCTTTGTCTTTATAACACGCCATTAAAATAATTGACATTTCATGTGGGCTTAAGATCATCTTGGGAGTTTAAATGTCGGTCATTGCGCTTCATTTCCTTACGTTACTTAAGCCTACTGGTAGTTATTATGGTTCTACGAGTCCGGACGCTAAGTCTACCTTGGGCGGCCTACGGGCTCGGACGGTCACGGATAATATTAGGTGATTACTAGAATTAGGACTAGGTCAAAATTGCTGTGCAGCCTCTCGGTTGCTCAGTAACTCGCTCAGAATATCAGGTACCGTAACTAAGAAATTATAAATTAAATACATAATTTTCCAAAAATGAACGGTTATACTTTGATATTACATTATAAAAATTGCCTGATTCACCCTCATTTCGAAATTGCTGCTGGCATTTTCACGAGAATAATCCCCAAGGATATATATATATATGCATACATTTTTTGTTTAATACAACACTCAAGCAAGAATTGAAGCCACCCGCATCTTCGTTGCGGATGAAATTTGATGGGCGGGTAAGCTGGGATTACGGATAAGGGGATTTGGATTGCGAGTACCCGTGGGGCCGGAGGTTGGGATGATGAAATTGGTTAAGTTTTCAAGACTGGGTATAGGTATATGAATTACTATATCCATGCAGGTCTCGTAGGCGTAAAAACCTACAGGGCTAGGCCTACACGCTAATGAGCCTATTATGCAGTACCAGTACCTAAATTTATAAATTATATTATTCTAATACTAATGTGTTTCGTCGATTTAGCTTCCACCAGATATTGTATAAATGTATAAGGCTTAAGAGTTCTTAATGGACTATATGTATATATATATATATATATAAAATTTTTTTTTAAGTGGAGTTGTTTAATTAACTTCCTTCGCAACATCTAAGGTCATATAACGGAGGAGACCTACAGCTTTACGTGGGATCCAAACCACGGGTCGCTACATAATCTGGGCGCAGAGGACGGTCTCCCATCCAACTACTACCCAGACCCAATGTCACTTAACTTCGCTTATATATATATAGGTGCTACTGTAGCGTGATTCCTACCTCGATTCGGCGGTCTACCTTTTAATTATAGCTTCTTACCTTGTTTACTAATTGCTTGTTTACATTCCAATGTCCATCGCCCTTGACGATTGGTTAGGTTTAGTCATGATATTTTCGTTAGTTTTAAGGAAAATATCGTGACTAAACCTAACCAATCGTAGGTAGACCACATACTATAGTAGCACCGAAACTATTTTTTAAATAAATAAAATTGAATAATAAATAGCATTTTATATTTATTATATTTTCATTTATACCTTGGATAGGAATCACACACTACAGTACTGTAGTTTCGAACCAAAACGGGTAGGAATCACCCTATAGTATCGAAGTCACCGGTAGGAATCACGCTATAGTAGCACCTATATATATATATATATATATATATATATATATATATATATTATATATATATATATATATATATAAGGATAACCAAATGTTGCGATCGGGTCGTATAGAATAGTTGATAAAAAAAATGAGCTTCAACTTTTGAAACCGTTTTATTTAAACCAAAAACAAGAAAAAAACTCATTGAAATGAGAGAAAAAGATTTTCAGTTGGTCTGTGTGGATATCGTCGTGATGAACGCATAATTGCATTCGACGTAAAGTGCGCCGTGAAGTTTTTCGAAGCATTTTAGGCGTAATGGCTGAGAATATGTGAGGAATTTCCATTTTTAACTCTTCAATAGAGTGCATGCGGACGTGGCTGAGTTTGTTTCTTACGAAAGACCACAACCAATTATCACAAGTTGTAAAGTCGGTGCTTCTGGGAGGCCAGTTGAGAGTTCCTCCTCGCCAAGTCCACATTGGATTATGGGTTGTTGAGGGAATTACGAAAGTTAATAACATAATGGGCTGGTGCATCGTCTTGTTGTAATATACCAGTTTACAATGCCCACTTTCTCAAATTCGGAAATTAACCAATGATACAACATCTCTAGATCATTTTGACCAGTCACACTTCCATCGGAAAATGTAGACCAACACTCAGTTCACAGGTTACACCAGCCCACATAACTGGGGAGGGTGTTGTGCTATTTCTTCAAAGAAATGGGGATTTTCGTTCGCCCCCAAAGAAGATCTAAAGCAAAGCATCTGTAAGTACCTTTTATGTCTAATCTAATACAGGGTGTCCCAGAATTAACTATCTATTTCAATGAAATCGGACAAATTTTTAAAAAACACACTTTTATTTATGTTTATCATGTTTAATGTGTGTTAAAAATGTATAAATTTCTAAATTTTTTTCATAATTTTATTTTCATAATTTTTTCATTATCTGGTCCAATGAAAGACCGTCTGAAGTCATAGAATGGCAGAGAGACTCCAAAAGATAACGTGTGGCTTGGAATGACCAAATCCAAAATTTATGGTGCTCCATCTTGTTGAAACACAACATTATCAAGAATGCCATCATCAAGAAGCTGTGGTTCGAGAAACTGCTGAAGCATATCAAGGTAGACGGTACCTGTTACAGTTGCTTCCGCAAAGAAGAATGGGCCATAAATTTTGGATTTGGTCATTCCAAGCCACACGTTAACTTTTGGAGAGTCTCTCTGCCATTCTATGACTTCAGACGGTCTTTCATTGGACCAGATAATGAAAAAATTATGAAAATAAAATTATGAAAAAAATTTAGAAATTTATAAATTTTTAACACATATTAAACATGATAAACATAAATAAGTGTTTTTAAAAAAATTGTCCGATTTCATTGAAATAGATAGTTAATTCTGGGACACTGTATACTATTTCAGAAATGAAGCCATATATATATATATATATATATATATATATATATATATATATATATGATACACACAGACCGTGCATGGAACAAGGAACTCTTCTGGGATAATTAAATCCACTATAGTCCGAATAAGTAATGGTAAATGACAAATACCATAGTTTTTCTTTTTCATGATGCAAGCCCGACGTGGGCAACGGGTCTCTCGCAAAGAGGTCCCATAAATATAGCTTCCCTCACCAGCTATCTGCAAAGCAGACAGGATCCAGCTTTGCCAGTTGAGGTTTAAGTTTTGGTTTTGGCTAAAAATATAATAGTTACCCCTTTTTCTTTGATTTATTCAATCCGACGTGAATGCAACGTCTTTTACTTATATTGAGGTTCTAAATGCAGTGGGGCTAGGCTGCTTTAAACCCTAGATCCATGTCTCAAAGCTGGATCCTGTCTGCTTTGCAGATAGCTGGTGAGGGAAGCTATATTTATGGGACCTCTCTGCGAGAGACCCGTTGCCCACGTCGGGCTTGCATCATGAAAAAGAAAAACTATGGTATTTGTCATTTACCATTACTTATTCGGACTATAGTGGATTTAATTATCCCAGAAGAGTTCCTTGTTCCATGCACGGTCTGTGTGTATCATAAAAAACTCGGGGAACCATTCTGAGTTAATTCCCATATATATACAGGGCGTCCCAAAAAAATGTATACACACTTTAAATACTTATAAAGGCAGTGTTTATTAAAATACATTTCATTTTCAAAATGTAATAGAATCTACAGACATTATTTAATTGTTTTGTCAACGCCTGTTTTCAAACTGACGTCCGTTCTGGTCCTGGCACTGCTGATAACGCGAAGCAATGGAATCGCAAACATCACGAAACATTTCGTTTGGTATTTGTGTGCATTCTCGTTCAATGGCTGCTCTCAATTCAGCGACTGTTGCAGGTTTTATAGCGTAGACTTTGTCTTTTAAGTATCCCCATAAAAAAAGTCTAGTGGTGTGAGGTCTGGTGAACGCGGAGGGTATTCTACGAAACCCCTTCGTCCAATCCACATCCACATCGCGCCAAGTACCACTCGCAATACTCCACTCTTTGGTCCGGATCATCTTCATTAATAGCATGGACTAATCTTGGAATGTAACTTTTCCATTGACAGCGCTTCAAAATGCGTTGGACAGACGATTCTGAAATTCCTACCTCACGACTCGCTTGCCGCACAGATTTTCTTGGACTGGTGATACGTTTCCAGTACTCTTTCTTGCTTTGTGGGGCTTGTCGATGTCCGTGGTCTTCCGGAACGCTTCTTGTGGACATTCTGAACAGTTCCATCGGCTTCAAACTTATCTCTAATTCGAGTGATGGTAAGTCGCGTTGGTGGATCTGTTTGAAACTCCCTCCTAAACTGTCTTTGCACTTCAACTGCGTTTTCACACTTCCAGTAGCATTTTAGAATGAATTTCCTTTGTTCAAAGCTTAGTCTGACTGCCATTATTAATTCTAATGGGTTTAACTTGGAAAGAAAGAAACATCAATTGAGCTATCAGCTGTTAAAGTGTGTATACATTTTTTTGGGACGCCCTGTATATATATATATATATATATATATATATATATATAATATATAATTTATATATTATATATATATATATATATATATATATATATATATATATATATGTAAGTTTCTTTGCGCACACCTACAGGTCGCTACAATTGGTGTAGAACAATGCGGTTTTCACCATTCGATGCGTCTTTTATTGTGCAGTGCCCATGCTAAAAAAAAATTCCCTAACAAATCCTTCCCCCCCTTTTAGGGGTACAGTTCTTCCCATTTCTTCATTTTTAATCATAATTTTGGCACAAAATGGGGGAGGGGTGGGGTAATGGGGGAGGGGTGGGGTAATGGGGGAGGGGGTGGGGTTAATGGGGAAACTCAGAAAAAAAAATTGGTGGGGGAGGGGGTGGGGTTAATGGGGAAACTCAGAAAAAAAATTGGTGGGGTAAATGGGGGAGAGGGTTGGGGTAATGGGGGAGGGGTGGGGTTAATGGGGAAACTCAGAAAAAAAATAACCAACATCGATTCCGGTCAGGAAGATCATGCTTATCACAACTAATGGAACACTATAACAATATTATTGATGCACTCGAAACAATGAAAACTATGATTTGGCGGGCCGCAGAGCCCCCAATTACTGTCGGTTCAGTTATTTGGTCAATAAAACTATAGAAATGAACGCAGTCATGAAAATCTTAGGCTTCAAATCCGAGCTCATTGTATTAAGATTTGTGAAGCTTTAGATTTTCATGGCTGCGTTCTTTTCTGTAGTTTTATTGGATGAATAAATAATTGGTTTGCCAGTAACTGGAAGGCCGCAGGCACCCCAATTACTGAGGCCCAAGGTGAGAGGAATAGGAATGATATCCAGATAAAGGGCTACTGATGTTCAAAATAAAATACGCCGTAGGCCCACAATTCAGCCGAAGCACCGCAGATCTAGCAAAATCGGCGCGTAGCGCCGACCTTTTGCTAGTCTAATATACTATTTCAGAAATGAAGCCTGATAGATATATATATATATATATATGTTTTTTTTGCGCACACCTACAGGTCGCTACAATTGGTGTAGAACAATGCGGTTTTCACCGTTCGATGCGTCTTTTTATTGTGCAGTGCCTATGCTAAAAAAAAATTCCCTAACATAATTCTTTACCTCCTTTTAGGGGTACAGTTCTTCCCATGCTTGTACACGCATTTTTTAAATTTTTCATTTTTAATCATAATTTTGGCACAAAATAAGTCAATATTTACTAAACATTTAATATCATTCGATTCACAAAAGATTTTTCGCTTCACAAAAGATTTTATCGATTCAATACAAAAAATTACATAATTAAAACGGGCAATTTAAATAAACACGAGTTTAAAGTTAAACGAGCCACACTCGAAATTAGTTACCGTGACTTTTGTGCGTTTTATTACTGTGGCTTTTGTACAAATAATTTTACGTATACACAAACAATTTGATAGGATATTGATTTATCATTCTATTTTTTAGTTGTCATAGAAATACGTTAAGTTATCTGATTAGATGCGCTTTTATAGTTGAAGATCATTTTTAGAAAATTATTTATTTTCCCCACTTTAAAATATTACAAAAATTTCTATTAGGTATCCTAATATCATTATGCCTGTCGCTGTAAGTAAGAAAATAGCAATTATTTTCCATTTTATGAAAATTTTGGACCCCCTAGGGCTTCAAAACCAATTTTCCCCTTTTCTTTATCAAAAATTGTTGATTTTCGGAAGTCTTTCGGTTATAAATTTGTACCAGTCTATTGTTTATCTATAATAATAATAATAATAATAAAAAGACGTGTGTGTGTTTGTGTTTCAGCCATAACTCCAAAATGGAAGCAGTTACAAACATGAAACTTCACACACACATTGATTAGGTCCCGAGGTTGTGCACGTGGGTGTTAATAAATTAAATAATTAATTTTAAAACATTAAATGACGTCATCAAGATCATTACGAAACCTATGGTAAAATTATTGAATACCCGGTTAGGTCATCTGTACGCCCTTGACGATTGGTTAGGTTAAGTCGTGATATTTTCGTTGGCTTTAACGAAATATGACAACCTAACCAATCGTCAAGGGTGTACAATTAACCTAACCGGGCATTCAATTAACGTACCCGGGCATTCAATTAATCTAATCGGGCATTCAGTTGACCTAACCGGCCATTTAATTAACCTAATCGAGCATAATTACTATTATAATTTAGCAAAAATGTGTCTGCCTGTCTGTCCGCAGAAAAACTTTTACGTTTCTGAACCGATTTCGACCAAACTTCTATGGTGGATGGGGGTGATGAGTAATGAACGAAAATGTGTGACCAGCCCACCCCACCACCACCCCACCACCACCAATTACTGGGCCCGAGAGCCCCCAGCACCGCGATAAAACTATAGAAAAGAACGCAGCAATGAAAATCTTGAGCTTCACAGTGTCAATATTTGTGAAGCTTAAGATTTTCATGACTATAGTTTTATTGACCAAATAATTGAACCCCCAGTAATTAGGGTCCTGCGACCCCCCAATTACTGTCGGTTCAATTATTCGGTCAATAAAACTATAGAAAAGAACGCAGTCATGAAAATCTTGAGCTTCACATCCGAGTTCATCGTATCAAGATTTGTGAAGTTTTAGATTTTCATGGCTGCGTTCTTTTCTGTAGTTTTATTGACCGAATAATTGGTTCGCCAGTAATTGGAGGGCCACAGGCACCCCAATTACTGAGGCCCAAGGTGAGAGGAATGGGAACGATATCCAGATAAAGGGCTATTGATGTTCAAAATAAAATACGCCGTAGGCCCACAATTCGGTTTGGGTCGAAGGTCCAAGCACCGCAGATCTAGTAGCAAAATCGGCGCGTAGCGCCGATCTTTTGCTAGTTTCTACCTAATACTTAACGGGGTCTAACTCCCACGTTATTATATTTGGTGACGAGGATGGGATTTGTTTGTTTGGAAAATTTGAAGTAGCTTAGCCTAATGTGGGACGTTCCATTTGGTTAGCTTGTTTCAGTAAACTACCTTGCTGTAGCTTAGGTCCCTCCGGCCTAACTCTAATACTAATTCCTATTCAGCCCTAATTGGGGAGTAACTTGATCAAATTTAAACCCTACCTAACCTACTTCGTTATTTGGCCTAAATTGGTCTTGTTCGTAGCATGTCGGTGATTGGCAATGTAAATCCCTACGAAGACTCGTAGGAGGACTTCGAATCTTATGTCACTGAGGTGGTTATTTTTCGAGGCTAGTTCGATTCCAGATGTTAAGAAGATACCTGCTTTTATGACTATAATAGGCCCTAAAACTTTTAGCTCAGTCAAAGACCTAGTTGCTCCTAAAGTACCAGAAATTTGCACCTACAGTGAATTGGTACAGGCCCTTCTAATCACCACAAACTAAGAGTGGTTCTCATCTATGAACGTTTTAAATTTTATTCTAGGCATTAGACTACTAATGAAAGCATTTCAGAGTTTGTTGCGGAGTATAAAAGCCTATGCCTGTATTTGTGATTTTTGGGACAAATTAGACGAAATGCGGAGAGGTTTGTAATGGGTCTCAAAGAGGAGTCTACCCAGAGAGCCCTATTAGCGATACCGGACCTAACGTTGTCAGGCTGTAGAAGTAGCTGTGGCTGGAGAAGCAGCTGCTAAATGTTCATTATCATGCCAACAGATATACAGTGGAATAAACAGCAACAGTATAGTAACATCGTTTGCAGACGATACAAAGATCAGCAGAAAAATCAGCGATGCAAAAGAGGTGGAGGCCTTGCAGAAGGACACGAACAAAATATACAAATAAATGGTTAGAAGACAACAAGAATTTAGCACCGAGAAATTTAAGCTCTTGAGATATGGTAGAAATGAGAAACTTGAACAGACTGCATATTTTTCTCCAGATGGACAGGAAATTCAGAGAAGCGCGAAAGCGATCGATTTTCGGGGTTATAATGACCGATGATGCGAAATTCGAGACACAAAATCATATAGCGATAAACAAAGCAAAGAGAGTCGCGGGACACGGGGACAGGTACTAACAACGCTCAAAACGAGGGACAAGACAGTAATGATTCCCTTGCTGAAAACACTGATCATACCAAAACTTGAATACTGCTCAGTCTTGACGTCCCCATATAAAAAGAAGGAAATTAATAAACTAGAAAAAATTCAGACATTTCACAGCCAAGAGTGATGGCTGCAAAGAACTCAACTACTGGGAAAGACTACATAAACTAAATCTGGTATTTTCTGGAAAGAATAAGAGAGGTATACCATAATCTACATACGGAAAATGATCGAAAAACTGGTACCAAACCTCAAACTAAACCAGTTACCATCCAAACAACGCTGGAAAATAAGAAAGGCAGAATGTGTAGTGTTCCCAAATTAAAGGCCCGACAAGGGACCTCTTTAATACTGAAGGAAAATAGCTTTGTTGTCAGGGGGCCAAGACTTTTTAACCAGCTTCCAAAGGACCTCAGGAACGTTGCAAGAGTCGAAGTTAAAGTCTTCAAAAGAAGACTGCCTGGCTCAGGACGGTACCAGATGAGCCGGGTGTACCTGGCTGTGTGTAGTGGAGAGCGCAAGAGAGTAACTCGCTCCTCCAAGCCAAGCCTAGAGGCGGAGCCACCAGCTTGACCTTCGTGTGAAGAGACCAATGCACAGAAATGCTACGAGGTATATGTATACATAAAACATTTCGTCGTAGACATTTTTGTAATTTTTGTTTATTTCTCGTATATTGATGGTGACAGTATAGGAATGCATGCTACTGCATTTTCCTCTTCTGCCTGACACCATTGTTTGCATTGATAAAAGGTTAATTTTAACGTGAAACTTAATTATGAGTTTAATTATGAGCAAGACTCAGTCGTGAACGTATCAGAAAACTAAAATACTGTACACATTGATAGCCTCGATACCATATATCAAATCAGCACCGCGCATATGTGGTATGAAATATAGATAGCCCTTAATTGACCGCTTGGCAGTCGGAAATTCATTTGCGCGTGACGTCATATGTAAATTGGGAAAAGGGTGTCTTGCATTCAGAAGTAGAACCTAAATTTATTTGTGTTGGTAAATTTTACGATTATTTAGCGGCTTATTTAATTTTTGCGCACTCTTAAAAGAAATTCCTTGAATAGATGAAGAAGGTATCTAAATGGAAAACCATTTACGAATACGAAGTTCTCCCTTAGGGCCTAATCTGAAATGAAGAAAAATATGATATAACGATTTTAAAGTTGTACGTTACGTCTCGGTAGGAAATCGGAGATGAGACAAGAAGTGCTCACTTTTTGTGCGCTTCAGACCAATGTTTCCTCTTTAGTATTTAAAGATACGCGCACGGATACTAGGTCCTCTTGTCTGAGACGTCTTTTTGTTTTACTTATCTTTTTTTTTTATTTTACAATTTGAAATAATACCATAAACCGTTCGTAGCGAGACTTCCAGGCTGCTAACTAATGGCCATTGCAGTTTCATATACAGTACTGTATATCGCCGTCCTTATATGGTAGAAGATTATTACAGACTTGTATTTACTTTCTTAATAGTATTGGGGGCATTTGCAATTTGAATGATAGGTTTGAGCTGGCCTTGGTCTATAACAATTGTACGATTTAGTGTCCTATACAGTACTAGCAAATGTGTTTTAATAAGAATATAAGTGTATAGTATTGTGCAAATTAATTGCACCACTCGTAAAATGAGTGGTGCAATTAATTTGTACAATACTGCACTCAACATGACCTACCGTACTAAAACTTTATCATTGTTTCCAAAATAGTCGAAGCTGTTACCATTTTTGGTCAAGTTTTAACAGCTTTGAATTTAATGTAGTTTTTTTTCGGAATATATTTCTACTGTAGAAATCTTATCAAAGCATTTTTTAAGCGAACAGTGTTATTATTTCTGGTTTGAGCAACGTTTCGTCCGTTCGCTTTGGACATGTTCAAGGGAATGATAAATTTTAAAAAATTAGTCTATACAATGAGGAAAAACGTTATACAGTTACTGTATTAAATATGTGGAATAACGCTTCCATTGTTCGAATATTGATATTTTGCATTAAAATTCAATAAGTATTTGCTAGTTTTAGATTCAGTCATGAGTCACTCATAAAATATGTTTAGGAAATTTGTCATTTGGTTATATCTTATCTATTCCTGGTTTGAATTCTCTGATCAGTAATGGTTCGGCTATTACTGTATGTAAATATTATACTAGAGGATATTGTAGGAATAGAAACTGTTGGTTTGCTCATACGGACTGCTGGTACTTTATCAATAAAAAGTATTGCCCATGCTATGGTTACTGTAGATTTAGATGTTATGCAGAGGATAACAGAAAGGAGCAAGGATATAATGTAAAAAATATATTAGAATTAGAAAACAAGACAAGGGAAATAAAGCAGTTAAAGGAGGAGGAAATTTACAGGTATGAAAATTATCATAATAATCAAGGATATAGAAGTGAAGATAAAAGATGGAATGGAAACTATAATTATGGACAATACAAACAAAATAGAGGAGGGTATGTTATGGCTAGGAATAGCAATTGGGGTGAAACGAGCTCACAAGAAGTAGGAAAAAGAATGGATTTTTTAGAACAATTGCTGTATCAAAAAGGGTGTATACCAACAAACTCAAGAGGACATTCAGCCAAGTTATTGGAATCAGATGACGGGAGGACAACAAGGGGGACAAGAAGAAATGAGAAGTCAAGGGGCCAGGGGACCTTATGTGAATGCGCAGATACCAGGAGTTAACAGCACAACCAATGTAATACTGACTGCAGGAAGTGGGACCAATGCAAATTGGAGAAAAGGAAAAAAAATGACAAAGAATACAATAAAAACTCGGAGAAGTATTATAAATCGTAACAAGTTTAAAATGTTCTCAATTTACTATGTCAATATAAGGGGGCTTAAATCAAAAATTGCATCACTACAAGAAATCATTGATGGAAAAAAACCAAAAGTAGTATGTATATAACAGAATCATACGTAAAAGAAAATGAAAAAGTACAATTGAAAGGATTTAAGTATTTTATACTAGAAAGTGAGGAAGATAAAGGAGGAATTGTAGTATTTGTGAAAGACGACATATTAAACTTCCGTTGTGAGGTAGAAAGAATTCATGACTCAAGTGAACAAATGTGGATATTAATTAGCAATGGAAGAAACAAAATCAGACTTGGAGTCATATTTGCACCGCAAGAATCGAGAAACCGTATTGAAATATTCAAAAACATGTATAACACTTGAAAAACAAATAAGAAAAGCAGAGTCAAGAGAAGAAAAAAACTCATATATGGGGTCTTCACTGCAAAATAGGAAAGATAATAGTAAATAATAAAGATGGTTACAAAATCAGGTAAACTCCTCATCATTTTAATAGTCAAAAGGTCTAACACTTTTTAACTCTAACAGTTTATGTAAAGAACTTTGGACAAGAAGGGAAGAACATTCCAAATCTGTATTGGACTATTTAATTATTAAGCAGGAAGATGATTCACGCGTAAAGGAAGTGTATATAAATGAAAAGAAAATCTGAACCCCTTATAGAGTAACTGATAAAATTACTTACAGTACCCACTATGCAATGATGCGTACTATCAACTGGTATGAGGCAGCGTGTAAAGTAAATCAGCGAAAGGAAAAAATGCTAATAGGAAAAGGACTAAAGAAATTGAATAGATTAACTCTGGGGACGGGCGTCATAAAAATTATCATTAAACAAAAATCTACGAGAAATGTATAATATATGTGGGAAAACAAAATTCGAGAAATAATGGAAGAATGTAAGACAGTTATTAAGTGGAAGAGAGTACCAGAAAATATAATTGTAGAGAAATTAAAAAAGATAAAAAGAATTTATAAGAAAAGAATAATAGTAAAGAAGAAAGCGAGAATGCGAGCGAGTTTGATAGAGGAATGGGTGATAGAGGTGGAAAAAATCAAAAATCAAAAGGAAATAATTAAGACAATGGAACGGCGGTTAAAAGGAAGAGGAGGACTGGATAATGAAGCAGTTTGGAAATTTAAAAAGGATATGGACAGAAATGCGAAGGTGGAACGAGGAGCTATAACAAATAGAGAAGGAAAAATTGTAGAAGAAACTAGTGAAGTATTGAAAGTATATGAAGATTTTTACCATGATCTACTTATTACAAATAAGGCAGAAAATAAGGAAGAGAGAAAAGCTGAAGAGATTAATAAACTACTAAAGCTGGAAACTATTAAAGCTGTAGTAGAGGATAGACATACCATAAATAGCATTACAAATGAGGATGTTGAAAATGTTATTATAAAGTTAAAAAGTAAAAGTCAACAGACCAACAAGGATGGAGCAATAGTATAATGAAGAATGCTCGATGGGATATAATAAGAAGTCTGACAAAACTATTCAATGTAATTCTCAAGATTTACAATATCCCGGAACGGTGGAACAATATGAAAATAATATCATTTTACAAAAGAGGTGATAGAATTGACTAGATATTCATAAGTATAGTTAGTAAAATTTTTGAGAAAGTTTGACTAAATAAGAAGAGAAGTGACTGGAATCGGGGATTAAGTATGTACCAATGTGGAGGAATAGAATGGAAATCAGCAATAGACCACATATGATACGCACAAACCGTGCATGGAACAAGGAACTCTTCTGGGAAAATCCAATCCACTATAGTTCAAATAAGTAATGGTAAACGACAAACACTATAGTTTTTTCCTTTTTCATGATGTTAGCCCGACGTGGGCAACGGGTCACTCGCAAAGAGGTCCCAAAAATATAGCTTCCCTCACCAGCTATCTGCAAAGCAGACAGGATCCAGCTTTGGGACAGGATCCAGCTTTGGGACAGGATCCAGCTTTGGGACAGGATCCAGCTTTGGGACAGGATCTAGGGTTTAAAGCAGCCTAGCCTTGCCATATCCAGAACCCCAATATAAGCAAAAGACTAGGCTGCTTTAAACCCTAGATCCTGTCCCAAAGCTGGATCCTGTCTGCTTTGCAGATAGCTGGTGAGGGAAGCTATATTTTTGGGACCTCTTTGGGAGTGACCCGTTGCCCACGTCGGGCTAACATCATGAAAAAGGAAAAACTATAGTGTTTGTCGTTTACCATTACTTATTCGGACTATAGTGGATTGGATTTTCCCAGAAGAGTTCCTTGTTCCATGCACGGTCTGTGTATCATAGATAGCCTCGGAGAACCGTTCTGAGTTCATTCCCAATAGACCACATGTTAACGTTGAATGCAATAATTGACTATAATAAATATCTAGGTAACAACACATGTGTTTGGTTTGGGGATGCTGTAAATTGTTTTGACAAGCTAGAGTTGAAGGACTGCATCAAAGAAGCATCAAAAGTAGTAGGCCCAGAAGAAGCACTACTAATATACAACTTAAACAAAAATGGCACAATACAAATAAAAACACCTTCAGGTGACACAAGACCAAGAAATATGGAAGAGGTAGTCAAACAAGGCATGTCTCTGGGGCCCAGACTGTGCTCAGTGGACACAGATAGAGTATATAATATGGGTAAATGCCTGACAAGAATAAGGGAAATAGAAATTCAACTAGCAAAAGGTCGGCGCTACGCGCCAATTTTGCTAGATCTGCGGTGCTTCGGCTGAATTGTGGGCCTACGGCGTATTTTATTTTGAACATCAGTAGCCCTTTATCTGGATATCATTCCTATTCCTCTCACCTTGGGCCTCAGTAATTGGGGTGCCTGCGGCCTTCCAGTTACTGGCAAACCAATTATTCATTCAATAAAACTACAGAAAAGAACGCAGCCATGAAAATCTAAAGCTTCACAAATCTTAATACAATGAGCTCGGATTTGAAGCCTAAGATTTTCATGACTGCGTTCATTTCTATAGTTTCATTGACCAAATAACTGAACCGACAGTAATTGGGGGCCCTGCGGCCCGCCAAATCATAGTTTTTCATTGTTTCGAGTGCATCAATAATATTGTTGTAGTGTTCCATTAGTTGTGATAAGCATGATCTTCCTGACCGGAATCGATGTTGGTTATCATTTTTTTTTCTGAGTTTCCCCATTAACCCCACCCCTCCCCCATTTACCCCACCAATTTTTTTTCTGTTTCCCCATTAACCCCACCCCCTCCCCCATTACCCCCCATCCCTCCCCTATTTACCCCACCCTTCCCCCATTACCCCCAAGGGGGGAAGGGGGCTGGCACCTTGCAAAGGATTTACTTTAATTTTTTTTGAAGGGGGCTGGCGCCTTGCAAAGGATTTACTTTAATTTTTTTTGGTTACATATATATATCGCATCTATTTTTCTGAGTTAGTTCCCCATTAACCTCACCCCCTCCCCCATTACCCCACCCCTCCCCCATTTTGTGCCAAAAGTATGATTAAAAATGAAGAAATGGGAAGAACTGTACCCCTAAAAGGGGGGGAAGGATTTATGTTAGGGAATTTTTTTTTAGCATGGGCACTGCACAATAAAAAGACGCATCGAATGGTGAAAACCGTATTGTTCTACACCAATTGTAGCGACCTGTAGGTGTGCGCAAAAAAACTTACATATATATATATATATATATATATATATATATATAATATATATATATATATTAGGCTTCATTTCTGAAATAGTATATTAGATTATGTATATTTATGGATGATATAATGCAGGCATCAAGTAACTTAGGAGTAATAGAAAAAGCAATTAGTAATTGTAGATCAATGGAAATACTAAAATAAATTTACATTTAATAATGAAAGAGAGAAATCAACAGTAATAACAATAAATGTGATGAAGGAAAGTACCTGAAATGAGAACAATTAACAAAGTGAAATTGGGAAGTATAGAGCAAGTGCAAGAATATAAGTACATATTTGGGACAATGGTTCAGTAGCAGAGGTGATCACCAAGCACACGTAGAAAAGAAGAAAATTAAGATAAATTTCATGATAAGAGATCTAGAGATATATGGAGATCGAGCTACAGTGGGCCATTGGTCAATGAAGGTGAAAATAAAATTGTATGAAACCATAATAGTACCTACAATATTTTATGGAATGGAAACATGGACGAGAAAAAGGACAAAGGATATTGAAGAAGTGGAACAAATGCAGGGAAGAATTCTAAGGGAAAAATAACAGGAATGAAATGTAGTACCCCATATTGGGGATTATTAGCTGAATTAGGAGTGTGGCCAGTCAAAGAAAAAAATGGATACAAGAAGATAATGCTAATGAACATTATATTAAACTCAAATGAGGATAGATTAATTAAAATAACCGAAGGTCAGTTGAAAAATCCATACCCAAGATGTTGGGCAGAGGAAGTGGCAGAAATGTGTAAATTATATAGAGTAACATTAGAGGACTTGAAAATGATGAAAAAAAGTGAATTAAAGAAAAGTGTACGACAAAAAATGAATGAATATTTACAGGAAGAACTAATAAAGAGGAAAACTAAAATGAAAAAACTAAGATCCATTGATGAATTTAAAAGAAAATCATATACTAAAAATATGAAAGAAAAGGATATGAAGATTATAATGGAAATCCAATTAAATATGGTAGAGGTGAAAGAAAACTATAAAGGAAAATATAAGGACATGAAGTGTGAAGTATGCAGGAGGGAGAATGATACGACAGAACACTTGTTTCATTGTGAAAAACTAAGAAACATAGTGGGGGAGATGATGGGAGTAGAGAATATAAAAAACCCAGAAAGTATCAAAAATTATATTGTAAAAAAATGGAAATTAGAAGAATCTGTTGACAGTAAAGGTTTAAGTACATAATAGAAGATAGTGTAGACTGTAGAGGCTCTGCACCGGAAACGTGTGCTGATCCGCAGGATCAAGTGAGCAATTTCTGGAACCTGAAACCTGTTCGTAAATTGTTAAAACGGTTTTGTAGTATTTTGAAGTTATGTCATTATCAGGTAGTTTTCTATGTTCGATTTTTGTGTATTCATGTATTTTGCTTGGTCTGTATTTAGGTTGTAAACTTGTAATACCCCCACCCATTACCCCCACCCCTCTCACCCATTACCCCCACCCTCTCACCCATTACCCCCACCCCTCTCACCCATTACCCCCACCCCTCTCACCCATTACCCCCACCCCCTCCCCCTTGTTTTGTCGGTTGAAACATTGTGGGTCGGTCATTTTTATTTAAACAGGAAATTGAGGTGTTTTTTTAATAGTTTAAGAATTTGTTCTATGTTTCTGATACTTAAAAGTCGGTGAAAGTAACTTTTTGAGGCGTACCCGTTCGGGACACCGTCTCGTTGCTCGTGAACCGTGATTTTTTTTTTTGTTCAAAAAGAGTTTCGGTTGCGCAAATAATGAATAATTTCCTAAATATAAAGTTTTTCAATTTGTGGTGATGGCATAGGCTTATTGCGTTGTTCATAGACTTTTTTAGTATGTCTTCAGAGGTTTCTTTAAAGTCTAGTTTATTCTTGAATAGGTTTCAACACAGAGTGATAGGAAAGAACTTGGATTAGAACTTTAATCTTTGTTTCCATTTTTGTCAGCCTACCGAAGATTCGAAAAGATTATGCAATGAATGGGTATCAATGCAAATTAATTAAAAAATTGAAGACGGTGAACTTTTTTGTAATTTAATTATTTTTGTCTAAACTTTGCCACTTCTTTTACCATTTGGTGGTCAAAATTTGTAAAAACATGACATTCTCATTATTACTATAATTCACCGAAAATCTGTCCGTTTGTCCGTATGGTGGATGTGGGTGATGAGTAATGAACGAAATTATATGCGTCACCAGCCCCCCACCCCTAATTACTGGAGTATAAAACTATAGAAAAGAACGCAGCCATGAAAATCTTCGAGCTTCACATTGTGTCAAGATTTGTGAAACTTAGATTTTTATAAGTATTGACACAAAATAATTGAACCCCCAGTAATTAAGCAACCTTTATCATATCTGTGCTCCAGCCCCGCCAATTTCTGGGCCCGAAGGCCTCAGCACCGCAGATTTAGCTGTTTGGCTTGTAATTATAATATAAATAATGAAAATCTGTGAGTTTGGGACGTGTGTGTGTGTGTGTGTGTGTGCGCGCGCGCGCGCGTGTTCTTGGCTACCCTGGCAGCACCATTCGCCAATATCAAACAAGAATGGACGAACATCGCGGTATTTCTACAACATCGCAACTTTTAAATAAACCATCCAAATCAGCAATAAGGGATCATTGCCACATTCACAACCACCCACTACTTTCCTCCAACTTCAAAATTATCAACTCTACAAACCAACTAACCGACCTCCACATTCTCGAATCCCTATGAATCCTTAGTGTTAAACCAACCCTCAACGACTATAGTTCCGCCTTTAACTTAAACATAGCCAGATAAATTCTCATACCTTAGTGTTGGAAAAGAAATCTACCATTACGTACTCCGTTTGGCTCTTCAATATTTCTAATGTTCTAACGTTCTGTTCCCCCTCACTAGCAACACAAATACTGGAGAACAGAAAAACAACTGTCATCAGACCACCTGCCCATCATCATTACAACACGTTCTACACTCTGCCCCAACAGCCTAAGGCACACTTACAGAAATTACAAGAAAGCCGATTGGGAACAGTTCAAAATACAGACTGAGGAACAATTCACCACATTAAACAGCACACCCATCATAAACATCAATACAACACTCAAGACATTTAATCAGATCATCAATAATGCAAACAAATAATACCCAAGGGCAACATTAGGAAATACAACCCAAATTACACTAGAGCAATAGCCCACCTCATAAGGCAACGTAACAACCTGAAAAATAACACACAAACACCACACACAGAAGCCACAAAACAGCAGATACAACAGCTCAACACAGAAATGAAGAACGAACTCAAAGAAAAGCAAACAGAAACATTTAGGGAATTCATAACAACACTAAACCACTCCACAGATACATCCAGGCTATACAAGACTATAAACAGCATTACCCACTCTAACAGCGGCATTCACACCTTACACGCGGCTATCTGTCGCAGCCAAAATAATATCCCAACATATACACAAGAAGCTAACATTCTAGTTAATCACCACGCAAAGATAAGTCGCTTGAACAGAGACAACAACCAGAAACACGCAGACAGACAAACAGCCAGACACAAGAAAACATACAGACTCGACACGACCATTACACCCTTCAATACAGACCAGACCACCAAGATCATCAAAAACATTAAGAATTCGAATGCTACTGGACCAGACAACATATCTAACATACACCTTAAACACTTGGGTCCACGGGGAATACTAGCTCTCACAAACATCAGCACATATTCATACCAACACTATTATTCTTGACATGGAAACAAGGTAAAATTATTACACTACTCAAACCAAACAAAAATCCCACAGAACCAGCTTCCTATAGACCCATTACTTTACTATGCACACCTTCCAAAGTAACAGTAAGACTAATCTTGCAAATCACCAACCCACACATATCACTATCGCTTACTCAACATGGATTCAGACCTCACCACTCAACCACGACACATTACTCACTAACCTCATGCAGCACATCATGGATGGCATCAACTCCGGACGACCAGCTCAACGTACACTATTAGCAACAACAGACATTAGTAAAGCATTTGATGCTATCCCACGCTTCCCTCACATAAACAAAATACTCGAAACAAACATGCACAGTAACACCAAAAAGGTGGCTGAGCAACTATTAGGAGGATACATGTCATATTTAATGGCAAGTCATCCAAAAACAAGCTTTTTCCGAACGGGGTCCCTCAAGACTCTGTTCTCTCACCAACACTGTTTAACTTATACATGCATGACATTCCAACACCCATAGATAACAAGCTTACATTATCATATGCAGATGACATCACTTTAACATCCACCCACAACAACATCGACACCGCTACAAATAACATACAAACATACATAAACACTATACAAGACTGGCTCACACACAATAGAATCAAAGTAGCGCCCACAAAATCAACCATCACCTTGCTAACAAGCAACACAAAAGAACACCATATAACTCCACAGCTTATACGAAACAACAACAACATTCCACACACTCGCAAGACCAAAATACTTCGGGTCACATACAACACATCATTATCTTTTGCAAACCACATTCGGAACATTAAGAACAAATGTTCGTCAAGACTTAACACGCTTAGGGTACTAACAGGCACAAACTTTGGACACCAGCATGAAACAACATCACTCATATACAAACAATATGTTCGCTCAGTTATAGACTATGCTAGCCCATGCTGGGCACCCATTATCTCAAACACACACACAAACACCTTACAGACAATACAAAACAACGCACTTCGTATCATTACAGGATGCACTCAAACAACAACAATAGAACACCTGCACACAGAAACAAAAATACTGAAAGTTCGGGAGTATTTAGACATGAGAGGAACACAATTCATGGCAGCAGCGACAACTAACCCACAACATCCTTGCCACTACATGTACATTGTACAATCACGTACCGACACCTCGTACCATTAAGGTAACACCAGAGACATTATAACCAAATACTCCATTCCATACCACGCCCCACAGACATCAAACACTACAGAAAACACATACACACATACCTAACCCACAAAGCACTGACACGACTTGGTCCGAATGCGGTCCTAGGTGCGAAGCCGCCACCCATTGACAAGTCAGAGACCAGCCTGAGCAGATTGGATCGAGTTAACTTAGCACGATTCTGATGTGGACATCACCCAAACTTAGACATATAAACACAGACTAGACAACTCCATAGACGACACCTGCCACCTGTGGCAGGACACAGCACAAACTATTGAACACATTATGACAGACTGTACCGCTCTTGCACAACAACGAACACAACACAACAACGAACACAACACAACACAACACTAGTGCGCTGAACCTCTGGTCCACTCCGGAGAGGGCGATCGGTTACCTTCGTGCCGCCAGCTTGCTCGATCAGGGTGGGCTGATCGGCTAACCAACAACAACAACATTTCTAATATGAATTTTCCAACATCTCATCATTCCCAACCTTCGTTTCAATTAGTTCATCACTGATAATAACCTGGTAAGACACTGCTCTCAATTTTTTGTCACCTTTTAACCTTTGTACATTTTGACTATTGGTTCACCCTCCTCTTTTATCAGGTCATCCCATAAGTAATGTCGTTTGTTTGCATTAATAAACTCTCGTCGTGTTTGCACATGTTTCTTTGTATATTTTGTGGAAAACTAATTTTTTATTTGTTTAGACAGGTTACTTCTCAGTCTAAGTGAAGTTTCATCGCGTTAACAATCTTCGTTTATTTCACCCTTACGGATAAGATGGAGGTGTTAGAGGAACACATGAGGCATAAAATGCTTTATGAGTTTAGAAAAGGAAATAACGCGACTGCAGCCGCAAAAAGTATTCAGGATATTTATGGGGAGGAAGCATTAAATGTAAGGAAGTGTCAACGATGGTTCCAAAAGTTCGACCTTTGGGCCTACCTGTTGAGTTAAGTGATGACCTTCTGTTAGTTACACTTGAAAAAAATCCTGCTGTAACTGTTGAAGAACTTGTCCAGCGACTAAATTCGACCGGTTCCACAGTTCATCGCCACCTGCAACGACTGGAAAAGTGTCGAAACTTAGGAAGTGTGAACATTCGCTCTTTATTGCATTCTCGGCAACTTCAAGCACCGTTTCTGAATCGACTCGTTACTGGGAATGAAAAATGGATGCTTTATCACAATGTTAAACGTTATCGGCAGTGGGTTAGTGCTGGGGAATCTGCTACACCACAGCCAAGAGGACATCACCCCAGGAAGGTTTTGCTGTCCGTTTGGTGGGATATTGAAGGAGTGTTTTATTTTGAATTGTTGCAGCCCAATCAAACCATTACAGCCGAAGTCTACTGTCAGCAATTTCAAAGATTGAGCACGGCATCGCAAACAAAACGTTCTCCTTTGGCCAATCGTAAGGGTGTTGTGTTTCAACAGGACAACGCGCGTCCTCGTACTGCTCGAATCACCACTACCAAAATTGAATAGCTTAGTTGGGAAAAAATTCCACATCCTCTGTGTTCATCAGACCTTGCACCATCAGATTACCACCTATCCAGAAGTCTTCAAAACTATCTCGATGGGAAAGAACTTGAAAGTTTCGAGGCTATCAACATTGCCCTCCGAGTTTTTTGCTTCTAAACCGAAGGAATTTTGTCAACATGGAATTGAAATGCTTGCAGAGAGGTGGCAGAAAGTGAGAAAGTGAAGGAAAATATATAGTTGCTTACAATTTATTTTAATGTTTTATTTTCATTTGGAAATAAAGGTAAAAAAACGACATTACTTATGGGATGACCTGATATATACTACTAATTTAAAAAAAATATTTAATATATACTGTAAATATATTATTATCACACGTTTATATAAATATATTGTATAAATTTTTTCCGTTTATCATATTTATTCACTTTTTACACTTTATTTTAAATTTTTAGCACTGATTATGGAAATTGAAATTTCAGAAACGTCTGTAAATAACATGTACCATCTCCTCGTCCTCTTATTCCTCACTAAGTTACGGTTCCCCAAGAACAAACCCTTCAATCACGTTTTATATATAATATATATATTTCTAAAGCTAGAATTAATTCCTTCAACATTGCCAAATCTAACCCGACTTAGACATTTGATCTAACCTAGCTAACTCCTGTCCTCACATCTATCCTTTATCTAATGCAATACAATCTAATCTGGGGCATATCGGAACACCGTTTCCCGTTCGATCAGCCAGGTTCTATAGATCTACAGAAGCTAAGGCTAACAAAGACCCTAAGATCCACTCTAAGGTTAGCCCGAGAGAAAGATGAAAGTAAGGGGTTAAGTAAGTAGCAAAACCTATCACTCGTGGGTTAAAATTCATTCAGAAAAAGAGAAAGACACCATCATCATCCGCCAGCCACTGCCGACAAGTCGGAAAAATAGTCGAAGAGAATTTTCCAGCTGTTGCAGACCGGTCCTCCACTTCATAGGGAGGTAGAGGATGCAGCCCACTCTGCCGGAAAGGGGTGAAAGATGAAAAGAAAATAAGAACGCATTACAACCATGCAACACTTTTTTAACTCAAACACTATCATACCATGCAAACTACAGACATGCAAAGGAGAGGAAAAAAGTATAAAGAACAACAAAAAGTGGGTTAGTTTACGCTACGAGCTACATCTAAGTTCGTGTTAGTCTAATTTTTTTATTTATTTATTTATTTTTTTTTGCTAGCATATCACACGCTGGCATGTCAAAAGCTGGCATTAGTCAACAGACTCATTCCCGATCACCACCCCTAGAGCTCCTGTTGCTAATTTTTAAATTTTTATTTTAAACGATGTTAATACCTTTAAAATGCCTATCTAAATGGTTCTTAAACATATTAACGCTGGTGGAGTTCACGACGGGCGCGGGAAGATTATTCCATTTATCAATTACTTTAAATGTAAAGAAGTTTTTAGCGATATTAGTAATGGAACGTCTGCCACGAAACTTAAATCCTTTATTACGAGTATTGCTATTATCGAAAGTGAACAGTTTATAAAAATTTACGTTATCGATGTTATTAACGATTTTGAAAACTTCAATAAGCTCCCCTCTTAATCTCCTACTTTCGAGTGAATTCAAGTCTAACTCTTTAATCTTATCTTCATAAGGCTTGTTGCGCATTGACGGAATTAGTTTCGTGGCACGACGCTGAACCCTTTCTAACCTATCAATATCCTCACGCAAATACGGGCACCAAAACTGAACGGCATATTCTAAATGAGGCCTGACTAGGGACTTGTAAACGGGCAATATAATATTCTTCGATTTAAATTCGAAATTACGCGCTTTGAAGCCTGACATCCTATTGGCTTTTGCGCAAGACTCCAGGCACTGGTTCCTAACTTTTAAATCCTTAGATACGCGTACGCCTAAATCTACTTCCTCATCAACGCTCGCTAACTCTATCATCCATCGTGTATGTGTAATTATTGTTACGAGAACCTCTATGCAAAACTTTACATTTGTTTACGTTAAATTGCATCTGTCACTTATCCGTCCACTCCATAATCCTATTTACATCGTCTTGGAGCCTATTTCTATAGTCCTCGTTAACAACCTTACCGCCTATTTTAGCATCGTCCGCGAATTTTGACACGTCACTAATCAATTTTACATCTATGTCGTTAATGTAAATTACGAATAGCAATGGGCCTAACACTGAACCCTGTGGGACACCGCTACCTACATCCAACTACCCCGATTCACTACCATTAACAACGACCCTCTGTCTCTTAGCACGAAGCCATTCCTCTAACCAGTTAGCTACCTGACCGCATACACCGTGCGCTTTAACCTTCGCAATTAATCTTCTATGCGGAACTATGCCTATCGTATTCGCGCACTATTTCGTTATAAAATTCTAGCAAATTAGTTAAACAAGATATATGGCGTCAAAACCCATGCTGACTACTATTAATCAACTCGTGACTTTCTAAGTGATCGATGATACGATCCCTAACTACGGACTCCAAAAGTTTACCGACAATTGACGTTAAGCTAATGGGCCTATAATTGCTAGCTACTGTACGGTCGCCTTTTTTAAATGGGCATAACGTTAGCTAATTTGAAGTCTTCAGGAATAATCCCCGTTTCGAGTGACTGATTAAAAATCTTCGTTAGGGGGGCCTACGATAACGTTTCTAAAATCTTTCAAATGTCTAGGATAAAAAGCATCAGGGCCTGGAGCCTTGCTAACTTTTAGCCTATCGATATAATGCACAATCTCACCCTCGTAAACAGTTATTTCATCCAAAATAGGGGGCCAGTTCCGTATTGCCCCCACGCAAAATATGATTTTATTGAACATTAGGATTATAAATTATTTTGATACAGTATTAAAAATTCAAAAGGGTCCAAATTGTTGATTGTAGCATGACGGCGCCACAAAAATTCGCAAATATGCATATCGATGTTGGTTTTTCGAATACCAGGTGATAACTTGCGCTTAAGCAATCGCCAAAGTGATTCTGTAGTCTGTGTGTTGGCACCAGTCTCACTATTAATGAATTCTTGGGTATGGTTCACTGTAAAATGTTCGAAACCAAAGTCAGTGAGACGATAATAAGCACGCCATTGATCAGAACATATTATTGTACCAACTTCAATATGTTTTTGGATAATTGGTGATGAAGTATCAGCATCTCGTCTATTATCTGGGCATATTTCGACTCTAAATTCGCCACCACGCCTTTCTATTTCGCCGACTGCGATTTCTACCATTTCGAAAATTCATGTTCCATGAACACGGCGCCCTTTATTATATTTTCTTTTTCCAACTTTGGCTTCGTCGATTTCGACAACTACACCAGGTCCACCAATTTTTCGAATTTATTGATGATTAATGCACCATTAACCTAACCTAACCTAACCTAACCTAACCCAACCCAACCTAACCCAACCCAACCCAACCCACCCAATTAAACAAAAAGCACCAATTTTTTAATAAAATATATATACTAAACTACTTTTTAATAAAAAAATGTAGGGGGCAATACGGAACAGTAGCCAAAATAGTCTCGCTACTAAATGGAACGATACCGTCCACGTCGGGGACATTTACGTCTTCTACGGTAAAAACTCAAAAAAGTTATTGAAAATACCCGCCATCGCCTGAGCGTCAGAAGCCAAATCGCCGTTAACATCCACTAGAGGGCCTATGTTATCTTTTATCGGCTTACGATTATTGATGTATTCAAAAAACTTTTTTGGATTATGTTTACTATCCGCAGTTATAAGTATCTCTAAATTACGCTTAGCATTCCTAACTGATCTTTTAACCTGACGTCTAAGCTCGATATATCTATTAAAGTTATCTGCCGTGCCATTGCGCTTATTAAGTCTATACACACTGTTACGCTCGTTTATGAACTCGCCTATTTCCCTAGTCCACCACTTGGGCCTACCATGATTTCTGGCGCGCTTGGGCCTACGAAGAATAAACTCCCTTTCGATATTCATAAAACTTACTTTAAACGCCTTTTAATGCAAATTTGTGTCATTACCCATGAATAAGTTATCCCAGTCCACTACTCTCATCCTATCCGCAAAACTATCAAAATTGGCCCTATGAAAATGAGGGACTTCTATTACGTTACTATCCTTAGTGTTTTCTATCAATAGCTTAAACCTAAGAATTTGATGATCACTACATCCTAAATTCTGACCTACTTCTAAACCTTCGACTATATTTGCGCCGTTCATCATCACCACGTCTAAAATATTGTCACCGCGCTTTGGTTCGGTAACCATCTGTCGTAAAAAATTATCTTCCATGAACTCAATGAATCTCAAACCCTCCTCATTACCAGTAAAAGTCTCGTAATTAACATTAGGGCAGTTAAAGTCTGCGACAATTATACTATTCCGATTATCAATAAAGTTAACAAGAAGTGAGTAAAATCTAGTATCGGTATCGAGGGGTTGAACGCGAGGTCTATAAACAACAAAAAAATTAAAACACATACTACGCGCCCTAACTTCAACGCATATTTAATTGCTGCCGGAAAATCTATCTTAACCTCGATAGCCCTAAAGGAATTACGAATGTACAGCAAAACGCCGCCACCAATCCTATGTAACCTATCATTAGTAAAGAGTTTAAAACCCGCTATATCAAGTTCCCCCAACAAGTCCCGAGTCACGGTATTTAACCACGTTTCAGTGATAGCAACTATATCGTAGTTGCCGAAATAAATTATCGCCTTAAATTCGTTTAATTTATTTCTAATACTACGCGCGTTACAATAAAAGACGTTTAAGTTATTTTTTTACCACAGATCGGCGTTTTAAACTATTTTTCACGTCGGGCCCGCGTTTCTCGGACTCTCAACATTTAAAGAAGGCTTCGACCTATACAGCTTTCGTACGTTTTCGTCAATTAACTAACCTAGCCTAGCATTCCCTACTTCATTAAAATGCACCCCATCTTTTATAAAATGCTAGGATCCCTGAATTCTGACTACAGTTTTATGAAGGGTACATTTTCCTCAGCACAAATCTCTTCTAATTTAGTATTCAAAAATATCGTTTTAGACGTAATCCTAAGACCCAAACCGTGCCTAGGGGTAATACCTAGAACTAAAGACCTATCTGACCTCGCCTTTAGGGACCTAATTAATCCCCTATATCTCTCCAAAAGGTCAGGCACTCTCGTATCGGGCCTATAAGAGTCGTTGCCCCCTACCATCGTCACCAACATCGAGTGACGGGAGGCAACGTCAATCCTATCCACTTCGTCTCTAACACACTCAACCCTGGCCCCTGGTAGGCAGACACTCCTCCTCGTGGTTGGATGCCGTTCAACGAACTCTTTGTCCATATGGCGCACTAAAGAGCCCAATTAAAATAGTTTCCCCCTCATTCACGTCCCTTTCCACATGGGCGAAAGGGTTCGAAACCTCGATAGGGGGTGGGGATTCTTATCACCTAACGTACGCGGCCTAGCTCCACCCTTAACTTCACTAAATCCCTCCCCATCTACTAATCTCGGACCAACCTTAACCCCTTCCTCAACTCTCTCCAACCTTCCCGATAAGCTACCTAAACTAGAAACTAGGTTACGGACCTCACCCTTCAAATTACTAACGTCTTCAACGTTAGTATTGGTTCGGCTTTCGTCAACCTTAGCCCTACCCCTGCCCTCATCAAGTGTTGCAAGTCTTTCCGTTACCTCACGTACACTGCGTTTTATGTCAACTATTTCCTCCCTTAATTCGCAAAAAAAAAAAACCGATCTCGGTAATCGCCATTGGACCGCCGTCATAATCCCTAAAATCCGTATACCACCGATTCACCCCACACCTAACACACGACGCTTTCTGCGACGGCATCGCTCAAGTTAAATTAGTTTATAACTGTCACAAGTTTAAGTTAAATTAAGCCGGCACGCTATGAAAACTTCTAAATCGCTAAAACCCACTAATATTCAATTACTTAACTATAACAATGTGAATATAAACGCAAGTATATAAAATTCAGAACTTTCCAAAAGTAAAGTTATTGGCAATATCCAAAAGTAGAAGCAATATCATAGAGCTCAGGAAATGCGTCCGCTCAGTACAGAGTCTGGCTGATGTTGGATGGGTGATTGTCTTCCTCTGCGTTCAGATGATGTAGCGACCCATGGTATTTTGCGTGGCCCTTGCCGTTACGAGGGAAGTTAAACAACTCCAAACATTATTCAAATTTAATTTATCCAAAACTGACCTGGATTTGGTTTAAAAAATATCACTCTCGCATGACCTGAAACAACTCTCTCCTACAATTTGAAGAGAATGAGTCACAATTTGTGTGAAAATGAAAAACCAATTGAAAATCTGGTTTCATTTTTACCCTTCATTTCGTGATTGAAGACCATCTGATCACATACTTTATGCTTTAATTAGAAGGAACAACGCCTTTGTGGTTGCATGCATTGACTCTCTTTTCGTTGAGATACTTTCCGTGTCTTTGCCCACAGTAAAAAGTATAAAGGGGTGTCATTTGTGCGTGTGGGGGCCCAAACATGTCGTATTCATTAGTGCCGAATGTGTGAATGAATTCACTATTTATGTGCATGTAATGTTGAGAACCGTTGTGATGAATGTGATCCTGCTCTTACAGTACAGTTCTAGTGAGGCCTCTTTACACACACACACACACACACGCGCGCGCGCGCGCGTTTACTCGTTAATTTAATGCTTCTGACAGCTGTTTATAGATTAAGTTATAAGAGAACAAGGGTTTTACTGTTTTTATAAAGCATCGCTCATTTTGTGTAATATATATATATATATATATATATATATATATATATATATATATATATACAGGGTGGGCCGTAATTTTCCATACATAGGAAAAATTAAACGTTTGTTTTTATGTTTCAGATACCCTAAGAATATGCGTTTGACGTAAGATCTTGTTTACTGATGAAGCAAATTTTTACGTCAATGGAGAGGTTAATCGGCAAAACATACGTTATTGGAGTAATGCTAACCCTAACTGGCTGAGTCCGACGAAGATGCAAGGTGCCGGTAAAGTGATGGTGTGGGCCGGGATATGGGGTGACAGAATTATTGGACCAATTTTTGTCAGTGGAAATCTTAATGCCGAAAGGTATCTTAACATGTTGCAAGAAGAGATTTTCCCATCCCTGCTAAACGAGGAAGGTAACTTCCCAGTTTACTTCCAGCAAGATGGAGCTCCACCTCATTATGGTCTTCACGTGCGTCGGTATTTGGATCAGCAGTTTCCGGATGCTTGGATTGGTCGGCGTGGTCCTGTGGAGTGGCCTCCCAGATCCCCAGATCTCACCCCCCTTGATTTCTATCTTTGGGGGCACTTGAAGGCCATGGTGTATCAGGAAAAGATACGAGACATAAATCATCTAAAGGAACGTATCACCAACGCCATTACAAGCATAACGTCAACTGTGCTAATGCGTGTTCATCAACAGTGGGGAACACGTATTGAAATGTGTTTTCAAAACAATGGCAACCATGTAGAGCATATTATATAAATAAAAATGGTTGTCCATAACAAAATGTTTATTTTTCCTATGTATGGAAACTTACGGCCCACCCTGTATATATATACATATACACGCAGGATAGTTGCATAAGCTGAATATCTTCTTCCTGTTATTCTTTTAGGTTTGAAGGTTGTTTCGCGTTTCATATTTTGACATAAATTTCAGTTTGTTTTCGAGTTACATTGTTGTTGGTTGATAAATTTTGTTTGTTTTAAATAGCCGAGGAATGAAGATCGTTTGTATTTAAGTTTGAGCATTGTTCATATACCTTACTGTAAATATTTGTGGTTTTAGAGCACGGTTACACGTACTGTATGTCCTTTGCAATAATCGTGTTGCTTTATATTGGCTTTCTTTTACCACTTTTTTGTTTTATGTGAGGAGTACCGTCCGCGATAATGATTATACAGGGTGTCCCGTAAGTCTGGACCCATAGGGCAAAATTAATAAAATTACAAAATAGTCCCAGTTTCGCTGGACATGCGTCGAAGTGACTTCTTGGGACTGACAGCGAAGCTAGCCAACACATTGGTACTGGTTTCGTCTTCCGTAACAGTCCTTGAAGGTCCTCTGCGAGGCTTGTCAGCTACGGATCCAGTTTCCTTAAATTTGGCTATCAACTTGCCAACACATCTGTGTGTGATTGGTGCGCGGTCTGGATGCATATTGTTGAATTCTTCGGCCACTTCCCGGTGACTGCGGGTCCCGACCAGCAAAATAACTTGAACTCTCTCCTCTCTAGTCAGTGACATGGTTTACCTGCAACATAATAAAAAAATATATTATAAATCCCTATGGGTCCAGACTTACGGGACACCCTGTAGTAACGTGTCGGTTAATTAAAGGAAGACTGATTTGGGGAGAGATCGGAGTTACATCGTTATGTAAGCATAAACGCTAGTACTTGAGGATGACTGACCATTTCGTTCGAATGATGTCTGTGCAACATTTAACGAAGATAAGAATGACGAACGCAATTTCTCTATTCCCTGTTTAATTATTTACAGTGATTAGAATAACGACAAATTCCAATGTCACTGAAACTTTTTAATATTTAAATTGCTTTTCGTCAATGTTCAGGGTAAAAAAATTATTCGTGGCTTTTGCTTCAGAAACTCGTTCCAGCTTTGCACTGACTGTAGGCTGGTGGCTTTAAGGCCCTATTTCACTTTACAGGGTGTGCCAAAAATTACTTAGTTTTATTGTACAAAAAATTAAAACAATAAAAACTATGAATCATTGTTCTTATTTCATAAAGCAAGATTTGATTCCTATTTTTATCTGGTGGAGTTATCGCTTTCCAAACATTTCGGTCATTCATGCGCGCATTCTTTTTCCAACATCGTTGAGTTCTTCAATGGCCCCTTTGATTTTCACTTCGAATTGGAATACGTGACTCTGTAGAATAAACTTTACTCTTGATGTGACTCCATTGAAAAGCCGCTTCCATCATCTCGAGGTTATACTTTATCTTTATTTTTTATGGATGACAAGATATGATAGTCTATTACTTTTCTATTACAGTGGCAATGGACATATTGTGTGAACAATAACTGAAAAATTAACTAAATTTATTCTAAACTAAAATAAACGTGTATGTGAACTAATATCGTGGCAAATTTTTCCTTCAATAAAATAAAATTTATCAAGACCTACAGTCTCTGAAATTGTAATGATTTAGTTGAAACAAATATTTGTTATTTGGCTGCCGCTCAGCCTCATCCTGGATCCATGATTGCAGAGCCCTCTGCCACTCAGCCTCATCCTGGATCCATGATTGCAGAGCCCTCTGCCACTCAGCCTCATCCTGGATCCATGAGTGCAGAGCCCTCTGCTTCTCAGTCTTATCTTGGATCCCTGAATCCAGACACTGCTACATCGCCAGCTCAATACCATCTCTCACAGGGTACCCCCAAGGGTCTTTAGTGAATCGGGATGCTGGGAATGTAGTCGGGGGTCATAATGATGAAGCATCTTGGACAATGGTGGTAAGGAGGGGCCGGAAGCGAGCGACCCTTCCGAGAACTGCAACCACTGCAGCAGCTAATGGTGGTGGTTCCTCAAGGGGGTCTGGTCCCACTCATGTACCGGCTAGAGGGAGTCAGTCTGTGGCAAAGGCTGGCAGAGAACGGCGGGGTATCATAGGGGCTGGCAAAACAGATCGTATGATGGCTGTACCAACGAAGACCGCAAACATTTTCGTCTCGAGATGTCGATCTGATCTTATGGCCGAGGAACTGCAGGCATTTGTGGAAGATAAAGTGAACCTTCGGGTTACATGTAGGAAAATTGACTCCAGATGGACTACGTACAGTTCCCTTCAAGTTACAGCAGTTTGTGATGATCCAGGGGTATTTATGGATCCAGCAGTATGTTATAATGTTACAGACCAACAAAGACCCTAGGATCCACTCATGGCTGGTCTACCTAACTGTGTTCGTAATTGTGTATTGTGCATATCCTCAGTGGTGGCGGAGGGGACCTACAATTTTACGTGGGTTCCGAACCACAAAGCCTTAATTTTACTACCTTAAACTATACCCAATCTAGCAACATATGCGTGTAATCGATTTTTAAACATGTTTATAGACGTGCTACTAATTACTTCTACCGGCAAACTATTCCATCTATTTACTTTTCTATGCGTAAAAAGTTTTTGGCAACTGTTGTCTCGAACCTTCTACTTGTCAACTTACACCCGTTATTTCTAGTCCTATTATATTGAGATATTTCGAAAAAGCTATCTCTATTTACGTTATCGAACCCATTCATAATTTTGAAAACCTGGATTTGATCACCCCTTAGCCTCCTAGTCTCGAGTGTAGTCAATTTTAACTCCTTAAGCCTATCCTCGTACGACTTTGACCTAAGCGACGGAATCATCATAGTTGCTCGTCTTTGAACGCTTTCGATTTTGTCTATGTTTTCGCATATGCGGATTCCAAAATTGGATTGCGTACTCCAAATGGGGTCTAACTAATGATTTATAAAGAGGAACTATAATATCGCGCGATTTGTACTAAAAATTCCTAGCTATAAAACCTAACACTTTGTTCGCCTTATTGACCGCTGCTGCACTTTGTTTCGCTACTTTTAAATCACCAGTTCTACGCTTGTTAACTCCTTTCCTGACGTACGTACTATATGCAAAATTACCGTTTTCCTAGATTTTACTTCTATCTTCGTCATTAATCGCCCTACCACCCAGCTTCCTACCACCCAGCTTCCTACCACCCAGCTTCCTACCACCCAGCTTCCTACCACCCAGCTTCCTACCACCCAGCTTCCTACCACCCAGCTTCCTACCACCCAGCTTCCTACCACCCAGCTTCCTACCACCCAGCTTCCTACCACCCAGCTTCCTACCACCCAGCTTCCTACCACCCAGCTTCCTACCACCCAGCTTCCTACCACCCAGCTTCCTACCACCCAGCTTCCTACCACCCAGCTTCCTACCACCCAGCTTCCTACCACCCAGCTTCCTACCACCCAGCTTCCTACCACCCAGCTTCCTACCACCCAGCTTCCTACCACCCAGCTTCCTACCACCCAGCTTCCTACCACCCAGCTTCCTACCACCCAGCTTCCTACCACCCAGCTCCTACCACCCAGCTCCTACCACCCAGCTTCCTACCACCCAGCTTCCTACCACCCAGCTTCCTACCACCCAGCTTCCTACCACCCAGCTTCCTACCACCCAGCTTCCTACCACCCAGCTCCTACCACCCAGCTTCCTACCACCCAGCTTCCTACCACCCAGCTTCCTACCACCCAGAACCCTGAGGAACGCAACTCGCTACATTAGCCCAACACGACTCCGCTCCATCAACGACCACCCTGAGCCTGTTTTTTTTTTCAATGCGTCTTTTGTGCGGTACGGTGTCAAACGCTTTTTGAAAATCTAAATACACTACATCAACCGCGCGATGACTATCGTAAACGTCAACCACGCTTTGAAAAAATTCTAAAAGATTAGTTAAGCAAGATTTGTTTCGCCTAAAACCGTGCTGCGTATTTCTAAGTTATGCAATTCTAAGTGTTCGACTATACGATCCATAATTATTGATGGCCTATAATTTTCCGCCGCACCTTTGTCGCCTTTCTTAAAGATAGGTGTTACGTTTGCTAACTTGAAAATATCTGGTACGCACCCCTCAGAAATAGACGCATTAAAAATCTTTGTTAGCGGCACAACAATGCTATCTTTTAATTCTTTTAGTTGTATGGGATATATGGAATCCGGCCCCGGTGATTTACGCATTTTCATTTTATCAATATAGCGCATTACCTCCCCTTCACTAACCACAATATTATCCAAAATATTACCATTATCAAAAGGTATTATGTCTATGACCGTAGGGATATGCGTTACATCTTCTATAGTAAAAACTGACGTAAAAAATTCGTTTAGCAAGGTAGCCATTTCCTTGTTTTCAGAAACTAGATCTCCGTTAACATTTTTCAACGGCCCCAAGACGCTTTTTACTGGATTTCTATTGTTGACATATTTAAAGAATCGCTTGGGTTTTTCTTTACCGTCACGAGCTATGGAGATTTCAAATTCGTGCTTGGACTTTTTTATTACACTTTTCGCTTCACGCCTTAGAGATATGTAGTTGTTTCGTAACCACAAATTATCTTTATTGCACTTATGTAGCCTCTAAGCCCTATCTCTACTCTTTATAATGTCTCATACTCTAGAAGTAAACCACAAGGGCTTGTTGTTTACTTTCGCACGCTTAATTTTGTACGGTACACATTCCTCATTTATATTCCTAAATACTCTTTCAAACGATTCCCATATTAGTTTTGCGTTGGAGATCCACATTACATTTTCCCAATTGACGTGTGACAATTTACTTCGAAATTTACAAAAGTCTGCGTGCTGGAAGTTAGGAATTTTAGTCGAGTTAGCTGGTTTCGAGTGACTTACTGAGAGGACAAACTCTACCATATTGTGATCGCTATTGCTTAACGGTTCTATTACTTGAAGATCAGTGATTAACCTATCATCCGTAGTTATTACTAAATCTAAAATATTCTCCAACCTTTTGAATAAGAAAGCTATCCTCGAGAAAATTAACTAAACGATTACCTTCCGCGTCTCCCTGCATTGTATCGTAATTCACGTTGCCGCAATTAAAGTCACCCATAACTAAAGCCTGCTCACTACCTATTATTCTTTTTAGTTCACGATATAACGCTTCGTCCGTATCAGCTGTTTGATTAGGGGGCCTATATATAACCGCAACAAGAAGTTTGAAATCGTTTAATTTAAGTTCTGCTATAGTCGAATCTATCGGTTCTGGAATTGAGTGCTTTACTTCTAAACGTTCGCAATGTTATCTTTGATATACAACATAACACCACCTCCTCTCGCCTACCTATTCTGTTTTTAACAAAAAGTCTATAACCTCTAATTTGATACTCCCCTACAAAGTCACGTGTTTCATTGCTAAGCCACGATTCATTTATCCCAGTTAAATCAGTCTTTACAAGCAATTAAAGCAAAAAAATTCGTTTATTTTATTTCGTAGGCTACGAGCATTTAAGGATAGAACCTTCAAATTGTTTATAATTGCGAAACCTTCGCGAGCACAGGGGAAATCTGTGGAAATTACGCTGGGACCGTTCGAGTTACGGCAGCCTGAAAAGAAGAGAGAGTATTATGAAAGTCTTCCTAAACGCGTAGCTCCAACGTCATTAAGATGAAGTCCTATCTCCGAGGAACAAGTCCCTCCTGCCGTAGAAACTGCTCCAAAAATTCGAAAAATGCACTCCTTCCTGTTGGCAAAGAGACTAGGTTATTGTTGATATAGGTCGCCTTGCTGTAGAAATCGCTACGTTGGATAATTCGAGGAAGGTTATCTGTTAAAACAATCTTATTAGTTTTTCCTTTAGTCGCTCTAGTAAGTCCCTGTACCTAGCCAGCAGTTCTTCCGATCTAGAATTTAAAACGTTATTAGTACCGACATGAATAACATAAGTTGTGTCCTCGGCGGTACCGTCTGTAAAATGGTCAACACTATTAGTTATATCCTCCACCCTTGCACCAGGGTAGCAGTAACGGCGCCTACGACGAGGGTTTCTCCCACAGAATTCCTTGAGCTGCCCTCGAACAATGGAATCGCCAACGAGTCGTATTTCCGGTTCATCAGCATCTTCGAAACCTAAAACAGAAAACTTATTGTTTGTTATTACTGGTAGATAAGTCTTAGGTTTTCTCAATGGTGCTCCAATTACGCACTCGAACGAAGGGTTGGGAACTAGGGGAAGAGAGAGGGCTATTAGTACTATTTATATTATTAGTAGAAACTAATAATATAAATAGTATGGCCAGAACGGGTATATGTACAGCGGTTCTATGAGAAGAAGGGAAGAAAAACACCTGCAGTCGCTCTCGCAAGTGCTGGAGAGGATAATTATGGAGACATCATGCGTCGTACTGTGGAGGAAAATCCAGCTGGGTCTAATGCTGTAACTATTGTGCCTGGTATAAGTGGAGTTCAACATGTAGGGATGGCTGGCAGAACTCCTGCATCTTCATAATTGCAACATTCAAGATAATCTCTCATAACTGTAGAGGCCTAAGCTTAGGCTATAACAGCAAACACAGGCGGATCATAATTGATAAGCTGTTAGAGGATGCTGATATTCTGTCTGCAGGAAACATGGCTTGGAAACAGGACTTAAAGGACCTGAATAGCCTGTCCAGTAACTTTAATGGGATAGGGGAGGCCACCAGAGATAAAGATGGTCTTCTTGCAGGCCACCCACCTGGTCGGGGTAGCTATTCTATGGAGGTTGGGGTATAGGAAATATATTAGTGAATTAAAACTTGGGTTTGAATTGGCCAACTGTAATAGAAATTTGCGTAGACAATAAAAAATTTGTATTTCTGTGTATCTATATGCCTCTTCAGGCAGTTGATAATGAAGACGATTACCTCATTAAATTGGGGCAGTAGAGCCTATCATACTTTTCCGAGTCCGAATTTCACTCTGGTTAATATGTATTTTTACATAAAATTTAATTCTAAGAGTGGTTTCTTTTCTGCAACTTTTCCCAAAAATCGCGTTATGAACACAACCTCATATTTTTAACCCTTTGTCGTAATTTGTTGCCATTTAGACACATTAACTTTGCTTAACTCTTACACAGGTTTAATACATACATAAGAAAAAAATCTACTCCATTTGAATCTTTGTAACCATTTGGACGCAGAAGGCGAAGTTCAACATTCTCTCAATAGATGGCTCTGAGCAATTACGCCAGTTATAATTGTGAAGTAGAAGTGAGTGGACGCCATTTTTTTCGGTAAGGCCGGTCATCTTTCCAAACACAAGACTTACTTGGCCATAGATGGCATGAAAGTCTGGAGGGCCAAGGAGGAAGTAATGGCCTCATCAGTTGAAGCTCTCACGCAGAGGTCAGAGGAGGAGAAGATCTCTGGGATATTCTTTGATGGCAAGCAGGATAGGAACACAAAGGTGTTGAAATATGACGAAGTGACAGGGAGATTTCATCCTGGCAAAGTGATCGAGGAGCATTACACTATCACGTGGGAGCCTCAAGGAAAGTACCTCTTCCATTTCACTCCTGAGGAACCTGAGGAAGGAGAAAAGCCTGCTCATAAGATCGCTCAGGGCCTGCATAGTGGCTTCTGGATCACGGAGCTGACGAGAGCCTTGTAATGATTGGAGGAGACTCTACCAACACCAACACGGGGTGGTCTGGAGGCGCCATAGCCCTATTGGAGAAGATGCTGGTTCGCAAGTGCCACTGGATGATCTGTCAGCTCCATGTGAACGAGCTCCCCCTGAGGCACTTAATCATCAAGCTGGACGGCCCTGTAACTCCCCGGTCAGGCTTCAGTGGGCCTATTGGAAAACTTCTTGAGAAAGTGAATGAACTTGAGGTCAACTTCAACTTCAAACCAGTGGAAGGAACTGAAGATATCATAGTGCTGCCAGTAGAGATAGTCAAATCTCTCTCCACAGACCAGCACAACTGCTATCTTCTGATCAAAGCCATCAAGTCTGGAAGTCTCAGTCCACAGTTGGCTGGTCTCAAGTGCGGACCTCTGAACCAATCCAGGTGGCTCACTACTGCACAGGCCATCTTGCTGTTGTGGATGAGGGAGCACGGACTGAAGGGGTGTTGAGGAGGCTCGAGGTCCTCGTGAAGTTCTGCCTTAACTACTACAAAATGTACTACGACATCAAAATGAAGCACCATCTCAAATTTGGTCCTGCACACGTTTTTTCAAGCCTGAGGCTGCTGAGGAACCAGACTACCGAAGTCAGGAACATCATCTCTGCTGCAGTGATAAGAGGAGCTTACCACACACATCCTGAAAATATCCTGGCTTCATTCCTGTGCAGTGAGGATTTGCATCAGATAGCTTTTGCTGTGAGCCAGATAGAGAAGATCAGAGAAGGAAGAGACTTTGGTGATACGACAGTGAGGCCCCATAAAAATCCCAAATTCAATCTCAAGCCACTTCACCTGAGGATCTCATCAACTGAGAATCAGAGAATAATTACGAGCCTATTTTCACCTGCAATATGACCTTGACTGAGCTCGAGGATCTCAGGAAAACCACTCAAAGTGGACGCTTTCTCTCTTCATACTCAGTCCTGCGAGAGAGCTGTACAGGAAGTCTCAACTGCTTCCCAAGCTGTGTACGGTCACGAGAGGAGAGATGGGTGAGTAAGAGCCAGGACAGACCATCGAGAAATGCTCCGTGTTCAGATCGGAGCAGGACATATTTAAGAGCTTTTCAGGTACGAGTGGCTGATGAAGAGGCTGAAGCCATCGTTAATGCTCATAAGAACTGAAAGTCTTCATAAGATCATAATATAAGATCTTATGAGGCCACGCTTTTCAGGGATCCAGGAAGAACAGGGGTGTAAATCTACACGTGGAGGTGGCAAGTCTCTCGCTACTCGATCAGAGTAGAGCTGGTGAGCCGTGCCTATTCTTTGAAGAAAAACTTAAAAATTCTTAAGTTTTACGTGAAATCTAAAATTTTTTTCAGCACCTAGAGGTGTTGAAACACGCAAGAAAGCAAGGATGAGGTCAGAAAAGTAGCTTTTAGACTAAATCATATGCAGAACAGCTGCGCACTTTGGTTTGGGTGCCCTGAGGCTACGTTAGGCAGCCTTCAAATCAGAAAATCGCGATTTTGACCATGAAAATGAGATTTTTCGGAAAAGTTGCAAATAATAAACCCATCTTAGAATTAATTTTTACATAGGAATACATATTAGCCACTTAGTTTTTCAAAATTTCAACCCTGAACCCAGAGTATGATATGCCCTATTGGGGCAGGTCAGCAGTATTATTGATGAGTTGGATACGACATGTGTAGCTATTATTGGTGACTTTGATGCTAGTGTGCTTGATGATAATTCTTTGTTTAGCAACCACTTAAAACCCTTCTGTGAAGATAATAACTTGACCCTTTCATCCATGTGTAGTCTTCCTGGTGATAGCTTTACTTATGTTAGTGATAGTTGGCACACCACCTCCTGGTTGAATCATTGTATTTGTATGTTCATTATACACAGTGATTCACTGGCCTACTTAGTCAGTGCTCCAGACAACTACAATATCTTAATCTATGGACTTCTTGTATAATGTTTGTACTTGTTGAATCTGAAAGTGTTTTTGTTAACACTGCTTCTGATTGCATTTAAATAGACAAAGATCGTTTTCAAATGAGTGAAGTACCCACATACAAAAGTAATAGTAATAGGGACCCAGTAATTGACCCCATGTCTGCCCTGTAGATGTATCACCTGCACGCCGCTGGTTTGTACAGATATGTAAAAAAAAAATTGTCTTTGATCCACTTGTCATTTTAATGAACCACATATAAATCATAATTGGGTATGATACAAATCGGAGAAGAATATATTCCCAAGTCACAGATGTGAAACATTCTCTCATTCCAGAACTCGAATCTTCCGATTTTTATATCCTCTGGCTACAGCTTACATGCGAATCTCAAACTAAATACATCTGCGCTGTTTACTTTTCCCCTAATTCTACTGACCATCTCATCCAAAACTCTTTGACTACCTCAATTCCAAAATGGAATACATTCTATCTTACTCTCTCTTTGCTGAAATCTCCATTTTAGGAGATTTCGATGTTCACCACCACTTTTGGCTTGCCTCCCATTTCACTGATATCTCTGGTGAACTAGTTTACAACTTTTCTATCCAAAATGACCTGGGAAAGATTGTACAACATCCTACTCGTATCCCAAATCGCCTTGGAGATAGGCCCAACATTCTGGATTTATTTCTTTTCTCTCATACTTCTTTTTGCTCTGTGAAACTTTTTTTATCCGTTGGGATCCTCCGACCACAATCTTGTATATGTTTCCTGTCCTATCACTCCAATTCGGCCTTTGGATCCTCGAAAGAGGAGGCGCCGCTGTTTGAGAGGCCCTTAGGCAGTACTGTGATAACCCATGGAATGATTACTGCTTCGTGACTGGGGCCCTTCTGAGTGTACTGAGCGCATCACTGAGGTGATTCTCTGGCATGGAGACGTACATTCCATATTCTATTCCTACTACTAATGCAAAAAAACCTCGATTTAACTTTGCTTGTTCTTATGCTATCTGCAACAGAGAGGAGGCTTTCAGAAGGTACTGTCGCTATCCAACTCCTGACTCACTCAACTCATATTTCTGCCCTGAATCGTCCAAAATCTGTTATTCGACTAGCCAAAAATTCCTTCATTAGTGAAAAATGTGAAAACCTATCCAATTCTAATTATTCTCGCTTCTTCTGGCATCAAGCTAAGAACCTCAACAACTATGAAAAAACTATACGCGCTTACAACATAGTATCGTATGTGATACCTTTATTTCATTATTAAATATAAATTATTAATTGAATTAAATATCTACAAAATTGCCTCGGGATTGGCGACATAGCCTATTGGGAATGAAAATAATTGACATACATACATAGAACCCATATGTAGGCATCGGGCCTGCATAACAACAAGAAAACCAAGTTTATTATTTCGTGTTCAAAATTTTCCATTGCCGACCGGTGAAAATTACTTCGAGAGAAGAGTCAACGAACTTTGCCAAATCAGCAAATAATAAAAATATGAAGATATATATTAGCGGCTCGCTCGGAGCTGCTTATGTTACAGCGATGCTTTAAGCACTGAAGATGTCCTTTATCTTCCTATAAGTTCTGAGTGAAATCCTCTTAATATAAAACCTAATAACTATAAAAAGGATAGGCCTATTCCTTACGGTATTTAAGTGTAGTGACTGCCCATATTAGTTACATCAAATCAACTCATTGTGTAACTCCATCGTACCACGGCCCTACATTAGGGCAGCGCAAATACCGAAGGCAAATAAACATAGAGGTCCTTTGAAGACCTACATATGCATAACACTCTAACGGAAAAACGTAGGGCTTTTGTCGTTAACTCTCCACTGAAATCGGCTGGAAATTTCCAACGGATGAGGGTACCCATAGCCCTATATAGTTTTTTCATAACAACTTTACTTCCTCCTCTTTCCCTCTTCCATTCTGACGGCTCAGTTGCCGTCTCTTCGCCCGCCAAAACTGAACTCCTCATTCATACTTTCGCTTACAATTCAACCCTGGACGATTCCGGTGTTGTTCCTCCATCTTCTACCCACTCTGACTTTATTATGTCTGAAAGTAGAATCTCTTCTAAAGATGTTTTTTCTGCCCTATCTGGGCTCAACTCAAGGAAGCGTTCGGGCCTGATGATGTTCATCCTGTTGTTTTTAAGAACTATGCTTCTGTGCTGACACACTGCCTTCTTACAGTCGTGTGCCAAAACCCCATGAAAACCATAAAAAAAAAGTTCGTGTGCCCCCCAAGGTGATGGCCATAAGTCACGCGTCACCACATCAATTTAAAAAAAATTGTTTTAACGTAAAATTAAAATACCAAAATTACTGTAAATGGTAGAAAAGATGTATTTAGAAACTACTCAAGCATACAAAACATACTAATTAACTGCGGTCAGTATTTCGTACATTTACCCTTTTTTATTTCTCAGCACTTCGGCGATACGTCGTGGCATGGAATTTACCAGTATTTCACAATACTCCGGCGTAATTTCCTGCGCCCACACCTTCTTTATGGCTTCAAGCAAATCATTTAATGATGTAGGATTGTGACAGTTAATTTTTTCTTTGACGGTTCGCCAGCTGTTCTCTATCGGGTTTAAATCGGGCAAGTTCCCCGGCCAAGGCCCGATCAGCTGAAAACCCGAATTTTGGAGCCAATCAGACACAGCTGGTGCGGTGACATGGCGCTCCGTCTTGTTGGAAAAACCTAAGTATCCTGCAGGAAAAGTTGCCACTGTTTATGGAGATACGCCACACAACGTTTTTCTAACAAGACAGAGTGCCATGTCACCGCACCAAAGCCGTGTCTGATTAGCAACGAAATTCGGGTTTTCGCCTGATCGGGCCTTGGCCGGGAAACATGCCCGATTTAAACCCAATAGAGAACTGCTGGCGAACCGTCAAAGAAAGTTACTTGTCACAATCCTACATTATTGAATGATTTGCTTGAAGCCATAAAGAAGGTGTGGGCGCAGGAAATTACGCCGGAGTATTGCGAAATACTGGTAAATTCCATGCCACGACGTATCGCCTGTGCAGAGAAGTCAAGGCGAAGGTTAGGCTAGCCAAACGTAACGAAGAACGCCTGGTGGCAAGCCATTGCAAGGCGAACCCTAAGGAATTCTTCAGTTATGTTAATAGTAGAAAGCCCATTAGAAGCATGATAGGCCCGTTAAAGGACCCCAGTGGCGCGCTGCGGACCTCCGACGCGGACATCGCTAATGTGCTGAACGAGTACTTTGCGGGAGTGTTCACCAGGGAGGACACCCGCGTCATCCCCAAGCCAGGCGTCAGGCACGACGTTGCTCGCCTGGATAGGGTTAGGTATACTGCGACAAACGTTGCTGATAGAATAGACAAATTGAATGCGTTTAAGGCTCCTGGGCGAAACCAGTTCCTCCCCAGAGTGTTGCGGAAAGTGCGCGACCAGGTGACTCTCCACCTGGTTTTTTTTTTTTTTAAATGTCAGGATGTATGATACACCTAATGTTTCAAATTTTAGGTGTATTTTCAAAATCATAGATGTATCATTATATATATATATATATATATATATATATATATATATATATATATATATATATATTAAACAGACCGTGCATGGAACAAGGAACTTTTCTGGGAAATTACATCCACTATAGTTCGAATAAGTAATGATA